>JANFOE010000535.1:2500-319753 GCA_025667525.1 Glebionis coronaria
ATTTTCGTGATGGAACTACCGTTCTCCTTCGGAATTGGTTGTTCATTTGATTCGCTGAGTAAATCCTAAAATGATTCGTCCATACATTTTATTAAAACTTTTTCAAGTGAGTAAACGTATTCTTTATCATTAAATTTCATCTCAAAAACCATTCATTTTAGTCCTTTCAAAACATTCATCAAGACTTTTGTTTTCCCCTAAAGATAATGTGTTTTTCAAATTCTTAGGTTGTAAAATCTCAGTTTTACTTTGTAGAACAATGATAATCTTTGTGAAACAAGGGGGTTGATGTTTTTCTAGAGAGAGAAAGTTAGAGAGAGAAGTGAAAGAAACTTATATATTGAAATGAAAGAAATAAACAACCAACACCTCTTTCCATGGTGGAAAGAGGTTTAAATACCCCAAGTCCTTAATGGACTTGGGCTTCCGGCCCATGAACATGCTCATGGGTCGGGCTATGTAATAAATGAAACTTAACATTACTACGAGCCTATAACTACATTATTGGAGTGACCGAGACTTTCTATATACATAAAACGTATTTCCAACAATCTCCCCCAAAGGGAGGTCACTCCAAATTTACAAAGTCCTAATCTAGCATGTTAGATCTTGTTCTTGAGCTCGTAGTCTTCTTTTCTTTCTTTTTCTTCCTTTTGTGAATATGTGTTGAATGAATCAACCTTTTGCTTGGAACACGTTCTTTTTGGCCTTTCACGTGCAGTCTTTATTTTCTTGTGATGTCTGCCTCTTTGTGACTTCATGTCCCACACACTTATCCTTTGTTGAATTCTTGAAAGTTTCAGAGTCGATACAGCGGAAGACTTTCAGGTCATACTTTCTTGAATTTGCAGGAGTATTTGATGCAGAAGGAATAAGCATGTGAGGACGTCTTCAACATGTACACCGCAACGCCACCGTCTTCAACTGGTACACAGCAACGCCACCGTCTTCAACAGGTACACAGCAACGCCACCGTCTTCAACAAGTACACATCAACGACACGAATAAAATGGCTTTGACATTTTATTCTAATTCGGTAGCATTTTACCTCCGGTCGGTGAAGACCGTTGGACGATATTAGATATTGTACCCGTGACGGATAGTTTCAATTAAGTAACTTCCTGACAGGATTTCACGGGTAAACCCTTTCTCTTTATTCGACCGTCCAAAGCTGACTGCGAACATAAAGAGTGAATCATTTGGATTAAAAATCCTTATGATTGAAGCCGTCAATTCATGAAACCTGGAACAAGTGAATTTCAATTAAGATATTCACCATCGTTGCTTTCCAGTTGTCACAAACTTGATTCAAATTGAATCTTGCTTGTTACCTACCAAGTGCTGTTTGATGTTAACACTAGAAGGATTTCCACTCGTCACTGTGAACACTAAAGAGTGTCACTCTGAGTGTTCTGGCAAGATCATACGATAATGCGTAGAGGCCTGGAACGAGTTTAAGTTCAGTTAAGAATTAAACTACTGTTTCTTTCCAGTTGTCACAAGATTAGTTCGTAAAGAACCGCACGTGTCACCTACCATGAGCTTGTTTGATGTTGGCTCAAGCAGGATTTCCATCTTCACTGTAATACTTGCGTATCACTCGGATGTTCTGGCAATATTGCAAGAATACTGCGTAGGACTCATAAAAGATCTCTTACTTTTCACAGTGTGTGAAGAAGCAAGGAATAAATGGAAAGTGTCCTAATGAGACTTTTGATGATCTCGTGGCTCTAGACTCGATAGTGCGTTTTGATTTAGTGATCGATGGCTGGAGAGGAGTGCCACCTTATTCAATATTAGTCTATTCGGAGTGAATAAACCAATAGATAACATGTTGATCTCCGTGTGATTAAAACAAATACCTTTTGAGAGATATCTGAGTTAGCTGGGGAGGGTTGTGCATTGCATCACTGGGTCCATGATGGCTTTCTTCAATATCGAGAATCATTAACTAATGATCTCAATAGCATATGTATTGACCCGGTTTCTGCCTAAATTTGTAAGGAGGGCTTCTTTCTTTACACCCTTTATCTTTACAATTCTTTTTCATTCTTCAACCCCTTCAATGCTTACCAATACGTCATCACTAGCACCTTGTTGTGATTGTTCCAGTGCTAGCTTAAGTACTTGGTCGGCATTCACCTACGTTCACATTCATTCTCCATCTTTCTTAGGACTTCTAGTTCTATCTAGGGAGTTGTCCTTGGGAAGATTCCATCGGTTCTGATGAATCATTGGACTAATACCTATACCTACCACCCTTTTGTCACCACATCCGTTGTGAGTTAAGTGTGTTTTGGGTTGATATAGTCACCATGAAAAATCTTTGAAAAGATCACTTAAAGCACTTGTGATATTAAAATCAAAGTTTTTGTGCCTTAAGTGTTTTTATCATCAAAAACGCTCCCCCTTAACTTGTGCATTACACATGTTAAGTTGGTTTATCTTTTAAGCCTTTTTCATTGTTTTAGCCAAGTATCATTAAGTCTCCTTAATCCCATTTTCTCCCCTTTCCAAAATGTTAACCATCAATATTTTGGATATTAATGGATTAACCGGTCTTTGGGTAATAAAATGAAATTAGATGTTGGCCAAAGAACATATTAATGCTCCCCCTCAAATTAATGAGGGTAAGTTGTAGTGCTTGAGTATGATAGATTTTGAAAGATTTAGAATCTCGTGAGAAATTCTTGAAACATTTCATACTTTCACACTACAACAAGCCGCAAAAGCACAATATTTACAATATTAACATATTCACAAATTAACCAACATGGAGTAGACCTGAAATAGTACGACCCAATAGATGGATCAGTCCACGAGCCTGTGATGTGCTCCATATGGTCTGCCCCCCACGAATCGTTCAATGCTGCGGATCAACCGTCGATGCCTTAACCTCTCCTCAATCACCTGGATGGTGTGGTTGGCACTCTTCTTAAATCGGCCTACCCATTGGTACTTCACCTCTGGAAGACCTTGTCCTGAGTTGAGCATCAACAGCTTGTCACGTACATGCTTGAGAATGCCATCGCTGAACTTGTGTAGTTCTGAGAGTCGCATGTATTGCATGACCTCTGCTTCATTCAGGTAAAATATGCCCATCTCTGGTTTAAGTGTACCCATGTATGGCTCCTTATCTTTGTGAAAACGACTCA
Source organism: Glebionis coronaria (assembly GCA_025667525.1). NCBI lineage: Eukaryota > Viridiplantae > Streptophyta > Magnoliopsida > Asterales > Asteraceae > Glebionis > Glebionis coronaria. The sequence goes on from JANFOE010000535.1 coordinate 5,656, forward strand.
TTGGTGTTGTGTGAGGTCGTTCCAGATTTAGTCTGTATTGGTAACTGATACAAGGCTTTTGACACCCTATATAAAACTTAATTAAGTTCGTTGTGTTGTTCTCTTCGAATTGAAAAACTTGTTGTTTAATGTGTGACTCAGTTGAACTTTGGTGGAACAAAGATGTGTCGTTGTAGTTTTGAAAATTAAAGGTGTAGAACAATTAAAGTAAAGGTGCAATTAAAATAAATCTAAGTCTAAATAAAATAAAGTGCAAGTATTTAAAGCGCGACTAAAACTAAAGGGCAATAATGTAAATAACGCAAACTTAAATCTAACTAAGGCAAACTTAAAACGCAACTACTAAATCTTAAACTAAGGCAAATAAACTTAAAGTGCGAGCAAGGAAAAAGGCGGGAAAAATAAAGCTTAAAATGAAAAGGCAGAAAACTAAAAACTAAGATTTCCCTATCCGGAATAAACTCCTATTCGGAATAAATGCTATTCGGAATATCTGTCACCTATTCGGAAAGATTAGCCCTATTCGGAATATTTGTCTATTCGGAATGATTGACCCTATGCGGAATAAACCTCCTATGCGGAATAATCATCTATTCGGAATAGCTGTCCCTATTCGGAATAAAATCCTACTCGGAATATTCAGTCTATTCGGAAAATCCAGCCTATTCGGAATAAAAGTCCCTATTCGGAAAAATAGCCCTATACGGAATATTAGTCCTAAACGGAATAACCAATCCTATTCGGAAAGTTCCTATTCAGAAAGTCCCTCTATTCGGAATATAAAGGTTATGCTAAAAAAACTTGCTATACTGAAAACCCTCCCTATTCGGAATAATGGATATTCCGAATAGCAGTCTCTGCAAAACCCTTATGCGGAATATTCCAAGGATGCGACTGGGAAGATCAGAAATCTAGATCCGAAGAACAAGGAAGGATAAAAATACACGGATCTACTCAAAACTAAGCTAAAATAAACACAAGATTAAATTAAACAAACAAATAAACAACCATTAAACATAAACAGTCAATCCAAAACAACAAATCAAACAAGATAATCAAAACAACTTTAATCAAATCAACAAAAATAAAGAACTTGAACATAAACAAATCAACACAAAGATTAAAGAAAGGTAGAATGAGATTAACAAGGTAAAGATAAAGCTTGACAAGAATTAAAAAGAAAAACTTACTTGAATTAAAATGGTAATTAAGTGCAAGACAAGGTAATTAAATGGAAAAGTATTTAAATGTGCATAAAATAAAGGTGGAAGAGCTAATTTGTCAAGTTAGCCAACAAAAACAAATGCTTAACAATCTAAACTATTTATAGGGGAGGATTAAGGAAGCTTCCTCCCCTCCTTCATTTCTTGTTAATTGCGGTATTAAGTCCCTCCTTCATTTAGTCTTCATTAATTGCGTCATTAGTCCTTTTCTTCTAATTTTTCTTTTAAATTTGGACTTTAAGGACTTGTGGCTCGGGATATCTTTTGAACTCGTCTTTAATTTCTTCAATAAAATAGACTTGAGTTTCTCGACTTCTGATAAACTTCAGTCTTTTGACTTTTTCTTCGATAAATCTTCAGAATTGGTCTTGGACTTCCGTTCTTTTTCCACTCTTGACTTCTCGACTCCGTCTTTCATTATTTTCTTCAGTAAAAGTCAGTAAATTGCCCGTGAATGTCCGTGTTTTCTCCACTTTTCACCTTTTCATCCTAAATCACAACAAAAACACAAACCACGCATAATTCCGACATAAAAGACATAAAATACACGTTTTGGTCCGGTTATTATTGTAATTAAGTGGTAGAAAAGATGGGTGTTTACACACCTATCAAATCCCCTACACTTGACCATTGCAATGTCCTCATGCAATGCATTAGTTACAAAGCATGTTTACACTTTTCATCATAATCAATCCACGTTGGCCTTTATTAAAGAGATAGAAAATTATAAAAAATGCAAAGCAAAGAAATTAAAAGCATACCTTGGGTTTTGAAAATGTCATGAATAATCATCATCCTCAACTTTTCACTTTCTCCAAACCAAGCTTAAAAACAAGATCATTGTTATTATAAGTTAGTAAACTAACACGAACTCATGTGGGACAATTATTCACTTAGACTCCCTTATTCCTATGGGTATCTCTTATATTTTATTATTTGTCTTAAATGATCACGAAGATGCATTGTTTGACTTATTTCAATAATTATTTAGTCTGAAAATAAAGTGCACGATTTAATCAATAGTTAGCTAAAGGACCAAATCTTTTAAAACTGCTTCTCGGGATATCAAAAAGTTCATATATTGGCATAACTTGGTTCGCGATTTGAGACCTTTCTCGGGCCGATATTTGGCAGCGACTTCATACTTCAAATATTGAGAGACGTTCATGAAATAATGGTCTTCTCTTCATAATTGGAATTTCTTCACTTGGAATTTTTGAGAGATTCTTCATATATGGACCACGACTTCTTCATTTTTCTCCAATCTTTATTTTGGATTTTGATATACAACGATCCGCCTCCTTTATTGACTTGGATCTATTTATCCTCATACCTTGTTAGGGTCTTTTCGGATACACTTCTCCATGACTTTTTGGGAGTTTTTGCTTTTCGTCGTGTGTCTCAATCCTTCATAATGATTTTCGATAAATGATTCTTCACATCACTTTTGGATCTTTAGCAACAAAACATAGCCCTCATGCCTTGTTAGGGCCTTTTCGGACTCGCCAATCTTCGCGCCCCGCTTCATAAGTTATTCCTTGGCTATGAACTCTCGTCATTACCGAGCAACTTTTAAACGATCTGGGGCTCGAAGCTAAGTAACTTTTCAAATCGTACAACCTTATTTATTAGCAGATAAATTTATTAGCAAGCGATGGGAGAATAGGCTTATAATTAACTCACATAAATTCACGAAAGAATACCGAACTTATAATTGGCTCTATCATCTCTCGTTCTCCACAGTTTAAAATCTCAAGTAATGAGACTCGTGGATACTTAGCCTATTAAATCAGAGTTTTGGGTTTTCGAGTCGCCTATAGGAACTTGCAAATTCTTAGACTCTTTCAAGTTTAGAAATTGCATCTTAAAGTTCCCTTGATAAACGACTCTCTTGGATCAATTATAGGAACTTGCGAAAAGTTCTTGTTCTTAACCCGTGAGAGTTAAGACTTTCGCGTTTTATAGCTCCCTATATAAAAGCCTAGCAAAACTTGACTGAAACACGTTAAGGATACAAGCTAGAGTAAACTCGGATTGAGTCAAAAGATTCACAACGTTTGAAAATTAAAACCACTTATTAAACATTTATTCTAGCAAAGAAAGAAATTAACAATACAAAGGAAAAAACTAATAGGCCAAAATAGATCAAAAATTTTGAAAAATGTCGAAAAATTGATTTTCTGGTTAAAATGAGGACAAATACAAGGAAAAGACCACTTAACTTCGATAGAAGTCCCCCCTACACTTAAGATAAACATTGTCCTCAATGTTTAAGCATGTGGGAGTAAACTCCCCTATACTTAGGACATTGTGCACGTTGTTTAAATCTCGCTAAGGGAAAGACAACTAAGAGATTCCTATTTTAATATTGAGAAAATATAAAATAGTGAATCAAAAAGAGTTTAGGATAGAACCGGGATAAAGTAGAACACGGAATCACGGGTCGTCAAGAATCATCAAGAGTGGGTCATTGAAGTTCGAATCCCTGATTAAGAAGTGAGGAGAGGAAATAGCAATCCAAAGGGTCCCCCCTACACTTATGGTAAAGAAAGCGAAAAGATAGATGCATGGGTTGCCTCCCAAGAAGCGCTTGGTTTTTGTTTACCGAGTCGTGAGCCTGACTCGACCTTGATCATCAACAGAAGTAGCATGAAACAAATCCACCAGGATCAAAGACATAGTTTTCATCCATCAATAAGCAAGAGCTTAAGGCGAACAAGGCAAGCCAAAAGAGAAGTGGCAGGGTTCCCTTAAGCAGTGATGGAGCACAGTAGAAGCAAGGATGAAGTGGTGCAAGCATGTCTTCAATGGGTCCAAAGATTTTTCCTTTTATTTCATCAGGTGGATACTGAGATGGCTTAAAGACTTCAATACCGGGGTCGAACACCTTTTCCTTTAAGGGAAAATAGTACTCAGGCTCAGCCGAGTGTGAAGAAGATCCGCAAAGAAGCACAACCTCGTCCTCAGAAGTGGGACAAAGAGGTGTTAAATCATACGTGTAACGGATTTTGGTGTCAACCGGTTTCTTCTCCTTTGACAAAATGCTCTTCAAATCCAAAGTAGGATCAAGGCGATAATCTTCAAAGTCTAAAGGAGGAGCATCACTCTCATGAGGGAAGTATGTGTTGAGAAATTCAGAGAAATCTTCCTCAAATGAATAATCGTCCAAAGTAGGATCGAGTGATGGCGGAGGATCTTCATCGTGTGAAGAATCGCTCGAAAGAGTATCAGCCTCATCAAAATCATCGAATGTGGGCAGCTCGGGATACTCAGAAGTACAATCAAAATCATCCGAATCTGAGCTAGAATCATCATCATCATAAGCATCAAAGACCGGTTGAGAATCATAAATGGGAGAAGCGTCCAAAGTAGGGAGAGAATCATCCACATCATCTTCAAAGAGTGGATTATCAGTGGAAGACTCGAATAAAGGATTATCGTAGAAGGTAAAGTCATCGAGCACATTTATCATATTCACTGATTCTCGGCCTCCAAAGGATTTGCCTGTAAGCTTCCCCATTTTAAAAACTTTAGAATCATCCCCGACTCGTAAGATTAACTCACCTTCGGCCACATCTATTAAAGCACGTCCGGTTCTCAAGAATGGCCGACCAAGTATTAAAGGAATACGAGGGTCCATTTCATAATCAACTACGACAAAATCGACCGGGAAGGTAAATGTGCCAACTTTGATAAACACGTCTTCGACTATACCAACGGGGTAAGCGAGAGTGCGGTTTGCAAGTTCGAGAGTCATCTTTGTTGGAATGAGGTCGGGAAATGATAGTGTTTTCCAAACACTGAGTGGCATCAAATTAATACTAGCCCCGAGATCAGCAAGGGCAGTAAATTCTTCAGTTTTGTTGAACAAGCAAGGCAACACAAAACGACCGGGATCTCCAAGCTTTTCCGGAAGTTCTCTAAGAAGAACTGCAGAGCAGTTTTCATTTAAGTGTGTGTTGGCGAGTTCAATCAGCTTCTCCTTCTTGCTAAGCAATTCCTTGAATGCTTTGACAAATTTCGGCATGTGGCAAAGTGCTTCAACAAGGCTAATGTTGATGGTCATTTTAGATAGCATGTCCACATATTTCGATACTTGGTAGTCATTCTTGGTTAGATCATTGGTCTTGCCTATGCGAGAAGGGTATGTGATTCTAGGTTGATAAGGGTTAGGTGAAGGAGTAGTTGGTGAAGGTTGTGATGGTGAAGGGTCCTTCCGAGATACATCGTCATGACGAGGCGGAGACGGTAATGGTGTACTATCACTAAGTGTAAGAGGAGTAGGGATATATGGTGGTGGAGGAGGTGTAGATGATGGTGGTGAATCAGGTGGATTGACAATGGTAATTCCACTACGCGTAGTTATAGCACTCACATTAGCTCGCGGATTAGTGACGGTGTTTGAAGGTAGAGAACCCGAAGAAGAAGAAGGTTGAGCTTCGGGCAAGAAACTAGCCAACAGATTCTTCAATTCAGTTGTTTGAGTGATGAAAGAGGATTTAAGATTATCACGAACCTCGGTTCTGATGTCATTACCTTGCTTCAAGATATCTCCTTTCAAATTGATTATTTGGCTCTGTAGATTCTTGATTTGCTCACCTTGAGTTCTCATGATTGTGTCAACATCGGGATTAATGGGTGGGTGTTGTTGGGTGGGTGGTTGATAAGGGTTAGAAGCACGAGGTGGGATTTGGTTGCTTCTATTGTAGTTATTGGCGGGATTTTGGTTTTGAGGAGAAAAACCGGGTGAAAGGTAGTTGTTGGAACGGTAGCTCAGCAGATTTCTATCCCCTTGTTGTCTAGCTTGGTAATTTTCTGGTGAATAATTACCGTAAGCTGCATACACATTTTCCGGATTTCCTTGTGTCGAAGGACAATCAGTGTATGAGTGAGGACCGCCACATGTTTCACAAGGATTAGCAACCGCTTTAACTTGTTGTTGTTGTTGGTTTGAAGCGACAAGCGTAATACTTTTGCTCATTTCAGCCATCATGCGGGTGAGTTCGGTCATCTCAGGGTTTGCTGAGGTAGAAGAAACATTGACTCTCGTGTTGTTTCTAGAAGAAGCAGAGGAATCCCAGTTCTTATGATGAGTAGTCATGTTTTCAATTAACTCTCTACACTCCTCGGGTCTCCTTTTCATGAATGTGCCACCGGCGGCTGCATTGATCGTATCACGATCTCGAAAAGTCAATCCGTTGTAGAAAGTATCTATCAAAGTGACGGGAAGCATATTGTGGTTTGGACATCTATCGATCAAGACATTATATCTCTCCCAAGCGTCAAAAAGAGATTCATCGGGATCTTGCATGAAACCGCTGATCTGATTGCGAAGGCTTGTGACCATGGATGGTGGAAAGTAGCGCGATAGAAAGCGTTGAGTCATGTCATCCCAAGTGTGAATAGAATTCTTCGGGAGACGATCAAACCATTTCTCGGCATGATGTAATAGAGTGTGTGGAAAGAGTTGTAGGCGAAGCTCATCCATTGTGGCACCAGCCAACTTCATGCTTTGGGTGATTGTAATGAACTTGTCGAGGTGTTTGTTGGCATCATCATCAGGCAGTCCTCTAAATGGGTTTGTTTGTACTTGCTGAATCATGTGGTGCTTCAACGAAAACTCAGGAGCGTTGATTTGCATCGGCGCAATCGGTCCTCCTCGTCCAAACATTGTTGGTTGACAAAGTTCCTCCATGGTCCGAAGATTGGGCTGTGGAAGAGCATTGTTGTTATTGTTGAGGTGCGGTAGTTGATTATTGTTGTTAACACCTGCCATATCTAAATCTTCTTGAGGCTCGGGCTCTTGATAATTAGAAGATCTAGTACGCATGCACCTGAAAATGCAAAAGAAAACAAAACCAAACACAAAGACAATATATATACACAATAAAAAGAAAATCTTTTTGGATTTTTAAAATATTTAATTTTTATGGTTTTTTATCAATTTTTATTTTTTTATGAGTTTTTGGAATTTTTTATGCAAGAAAAGTAACGTTCACAAGTGAACGGATCCCAAAAAGCAACGTGTCTCTCACAGAAAACTGTTGATCTTTACGAAAAGAGTCGGCAGCGGCGCCATTTGATACAAGGCTTTTGACACCCTATATAAAAGTTAATTAAGTTCGTTGTGTTGTTCTCTTCGAATTGAAAAACTTGTTGTTTAATGTGTGACTCAGTTGAACTTTGGTGGAACAAAGATGTGTCGTTGTAGTTTTGAAAATTAAAGGTGCAGAACAATTAAAGTAAAGGTGCAATTAAAATAAATCTAAGTCTAATTAAAATAAAGTGCAAGTATTTAAAGCGCGACTAAAACTAAAGGGCAATAATGTAAATAACGCAAACTTAAATCTAACTAAGGCAAACTTAAAACGCAACTACTAAATCTTAAACTAAGGCAAATAAACTTAAAGTGCGAGCAAGGAAAAAGGCGGGAAAAATAAAGCTTAAAATGAAAAGGCAGAAAACTAAAAACTAAGATTTCCCTATCCGGAATAAACTCCTATTCGGAATAAATGCTATTCGGAATATCTGTCACCTATTCGGAAAGATTAGCCCTATTCGGAATATTTGTCTATTCGGAATGATTGACCCTATGCGGAATAAACCTCCTATGCGGAATAATCATCTATTCGGAATAGCTATCCCTATTCGGAATAAAATCCTACTCAGAATATTCAGTCTATTCGGAAAATCCAGCCTATTCGGAATAAAAGTCCCTATTCGGAAAAATAGCCCTATACGGAATATTAGTCCTAAATGGAATAACCAATCCTATTCGGAAAGTTCCTATTTGGAAAGTCCCTCTATTCGGAATATAAAGGTTATGCTAAAAAAACTTGCTATACTGAAAACCCTCCCTATTTGGAATAATGGATATTCCGAATAGCAGTCTCTGCAAAACCCTTATGCGGAATATTCCAAGGATGCGACTGGGAAGATCAGAAATCTAGATCCGAAGAACAAGGAAGGATAAAAATACACGGATCTACTCAAAACTAAGCTAAAATAAACACAAGATTAAATCAAACAAACAAATAAACAACCATTAAACATAAACAATCAATCCAAAACAACAAATCAAACAAGATAATCAAAACCACTCTAATCAAATCAACAAAAATAAAGAACTTGAACATAAACAAATCAACACAAAGATTAAAGAAAGGTAGAATGAGATTAACAAGGTAAAGATAAAGCTTGACAAGAATTAAAAAGAAAAACTTACTTGAATTAAAATGGTAATTAAAAAAGTGCAAGACAAGGTAATTAAATGGACAAGTATTTAAATGTGCATAAAATAAAGGTGGAAGAGCTAAATTGTCAAGTTAGCCAACAAAAACAAATGCTTAACAATCTAAACTATTTATAGGGGAGGATTAAGGAAGCTTCCTCCCCTCCTTCATTTCTTGTTAATTGCGGTATTAAGTCCCTCCTTCATTTAGTCTTCATTAATTGCGTCATTAGTCCTTTTCTTCTAATCTTTCTTTTAAATTTGGACTTTAAGGACTTGTGGCTCGGGATATCTTTTGAACTCGTCTTTAATTTCTTCAATAAAATAGACTTGAGTTTCTCGACTTCTGATAAACTTCAGTCTTTTGACTTTTTCTTCGATAAATCTTCAGAATTGGTCTTGGACTTCCGTTCTTTTTCCACTCTTGACTTCTCGACTCCGTCTTTCATTCTTTTCTTCAATAAAAGTCAGTAAATTGCCCGTGAATGTCCGTGTTTTCTCCACTTTTCACCTTTTCATCCTAAATCACAACAAAAACACAAACCACGCATAATTCTGACATAAAAGACATAAAATACACGTTTTGGTCCGGTTATTATTGTAATTAAGTGGTAGAAAAGATGGATGTTTACACACCTATCAGTAACTCTCTACCCCGGGTTGTAAATCCTCAACCCTTTGCTTGATTACAATTTGACGAGTGAATTGGCGAATGTTGGAACTTAGGGCAATGACTTCATCGGGGTCTAAGTGAGGGACCTTGCCTTGAACCAAAAGGAGTAGAAAATCTTCAATATCTTCAAGTCGTAGGAATTGAAGATCCCCTTCACTGACACTATAAGTCTTACCGTCTTCTCGCTTGAATATGATGTCTTTCAGATACGAATATCCGAAGATATGATGAAAGTTAACTCCCTGTATGCTGGAGATTCGACGGGTTGCAATTATAGGTGTACCTTGCTTGGTGTGATTATAGAAGTAGTAAGCTGACTTCTTGTTGCCCCGCCAATGTGAGATGCCTAATTCCGCATATTGATCATATTCTTTGACAAGCTTTTTGCTCCATAGTTTTGAAACTTTATCTTCAATCCAAGGGATATCCTCCAAATTTACTGCTTTGCCCATTGTTAATGACGTAGAATACTTGTCCGCGCCGTTTTCTAAGTAGTCAAGATCACGGTTGGTGAAGTATTGCATTGGCAGATTCTTGGCGGCTGCAATAACTGAGGGTGTTAGTGGAAGAAGAATTGGAGCTTGTTCACCAGATGCTGTTGACTTAATTGCTTTCATGAGCTCATTGAAATGATATTATCCCTCAGTTTCGGCAATCTTCATGGAAGCCCAAAAGTTCTTGTCTTTGATCGTTGTTTGAAGCATGTTTGTATCAATGCTAGGCACTCCATATTTATCCATCAAGAATCCAGAGAAGTCGATATGATTATTGAGGAATTGTGTGAGATCCGCCTTTTCACTGTCAGAAACTGTACGTGCGGTTGCTGCCTGTGTAAGCCATGGCTGTACGGGAACCGTCTCATCAATAGTGAACGTATCAGCAAACTCAGGATCTGGTTGATTTAATTCGTCAATATCCATATCAATGTAGTGCTGAGGTGGAGAGTTATGTATCACAGATGGTATCGGGTCGTCTTCTTGCATAGGTTCGTGTTCAACAGGTGCTGTTGATGAGACATTAGTAGGAACCGGTACAGTAAAGTACCTGTGGCTGTTTCTGTATGATGTTGAACAGGAGTAGGCGGTGGAGAGTGATATTCCACAGACGGTGATGGCTCGTCTTCAATCATTGGTTCGTCTTGTACTAGTGGTAGTACAGGATCTTCTTGTAATACACTAGTACGAATTGGTTCAGATGACTTACCTGTGGTTTTGTCAGTGGTTTCACCATGCTCGTCAGTGGTGATGTGTTCACTCTCAGCTTGTTTATCGTCAACTTTTTCTTTTGAACGTGCATAAGATTCTTCAGATTCTTCTCCATTGGTGCCATTACCTTCATCCTTATCACCATCCACTTTCTCCTTATCCTTACCATTCCCATTATCGTCATCCGCATTACTATCGTCATCCTCGTCTTCCCCATCATCCGCATCGTCATCCTGATCCTCCCCATCGTCCTCATCCTCATCCTCGTCCTCGTCCTCATCCTCATCCTCGTCCTCGTCCTCGTCATCATCCTCGTCCTCGTCATCATCCCCGTCCTCGTCCTCGTCCTTTTCTTCTTCATTTTTATCAGAATGTTCTTCCTCCTCATTCTTTTCCTCTTCTTCCTCATTTTCTGACTCCTGTCGTTTCTGTTTCTTGGAAGATTGGGGAACTTCAGTGTCTGCTACTGGTGATGTGTTGGAAGCTTCCATTATGACCTTAGTAAGAGCTCTTTGTAATTCGTGTTGAGCTTCTGTTATGGGTGACTCAATGTTGGTTAACCGAGTCTCCAAGGTTTGCATTAACTGTAAGTTAGTAAGGCCATTTGTGAATAATGCTAGAAGCTCCTGATGTACACATGACCTAACTTCACGCTGAATGATGTTAGTCATGGAATCATTGATGGAATCGAGAAATGCAGCATTTTCTTTGTCACGTGCGTCCTTTTCAGCAAGAAACTTTTTGTGTTGCTTTTGAAGTCTTATGCAATTTTCGAATGTTTCTTGAAGTTTGTGGTCATCACGTTTTTGTGCTCGTTCTTCACGTGACTTACTATGATTTATCCTTTTCTCCAGTGACGCAATATTATTTGCCTGTGATTCCAGTTGTTTTTGGAGGTGCTGAATGAGTGGATCATTGATTGTGAGAAATGGAGTGGGAATGGATGATAGTTGTACTGCTGTTGTTGTTGGTGGAAGAGTTACTGCAATTGCTAACGAGGTTTCGGATTGTACAAGTTGTTCGAGGATAGATGGCGATGTTGGTATAATCACTGGGGAAGTTGTTGGCACAGGAGGATCGACAATCGGTGGAGGCATCGTTGTAATCACTTGGGTGGTGGTTAGTACAGGCTGATGGGTAACCGGTGGTGGCGTAGGTGTGATTACATGGATGGTGGTTGATACAGGTTGATTGATGACCGGTGACGGCGTGGGTGTAATTACGGGGGTGATGGTTGATACAGGTTGAATGGTCTCGATTGTAGGTTCAATCGGCGGGACGGTTGTTACAACAGTGCTGAAGACTGGTGGTGGAGGGGGTATGTGTTGTTGGATAGGAAACAACGTCAGATGAGCATCGTCTGCCGCTATCATTGATGAAGGAGGTGGAAGTGGTTTGCTAAGGTTGACGTCCTCGTACAGAATTGTTTCCATATCTTCTCCACCTTCTAAATTTTGATCTTCATAATCATAGTTGATATAATCATCTACGTTGTCATCATCTTGATTTGTTGGGTCTGTGAGTTCTTCCTCTAGTCTGAGATCTTGTTCTTCTTCATCATTTGAATCGTCTGGATCTCCAAAAGCTTCCAGTGCTAACTCGGCCAGAGTTTTTGATCTAGAACCACTACCAGTTTTTTGTGCCTCCATCCTACTTAACTTTCGTGCTATGCGCATCTGTTTTTCTTCAGACATTTGTACCAAAGGATCTTGTTCATCTGCATCTTCATCACGTAGTTGCTCTTTCCCTTTAGCTTTACCTTTGGTTTGGGGTGAAGAAGTCTTTTGTCGTTTGACAACAGTCTTTTTCCTTTTACCCTTTTGTTTTTCGGATGGATCTGCGTTTGCTTTTTTAAATTGTGTTTCAATGTCCAGAAGCATTTGTTTGTAAGGTTCACTGTCCTTGATCCCGTCATTGATCATGGTGTCAGGCACTAAAGCTGGAAGCAGTGAGTACTTACTGGGATGTTTCTCGTCACCCATCTGATCCAACACATGGTCATCATCTGATGTATGGTAGAAGAAGTTTCCACGCTTGTCAATAGAAGGAACACTCTTCATGAAATGGTTGATGATAAGTTTTGTGAACCTTGGAAACGGAAGATGCAGTGATTTCTTCTTGGTACCGGTGAATTGGTAGCACACTTCTTGCCAAAGAAGTAGAGCATAATCTACTGTAGATGCAGTGTATAGGCCCCAAAGTATATGAGCCTGAGGTGGTCTCAGTTGGTCATAACCACGAGCCTTTGAAGTGAGGCACCTGGTTATGATGGTGACGATTGCTTTCCATGGTTGACCAATGCGTGCAGTGGAGAACTGAGATAGATTTTGAATGTTACCCTCATAGTTTAGAGCTCTAATTACTCGAAGCACTTCATCTATTTTTGGATTTGGCACAAACTTTTCTCCTTTTGCTAATTTGGGAAACTTGAACAATTTCCTGAATTGATTTAAATCAAGAGTAAAATTTTGCCTGTTGATTTTGAAAGTGATCGATATCTTAGATGCTTCCTTTGCGGCGGTAATCGATGATGTGGCCCAAAATTCATGAATGTAGATTTCGGGAACTGATGCAGTAGCTCTAAGTGCATCTTTAAGAGGTGACATGTCAAGAATGTCTATTGCAACTTTGAAAGCGGCTATATTTGGATCAAAATCTTCTCTCAGACGAAAGTTGTTCTCTGCAAGTGGTAGTCGGACATTAAGTGGTACTAATGCGAGGTCTGATTGTTGTTGTTGTTCTCTGGTGATTGACATGGTTCCTGCTTTGATGACATAAGCACAAATGATATACACAAAATATATATATCTTAAGTCTATACCAAGTTGAAGCATAGGGAATAAAACATAACAATTATTAGCACATATAATAGAGAAGCAACATACAAACATTGTTCAGATGGACTAGGTCCTTACATACACTTACACACAGACATGCCAAATACATTTTATTCTAAATGGATAACAACCAAGCATTAATTCTTAAAATATTTGGATATCTTGGTTGTCATAACCAAAACCTCAGTAGGTCTAGGTTTCATTTCTACTAACACCTCAATAGGTCTTGGTTTAGATTCAACCAAAACTTCAGTGGGTTTTGGTTTAGTTTCAATCACTACATCAGGAATTGTAGGATTTTCCTCAACCCAAACAATAGTAGGCCTGAACAGAGGGCAAGACAATGATGAAACTTTGTCTTCCATGGCCTGGAAACAAAACACAAGACATTGAATAAGTAATTTTTATCTCTTTTGTTTACAGAGGAGTCAACTTATTAAATAAGAGGAACTTCTGTAATAAGAAACCTTTCAAGTATTCTTAAGAGATAAAATTAATTAATTTCAATAAAACTTGGTTTCGTGAAAGTGGCCCTAATTTACGTAAAGCCTAATAAGGAAATAATGCAATCTAGGTCGAAATCATTAGATAGTCTAAGGCAATTACATAGTGTAAAGGCATGCTAACTTAAAGTGATTGTGCAACAACAATCTTTTCGCAAATACTATAAGACCACTTATATAGGAAACAATCTAGCAACACAAGGGCACTTATCTTATCGGAATACCCTTTGGAAATTACATAATCGGAAAGACTAAATGGAAGAATCTCTAATCTCATATTCCCAAATCGGAATGCCCAATCGGAATGACGATATCCCAATTGGAATGACCTTATCGGAATGACATGATCGGAATGTTATACACCTCATCGGAATGACAATGTGCCAATCTGAATTATCCAATCGGAATCCCGTGATCGGAATGCTTATGTCCCAATCGGAATGATCTAATTGGAATATCAATCGGAATGTCCAATCTGAATAACTAATCGGATTGACCAATCTGAATGACCTAATAACACATCTAATAGGAATGTCTAATCTATATGACCGATCGACATGATCGATCAGAATGACCGATCGGAACGACCTAATCGGAATAATCTAAAAGTCCATCGGAATATCCAATCTGAATGACCGATCGGAATGACCGATCGGAACGACCTAATCGGAATGATCTAAATGTCCATCGGAATATCCAAACTGAATGTCCGATCGGAACAACCGATCGGAATGACCAATCGGAATCTAAACCTTTCTTCATCGGAATCTGGGCGGGTTTTTCGAGGTGGATCTAAACTTAACGATTTCTATGGTTTTTAGGCTGTTTTAAGCAAATTAATTCAAAACCAGTGTATAAAACATGATAAAGATTAAATCCCCTCAGTTAAACATGATGTTTATTCACATTTAGATAGAAACCCTAGATCAAATGATACAAACCGAGAAGAAAAAAGATTATTAGTACAGAAATCATAGGCAAGAGATATAGCACATGTTTTCGAAGTGTACCTTAGAAGAAATCACAGCAAGAAACGCACAGGAAACAAATAGATGCAAGGTCTAGGCAAAGATTAATGGCGGCTGAGATAAGAGTATGGTGTGTGGGAGAATAGCAGACGGGATACACAAAAAAATGGGAGAGAAAGATTTTGACAAAAGTCAAACTTTCTAACCAATGTTTGCAAAAATTGCAAACTGGTCCTCCCAGTTTTGACATGTGTAAGAAAAACTAGTTATTAAAACTAGTTAATAATACAATATCCCGACAACTGAGACACGCCAATAAAACCTAATGCCAACACATAACAAACACCATACAAGGCACGCATTGCACATAATGCACATACGAAAAGATGACAGACAAGATAATATAAAGACCAAATCATGTTCAATATGATATGATATTTGCTCCCCCTCAATTTGTGACCCGTTTTCTATTTAAAGAGCTGTAGTCATTTCATTTAATGGGACAATTATCATATGAAGGCGTTTTCTGTTTAATGATTTTTTGAAACGATTTTAGGGGCAATAAGATTTCTCTTATTTTAACAAAATAAGTGCACTGAAACGTACACTAATTTGTGTTAGACCAAGTTATAAAGTAAACTTAGTCTCGTACAAGGTTTTCAAGTAAACCTTGCCCGAGAAAATTAATTCCCGTTGTGAGCCAACGTTTTCATAAGAAATACGTGACTTTAATGCGAAAGGCGGGTTGCAGTCTGAAATAACTACAAGCCATTTTGAGCATGTTTTAAAACATTTAAACTTCTGCTCGAACTTTATTTACAACCCCGTGTCATTATTGAATGACATTTCTAGGTTCGTAAATATTATCGATTCCAGAAGACATGCTCTTTTTATCAAAACATGTTTGAACACACAATTTTGAAAGATTTAGAAAAAAACCTTTTGAGAAATTCTCGAAAAATTGTGTTCAAAGTTTTGAAAACCAATTACTTGAGCTTAAGATGTTGAATATCTTATAAAACGAGCTCAAGTCCGAGAAGTTGTAAACTTCCCGTTGTTAAGGATAAGTTTATCATCGGCGATAAACTTTCCTTTTAACTAAAGAACGAGTCCTAAGCTGACATTTACTTAGAAATCGTTTTCATGAGCTTGAAAACTTTGACTGTTTTAACGGAAAGCTCATGACCGAGAAAGGTTAATTTCTCGTTATGAGGAAAAGTTCTCTTATTTAAAAGATACACTTTCCTTTCTGAGCTTAAAACTTCGAATGTTTTAACACAAGCTCATGACCGAGAAACGTGAATTTCTCGTTAAGAGGATAAGTTATCATAAAAGATAATCTTTCCTTTATTTTAAGTTCGAGTTACAGTCTGACATTTAACTGTAAGTCATTGTGCATGAGCTTAAAAACTTCGAATGTTTTTTGATATAAGCTCATGCCCGAGAAAAAAATTAATTTCTCGTTGTAAGGATAAGTTTATTATCGGCGATAAACTTTCCTTTCTTTGATGCACGGGTTATCGTCTGATATTTAACGATAAGCCATATACACGAGCTTAAAACCGTCGAATAGTTTTAATGAAAGCTCGTGTCCGAGAAAAGTTAATTTCTCGTTAAGAGGGTAAGTTATCGTTGCGTAGATAAACTTCCCTGTCTCTGAAGTCCGGGTCATCGTCTGTCATTTAACGAGGAGTCATTTACACGAGCTTAAAACCTTTGAATAGTTTAAATGTAAGCTCGTGTCTGAGAAAATTTAATTTCTCGTTTTGAGGGTAAGTTATCGTTGACGAGATAAACTTCCCTTTCTCTGAAGTTCGGGTCACCTACTGTGATTTGAATGTGAGCCAATGTGCATGAGCTTAAAAACTTGGAATGTTTTTGATATAAGCTCATGCCCGAGAAAAATGAATTTCTCGTTGTTAGGATAAGTTTATCATCGGCGATAAACTTTCCTTTCTTTGATGAACGAGTTACAGTCTGTGATGAACGAGTTACGAAAAAAAATTGAAACTTGGGTAAAGATCAATCAAAAATACATGAACACACCAAAGTGAACATGAACAACACAAAACCAACCTTTATTTCATCCCATGCTCTGATACCAATTGTAGAACAATGATAATCTTTGTGAAACAAGGGGGTTGATGTTTTTCTAGAGAGAGAAAGTTAGAGAGAAAAGTGAAAGAAACTTATATATTGAAATGAAAGAAATAAACAACCAACACCTCTTTCCATGGTGGAAAGAGGTTTAAATACCCCAAGTCCTTAATGGACTTGGGCTTCCGGCCCATGAACATGCTCATGGGTCGGGCTATGTAATAAATGAAACTTAACATTACTACGAGCCTATAACTACATTATTGGAGTGACCGAGACTTTCTATATACGTAAAACGTATTTCCAACATACTTTGATCATCTTGATTTTGAGATTTATTTGCAAAAAATCCATCTTATCCTCCCCATATTTTATAGTCAATTTCCCACTATGAACGTCAATTATGGCACGAGCTGTCAATAAAAATGGTATCCCTAAAATAATGGGGCATTTAGGGTCACACTCATAATTGAAAATGACGAAGTCTGCGAGAATAGTGAAATTTCCAATTTTAACATAGACATCCTCGGCTATACCAATTGGTACAAGTGGTTTACAATTTGCTAGCTCGATTGTCATGTTAGTGGTGATAAGATTGGGGAATTTCATCAATTTCCAAAGAGAATGAGTCATGAGATTGATGCTAGCACCTAAATCGGAAAGGGCTAAACATTCCTCAATATCGGGAAAATCACAAGGTAGTAGAAATTGGCCCAGATCTTTTTCCTTTCTCTTCATATGCCTTTTAAGTTTTTGTAGAAGAATCGAAGCACAAACTCTTCAAGGTGAACTTTCATAAGGTCAATGAAACTCTCTTTAGAATGGTCGATGGAATTTAAGGTACAGGAGGATGTGCACTCTTTTCCTTGGTCACCACCTTATTTCCCTTGATATTTGAACATGAAATCGTTTTTGAGGTCAAGGGTATAGATGAATGCATAACTCTAAATCCATAAAGGTTAGGGGTAGTCACACGAGATTTTCCATTAGACGATGTTGTGGCCTTCACATGTTCCTTAGGGTTAGTCACGGTGTTACTAGGTAAAGCACTCGAAGCTGAACTCGACAATTTGTTCATAATAGCCGCAAACATGTTCTTAATCTCACTTTGACCTTGCTCAATTTTATTGTTTTTCCCTTTCAAAGTGTTGGAAAACACGTTTTGATTTTACCAATTTGGTATTCTAATCTCTTCATGTTAGCGTCATTTGATTTAACATAATTTTGAAAATCATTAAACCCATTTGAGTTGTGATTAAAACCTTGGTTTTGATTCCAGCTTGAAAATTTTCTTTAATTATTGTTGTTTTGATAATTTAAATTTTAAACATGATTAAAATTATAGTTTTGATCGTTGTTAAAACCTCGATTTTGCCAATTCAAATTTTGACCTTGATTATATCCTCCTTGATTACTTTGATTATTTCCTTGAAAATTGTTACGATATTGAAAAATGTTGCCTTGTTTACTATAATTCGTTTGTTGTCATGGACTTCCGTTATTTTGATTAAAACTGTTGTTTCCATTCATCGCATTAACGTTTGACGTTTGGCCATCCATAGACGCAAACTCATAATAATTATGAGGTCTACCACACAACGTACACGAAACCTCAACCGCTTTCACCGTACGCGGGAGCGTCTTTCTTTTGCATCTCAATCAAGAACGACCTAAACACATTCATCAGTTTATAGAATTTCGCGTCAACCCTCTCAATATCACGATTAGCATGGCTAACGTTGGCGACATTGGCAACACTCGGTGTGCTACGGAGTTGAAAACCCTTAGATCTATTCTCGATAATATTTAACGCGCCTTTCAGAGTTTTACGCAAAAATTTACCGCCTGCAGTGGAATTTAACGAATCTTGCTCATGAAGATTAAGACCGTTATAAAAAGTGACGATTTGGTGCAACTCGAAAAATCCATGATGAGGACATTGCCTAAGAAATTCCTTAAAACGATCCCATGCATCTTTAAACGACTCATTCTACTTTTGTTCAAACCTCGTGATCTCGTTTTTAAAAAATGTGGTCTTAGACGGTGGAAAAAAATGATTAACGAATTTGGAAACGAGATCCTCCCACGTAACTATAGAATTAGGTGGTTGTTTCTTGTACATATCCTAGGCGGAGGCATCGAGCGAGTAAGGAAAAAGCATAAGCTTGATGACATCGGTGTCAACGTTCTAAAACTTGCTCGTAGCTAAAAGACGATTAAAATTCCGAATGTGGTCATGAGGATTATCCGCCTCACGACCCTTAAACTTTATCGCTTGAATTAACGCCAACATTCCCAATTTGATTTCAGAATTTTCCGCTTCGATTTCGGGAATAACGATCGCGTCTCCATAAACCTCGGTGGGTGCTTGGAGCAACTCCATCATCGTACGATTCTCGACCATCTCGTCTACGGTTTCAACAACGATATTAGGAACGTGAGTTTCTAAATCTCGTCTTCGTTGTCGATTCCTTAGATTTCTATTACGTCGACTCGACACGTTGTTAGAATTCGGATAACTCGACGATCGAGTGCGCATGCACTAAATGTAGAAAATGGGGGTAGCAAAGAAGATTCTTTTTGGGGTTTTCAAATTTTTCAATTTTTTGGGTTTTTGATTGTTTTTTAATTTTTTGGATTTTTGGTAGATTACGTAGGTAATTAAATCCACAAAAACTAATCCACTAATCAAAGGTCTCGATTAAGGAGTTCAAAAGTAATGAAATTAATTACGTCTAGTAAACACCTTCGTTCGACTTTGAAACGTTGGTGGAACACCAAAACGTTTCGAGGGTTCAATAATATAAGCAAAGCAAATAAGATTACTAATACTTGATATGGCAAACCCTTAATTAATCGTCACTTTCATAATACGCACAAGCGAGCGGAGAAACGAGGCGGCGCAAAGCACTTAAGAGCCTTTTTCTTTAGATCGTTAAATACAACCGCCTTATACCTACCTTATAGTTTGTATTAATTAAGATTCAACCAATTAAGAGTATTTATCTATTTTGCCTTTAACTTCTCTTTGATCGATACACTCACTAATAACTGGAACGCTAATGAGGTGCGTTTTCACGCGTATTTGGATAAATATTGTTTATTAGTTACGCAACGTAAATACAATATATTATTCACAAGAGAAACGAAAAACATTTTTGTGTTAATAGATTTCTATTTAACACGATTTATTTTTTTTGCTAATAGTAATAGAGAAATAAAAATGAGTATATATGGTACTTACGCTTCCCAAAAATGGAAAGTCAAAAACGTATTACTCAAACAAATAATACGTATAATAAAATGGCAACAACACCTTCCCAGCAGTGGCGCCAAAACTGATTGAGTATTTTTAGGTTCTTATTTTAGGAAAAACATGAAACCCAAATGGTAAGTATAAATCAACACGTTTAGGAAAACGAGAAGACAACAAATGAGTTCATTCTCGAGGATGTTTTGTTTTGTGTGCCAATATTATAAAAACGTAATTTGGATTAGTATCATTTTTGGTGTGAAAAGAGAGAAAAATAAAAGACGATTATGCTAAAATTACACTACGACGATAAAACGTAAAAACATAAAACGTGACGTAAAAATAAAATTCAACTAAAGAAATTTATAAAAATAACAAATAAATCCTAATAAATATAACTAAGGTGGGAAAATAAATAAAACTTCTTGAAACTTTTTAAATAATTATTTATTTAATTTTAAATGCTAATTGAAGCCTTAAAATTAAATATAATCAGGAAAAAGCCCAAACAAAGATTTTTCTATTTGCAAACCTTTATTATATTTTTCTAAGTCTAAAAAGTATTTTTTTAAATTAAAATTACTTTTTTCTATTTTTAAACTAATTATCAAAAATAGAAATAAGAAAATGATTTAAAAATAAATAAAAAAGGGTAAAAATACAAAACCAACTTCTAAAAAACCTAAATGTTATACTCTTTAAGGGAAAAATAAAAGAACTACAAAACTAAGTCTCATAAGCCAGATAAGTAGCTTAATAAGACATGGCTTATTAAAGAAAAGAAAATGAAAAAGAGTATAAGATAAACAGAAGGGAAATGTTAACAAAAAAATCAACACCAACACGTTGGTAAAACTTCCTACCCTTGCGCGAAAGGTATGGAGTTCGTGCCAAGCTAGTGTATGTTTTGTTTTTAAAATCTTGGAGCAAAGGCACCCCCATTGGGTTTGGCTATTGGGGAGTCAAATATAAGCAAAAAGCAAATGATAAAAGCCAATAAAAAGCACAAAAAGGTCCACAATTAAGAAAATAGCAAACAGCTTATCACCCTTTATCAGATCTCAAGCAAAAGGCTAGTCCGTTTTGTCTGATATTTGACAAAACACAAAACCTAGTTATCAGACAGATAAGCCTCAGACAGATGCATGAGTTAAGATTTTTGGTGAGTGTAATCTTACTCTATAAGCCTCAGTAAGCCTCAATAAGCCAAGAAAGAGTGAAATAAGAACCAACAGGCCTAAACAAATACTATTCCTAACAGATTACAAGATTTCAAGCATTGATTCATGAATATCAAAGCAAAACTACCTACTAATGTGTTAAGGTAGTTTGAACAAAATACTTGCACAACTTGATTACCAAATTACACTGATAAATCAAACACACAAAATCACTTAACAAACAAAATAAAGAAAAGTACATGTCAATTTATGGGATTGTTGTCACCCAAGAGCCCATTCAGCAGTTAACCCAAACACCCTTTTACTCGATCTGTTTTTATTTTAACAAAGAATTTTGTTTGAAATCAAACTAAAATTTGCTTAAACTAACGTAAACATACATCATCAAAGAACACTGAACAAACACTAACATACACAGATAAGCATAAAAACAACAAATTTCACAAAAATACCAAAAAAATCACAAATTTTGCAAAAGACTGAGGGTTCAAGCCTTAACCTTGAGGGACCTACTTCCAGAGCCCTCTATGGGGCGCTCAATGCCATCTCCAATCTAGCAGCTTATGGGTTCTTGGGCTTATGGTAAAATCCATTTTGATGCAAGGATGAGGAGTGGTGGACTACTACAGTCCAAACCACAATGTCTTCTTGGCCTGCTATAACACAACAACAAAAACAACAGTTCAAGCTCATACAATTTGCCAATAAGATGTTTGTCAGACAACTTATTAGGTAGCTTATACTGAGCACAAAAATAAAAGAGATTCTTTTGAAAATCTAAAAAAAAACTTTTTGAACACACATGCTTTGAAACTGAAATCACCAAACAAAAAAATCCAAGAATACACTCGAAACTGGAAGGATAAAAAACCCACCCGGTGGGCTGCCGAGCTACAAGTTCTACGAGACAAGAGCGTGATTCCCTAAGATGAATGCCTCTTTTCTCTTCTCTAAAGTCTACAACAAACAAGTGTGAGAGGCAGGATTCGAACCTACGTAGAAAAACTTCAACAGATTTATTGATAGCTCTAAATGTGATAGGATATGAATGGAGTAATGGGTACAAAACAACATCCCTATTTTCATTGTAATTGACAAAATAAGAAAAGCCATTGAATCCTAGTTTCATATAGAGACATTCTGGATTGAGAATCAAATTATTCCCTCAAGACAGAAAGTGACTTTTTCCTGTACGAGTAGTGAAGAACTAACCAAGAACTTTTGTTGGTTGTTGACCCCGAATATAGGTACTAAGTTCTCATACAATGTTGCTCCAATCTGACCTAGCTGGCGAGCGATCCTAGAGATGGAGAGGAAGGAAACTACGGGCGAAGGCCCTTCCCCTTACCTTCTGTTGAGACTGAGATAGAAGAATGGGCTTTCTCCCTCTTCTACGGAAAGTAACTTAACAAAAATCTAAACAAATTTAACAAAAATCAATTGTCACTTACTTTTTGCAAATTTGTCAAGATTTGTGGATCTTCAAACAAAATTTCCCAAAAATGTCTTTTTAGAAAAATAGTTGAATAACTCAAAGATAAATCGCAAAAATTTAAAACATGAGCTAATTAACATTACACTAAGACAGTTATAAAAATGGAATTCAGCTTTTTATAAAATTGAAATTTTTTACTTTAATTAATTAAAAAAATAAAAAGGCTGGAACAAAAGGGCTTACCACATACCAGGGCTCCTTTTATAGTTACATTAAGACCTTTCTAGAACATAAAGCGAAAACTAAACCTTATCAACTGTTTTGACTATATTTGTCTTGTTGAATATTCAAACTTTGGTCTTCCCATGAACATGTGATCAGAAGAAGGATTCACATGGTGCTAGCTATTGAAAATGGATCATAACCGTTCATTTAGGAGTCAGGGGAAAGGAATTAACTATGAGGGTGGATCTAGTCGGGGTTTGGGTAAGTGTGTGAAAGTGATGAAAGGGGAGGCATGTGGGGGTGTCTCTGGTGATGTGGCATGAGGTATGAGAGTGGGGTTAGGATTAGGATGTGTGTAATTAGGGATCTGGAGTAGGTTGTGGTTCAATTGTAGGTGATTAGTGAATTAAGGTTTTAGGTTAGGGATGATGAACATGATTAGTTTGATCCAAACAGGGGTTTACGGAGGTGTTATGGCGCGTTTTATTTTTAAACGTTTTTTCAAACGTGAATTAATAAACAAGGCCGGATTGGGTTCATGGTTTTGGGTAAAAGGGGGTAGGGTTTAAGCTGTGGCATGGATTGGGTTGGGTATTTTGGGATATGGGTTATATATTGTGGCAGTATATACCCCCAAAGTTTCAACAAGATGCTTCTTCTTCCCAAACTTTAATAATGAGAATATTAGGGCTTCTTCACAAATAACTTTGGCATAATGACATTTTTGGCATAATTACTTTTGAAACATGGAATAAGGACCTCTTTTGTAATTTAAGCATTCCTTCAGGGCTGATAATGTCATTTATTGAAACTTTAAGGACCCACTTGTAATATTGAGGATTTAAAAGAGCCTAAAGTGATAAGTCTTCAAAGTGTAGGGACCAAACTTGTATAATCTTCAAACATGAGGGACTTTTCTTGGAAAATTAATGCTCGAGTCCGGTTCTTTGTGCGACTTCGTTTCCCGTGTTCGTTTTTTCTTGATTCTTGTTATCTTTTGATGAATTCACGGTATCCGAATGTGACAATCCGTCAATTTATGGTCGATATTTTATTCTCATGTATTATTTAAAACCATTATTTTAATGTTATATTATGAACTCACTCATTTTTGGGAAGAAATTTGGCTTTACGTCTCAAAGTAGCATCGACTACGTCTAAACCGGAGAATTCTACGTTACGTGCTTACGTTTACATGCATCGTTTTGGTGACAGTCCGACATTTCAGGAAATAAATTTATTCTCGAATATTATGATGAAATTTTAATTTACGTTGGTTCATAAACTCACAAATTTACGAGAAGAAATTAGGACTTACGTGCCTAATTTAGCGTCTTTTACGATTAAACCGGAAACCCTAGGTTTATGTATTTACGCTTTTGTGCTCTGTTTTTTATGAGACAATTTTTATTAGAATCGTTTTGTGCCGTAGATTCATAATTTATAAAAACGTTTTTTATAAAACGACCCGAGGGTACGTAAATCGAGGAAACTAGAATCGAGGATTACCCGTAAATTAGTGGAGATGAGACAAGTGGGTCACTTGTCCCACCCCCACTATGGGCTGATTTCAACAAGCCAACACCACTCCTTGGTGTCACATTTCTACAAAGTGTTAGGACACTTGACCAAAAACCACCAAAACCTCAAAAAACACTAACTCTTTTTCATATTCAACTCACACACATGCAAATCTAGCAAAATTTTCTCCATCTCCCTTTCTCTCTCTCTAAGAATGTCCATAGCTACCCTCCTATCACCATTTTCATCAAATTTTAACCATAAACAACAGCTATAATCAACATATGTTGAAGCCTATTTGAAAAGATGAAGATCGGAGGTGATTATAACATGTGAAAAGGAGTTTCCATGGAGTTTTAAGGCTGATTTCAAGAAGGTGTAGGGCTGATTTCTCAAGGAGTCTACATGTTCTTGGTGGTCCTAGAAGTGGTGTTGATATTTCATAAGATTGGTTACCCAAATCCAAGTCTTATTCATCTAAAAATCTCAATCTTTCATCTTATTGAGTGGTATAGAGATTGTTTTCCTTCCTATCATCTTGTTATTTTGTAAAAGTAATTATGTATTTTCTTTATTAATGTATATGTATATGATGATGAATGATGATCAAACTATTATGTGGGGATTTTGTGTTAATTGATTTGGTTAAAAAGACTAAAGTCTACATATAAAGATGTTAAAATCTTGATTAAATTTATAGACTGTATAAAATAGTAAGTAACCATATGAACACTTGGTAAAAATGCTTGGATTATTGAATATACAGTTACATATATTATTTTTACATATGTGGTGAGTTGGCCACTCAATGGAATTAATATAATGAGCAAGATATGATCAAAATACTGTTAAGGTTCAAATATGTATAGTCTGTTTTGGATGAATTATTAGGGACACCTAGAAGATGATTGAGCAGTAGCTAAAATGGAGTTAGTTGTAGCACATACTATGTAGTTTGTGCTGCCCAAAATTTAGCTTCTATCTCCTTGTAGAACTCAAGATATGGCAAAAATGGTGAAAGTGATTTTGATAATCAGATTTTGAAATAAAAGTATATAATATAAAATGAGCACTCAAGTAATACTATTATAAAATACACTAACTTATGATAATACTTATAAAATAAGTTATATACATTGATAAATAAGTATGACATTTTTATAAAAATACAAACGCAAATGTTTTCTAAAGTTATAAAACTATATATGAGTTTTACGTCTTTTCGGCTAAAACCAGAAGATTAACATTTTCGTTAAATAAAACTTAGACGGTCGGACCCGTCTAATGTAAACTTTTTATAACTCATCTACTGATATGTAAGTACATTTGACAAGTAAAAACCGATAAAACCCGAGCTTTATAACTTATGGACATTAACGGGCCAAAATAGCCTTATTGGACCACTAGCCCAACTAGCTTGGCTAAACACTAATGGACTTACTCATGGGCTTAACCCACTTGGGCCCAACATATGAGTATAGGCTTGATATTAAAAGTATAAATGGGCTAACATAATGTATTGGACTTTTAATGGGCTTGTTGGGCCTTAATATGTAATTGGATTAAAACTAGTATAACTAGTCAAAAATAACTAACACATAACAACTATAATGTTGTATAAAGTGATAAAATCCCACTTGATCATCATCATACTTATAATGTCATCATATATACATAGCCATTGTTTTTATAAAGTCGTTGGACAAGAGTCTAAGACGAGTATTATTTGTCTAGGTTCCCGTGATTGAAGCACGTACCATACGCCCTAATTGCCGATAACCCGCCTTCCCATACCAATGTGAGTTCATAGCCTCGCACTCTTTTAAATGTATTATGAAAATGTTTTATAAAACCACGAGGGAGATAACATGTTGGTTTAATAAAATAGGACACCAGTTGTCCCGATTGTTTGCTTATTGATATGGACCCGAATGATTATATGACCCGATGAATGATTATATGACTCGATGTATGAATTGAAATGGATTATTATTAGTTAGGATATGTCATTAAAAGTCCCATTAGCATGAATTGTGAACTACCGGGATTTGGTAGATGCTTATGCATATAATAGTACTATTTGGGGAAGATCACCCCAGTTCGCGCCTTAAAGGTTGATCCCCGTCGCGCCACATTGATTGGTAAGCGAATTTATGTATGGGAAGATTTATATAAGTGTGATTATTGTGATGACACGCTGTTTTAGATGGGCAAAGGAATTACGGGTTAGCTACCCGTTGTTTGTTATAGTAAGGTAGCAATGTCATGCGACTTATAATAATCCAATAACGAAAATACTATATACGAATTGAATTATAGTATATTGCCTGACTAGCAATACGGGGTCTTATTACTGATATTATGTTCGTGTTTTGGTTTTGCATAACCATTTTCATATAACGGTTTTTATTAAATTCTATATAACATTATAAAACGTATTGTATGTTGTTTTTACGACATTGGTTCGTATAATGGTTTTGAAGGCAAAAGCCTATATTATAATTTACGACAAAGATTCCTATAAAATGTCTTTGGCCGATTTTATGGCCTACGAAAAATAATTGTACAAAATGATTTTCGGTGATGATTATATACCGGTGATATTTTAATGGTTTTTATTAAACTCTATGAATTCACTTGACGTTTTCGCTGACTTTTTAATATGTTTTATCTCAGGTACTTAAAGGTAATTCTCGGGAAGACGACAAGAATTTATGGCCCGCATTCAAATAAAATTTCCATTCAAATGTTTTGTAAAATCGTATGAAATACTATGACTTGGGACCTATGTAATTTGATATTTATGATTGGAAAATGTTTTATTATTAAACGACGCGATTTTTAAGTGTTGTCTATGATTTGAGTAATGTGTTATCCCGTAACACCAACGACTCTTCCGCTGAACTAAAGTATGAATATTTGGGGGTGTTACAGTTTGGTACCAGAGCTCTCGTTATCGAGAAGAAAAGATTTTTAAAACCAAGGTTTTGAATAAAACATTTCAAAATCTTTTAACCATAAATATTTTAAATAAATATTATGAATAAAATGTTTAAAAATCTTTTGACTATAACGGTGCCGAAGAATTCCAGAGTTACCGACAAGGCCAGACTGTGAAGTGTTATTTTAATATATATATATAACTTGGATTATATATATATATATATGTTGTAATTTGATTACATGATTGTTTGATGATTATTTTAATACTTATATGAGGTATTTATACGACGTAGATTGTCACAAGAAACCCTAACTCCCCTAGCAAATCAATCGAAGCTATTTTCGTAGGAATTCTAGCTATTCTAGATCTAAACCAAGTTGTGAATGTTTATGATCCTAACAAAATGGTTGATATTTGTAGAAATGTTGGTATTAGTTGATTATGATATTAAAGAATAATTGGCAAGATTAAATCCGATATCGATGTCATGACGATCTTTCCTTATAGAGTGGAGTTTGACAAAACCTTATCACCTGGAAAGGTGTCATCTGATTCGGTGTCACACAATTCTTAAATTTGAAATCGAAGAGGCTTTCATTGGAACCATTACCCAAAAGTCTCATGCCACTAGTACCTTTCCGAGAAGTCTAATTGAATGTGTGAGTCATTTCATACTAGTGACTCATTTGATAACTATTGTTGTAAGAGCTATAGGATTGGAAATTAAGTGTTTGTTCATATCGAGCTTTTATTGCCCTTTTAAGGTCTAAGAATAAGGTTAAAGTATTGGAAAATGAGGTAGGATGTAGCATTGAGTATAAGTTGGTTGAAAACTTGAATAAAGTCAAAATTAACTCGTATAGAATATGAGATTGTTAAGAGGAAGTCGTTAAGTCCTGTGATTGAATTATAAGGTTTTAAATTATTGTTGATTCGTGTTAAGGGTTGTTCCTAGGCCATTGTACAATAACGAGGATGCCCAGTGTCCAAGAAATAAATCGAAGAAATCTTCTTCTAAAATTGGGACCGATGGATCTTTCGGGACATGTGGAACACCTAATGACTCATGTAGATTAGTATCCATTGTAGTATCTTTTAAATTCCCTAACTTAAATGAGACATAAGTGGTAGGATGTGTCCTTGGAATTGTATGACATGGCGACACGTAATGTGTTACGGTACAATTTTTGACTTGTTTGTGATTAATGAAAGGACTATCTTTGATTGCTAAATTCTACATGTATCGATGTTATCTATCTTTTATTGCTTCATCCTAATGTTCGCATTAGTGATGCAACAATTGAACAAGTACTCATTTTGGATAGAGTTGTGTTGTAGATTCTTCTCTTTGTATTCCTGAGTGCCATCTAGGTCATGAACCTCCTGATTAATTGGCTAAACTCATTTCCTATCGTAATGTGGTTAGTTCTTAGTGAACAACTTTTCATCACTCTATTGTAGATCACTCATTGTTTTTATAAGTAATACGATACCATCTGGAAACAAATATGAAATTCTTATTTTATATGAGTTATTTAAATTGGTACTATTAGTAGTTATTGTCAAAATAAAGATTTTATTAAAAATCTTGTAAATGGGAATGCTTTCATAATGATGAACATTTCGGTAAAATCATTTTAATTTTTTTTCATAATTAAACATGAAAATATATTTTAAACATGATGACAAAGTTTTGACGAACTGAGTATTGCATCGTTAATCCTAAAATTGTATATAGTTGCGCGCCTACGTACAATTTGGAAGGGACCATACAAGGCTGATTAGTAGTCACCATGAAATTGTTAATAAACATTACATTTTTCTTTGTAATTGTGAAATATTGAAATTTTATGAGATCTGCAAGAAGTGCAAAATAGAGACATATTGTTAGGGACCCCTACATATGTGCCCGTACCATTTATTCTTCTGAATCGAATTTAATCATCTGTGGAAATTGTCTTATTTGACAATTGATATCCCCTTCTTGTCGAATTCTCTCGTGGTGAGATTCTTTGGAAAAGTACCTAAATATTGAGTACTGATACCCGACTTGATGTATTGACGTTCCTATCATTTCTTTTGATTAGATTTCATTTGAATGACCTGGGTAACAATCCGAGGAGCTTTCGAATGCGTACTCAATTCATGAAAACATGGGATATATTCATATTCGTTAGTGTTTTCGTTTGCATCTGATTTGAAATTCTCTCGCGTAGATTATGCGTTGACCTTACTCTTTTAATGGTAGTTATGTCTCCAGATATTCTTGAATTTGTGAAGAATTATGAGTTATTATTAGTCTTTTGAGAAGTTCACATCTTATCAACGATAATGAAACTGGAAATTTGGTAGTGCCAGTAGAATGGATTGATTGATTATGACATAATGTCATTGTCTTAATTGATGGGAACTCGAGTAGAATTCCCCTAAAAGATAAGATGTTGATTATCAAAAGGTGATTCAAATAATTACCGATAGGTGACCATATCCTGCATTTAGACTTGAAATTATACCATGAATCATTATGAACTAGTCATAGATTTTGTAATCTAGAAATAACCTAAAGTGGATTTATTAAAAGATGTTTATGTTATTTGGAACCTTCTGAGGTATTTGTTGATGAATTACCTAGACTTTCGCCATTAAGGCAAGTTAAATTTGGTATTGATTATATTCCCGGTGCTGCACCTGTGGCATGTGCACTATCCGTCAACATCATCTGAATCGAAAGAGTTACCGTACAACTGAGAGAGTTGTCAGAAAAAGATTTTATTCTACCGAGCTCGTCATCATGAAGAGCTATGGTGTTATCATTCCTTATATTTATTGATTACCGTGAACTGAATAAATGGACGATCAAAATTCATATCCATTACCCAAGATGAAAGATTTGTTCCATCATTTACAAGGTTCTAGCGTATATTCAAAAATTTGATCCACGACATGATTATCACCAACTTCGCATCCTCAAGGAAGATTATCTATTCCAATCACTACATCTAGAACTTGTAATGAACATTATGAGTTTCATGTTATGTTGTTTGGATTGACCTATGCACATGTAACATCCATAAATTTGGTGAATCACGTGTGTAGGCTATAATATGATAGATTCATGCTTGTGATCATTAAGGACCATTTTTTTGTTTCTAAGAATAAGAAGGAGTTAGTAATCATTTGTAAACTGCCCTGAGTTGGCCGAGCAGTAAAGACCGGTACCTTGAGTATTTAACATGTGATTTAAGGCTTAATCTTTTACATTATTTAACCATGTGATTAATAGATAATGGAATCTATATTGACTCTTCAAAGATTAGAGCCATTAAGGATTTGGGTTATACCAAAAAGAAAGTGCAAATATGTTTTGACAAGTATTTTATCACATAATTTTTAAGAAATTATTCCCTTATGCCAGATCATTTAACTCCCTTGGGAGTAGATGTTTATGTATACCTCAAGACAATCTAAGAGGGATTGAGGAAACCATTTAAACCATAATTCAGAATGTGGAACGACAATTTTTGCTTTTCAACTAAGAAAATCATGACCAAAGTATAAAAAAGGCTTTTTCGAACAATTACGGATCTTATTAATTATTTCGATAAATCAACAAAGATCGTGTTAACTAAATTCAAATTTATTTTGAACATTTTTCTATAAGTGGACGAACTAAGAAATTTAAAAATTTTACGTTTACGTTTCATAAAATTTAATATTTAAAATTTAATTACTCGAAATATTTATCGACGCTTTAAACTTCGGAGTGGGCGAAACTAATAAATATAATAGTTGAGATGAAACAGAAACTTAGAAAATATGAAGAAAGAATTTCTGAGTGATTGTGGTCATGATATTTATTTTATCAGGGAAAATGAATGTAGATACTGACAGGTTATGTAGAAAGGATAGATAACCAATTAAGTTGTGTTCTTTAGTATTGACCATACACAATAAATTGCCGAGCAATTTAGAAATAACTGATGCTTGTAAGAAGGATAATATAGATAATAAAAAGGGGTTCGCGGATGATGAAAACCATTAGAAATGAGAGCCGATGGCATTAAATGTTTAAAAGGCCACTTGTGATTGCCTAAATATGGAGGATTTTGAGATTTAGTTATATTGGATGTATCTTATCTGGAGAAGTTGTATTGATGACCAAATATGAAAGCAGACATCACAACATACGTTGGCACATGTCTAACTTTTGCGAAGGCTGAGGCTGAACGCCAAAATCCATAAGGATTACTTCTACAGCTTATAATTCTTGTTTGAAGTGAGATAGAACCACCATGGATTCTTATCATAAATCTTCCAAGGTTATCATCCGGATTCTATTCGATTTGGGTCATCGTCGACAGACTGGCCAAATCCGCTAATATCATTCCCGTTAATGATAGATTCTCGATGAAAAAATTGACTCTTTTGTATTTAAAGGAATTGTGTAAGCATGGTGTGCCTGTATCGATCATCTCTATCAAGATCCTCGCTTCGCATCGAATTTCTAGAGATTTTCTCAGAAGTCATTAGGAACGAATCTTGATGAGAGTACTGTTCACCACCCCAATCGAAGAGACAGGGTAAAGTAACGATATAAACACTAGAAGTATTGTTTTATGTTTGAATAATTGACCTTTGGTAATGAACGAGATAATCGTTTTCCTTTGGAGAGATTATAATTGATAATTATCGTATTAGGATCAAGATTGAATCTTGTTAGGATCTAAATATAAGAGCATCTGTAGGTGGGGTTTGGGATGAAGATACCCGACCCGTGAAACCTGAAATGATTGTTGAAATTAGGATCTGATTATTGACTGCCAGTAGTGGGCAGGAGGTTATGTGAATATGAAATGTAGATCGTGAAGTGCAGGATGGGTAACGAAGTTATGCCAAAAATTTTCACCATGGAAAAGTGAATTGATGATCTTAAAGATCGTGGGGAAACTAAGTCCCCGTTGTATGGGACCATTGAGATAATGTAAAAAGTTGGTTTGAAAGGCATATAAGCTGGATCTACCCTAGGACTTCAAGGGCTGCATGAATTATGTTTCGTATAACGAACTTGATAAAATATCTATTAAGTGAAAATCTGATTATTTCTTAATGAAGTTTGGATCGGCAAAAAGTTGCATTCATCAGAAACCTATGAACATCATGGATAGAGAAAGTAAGTCAACTTAAGCCTGATCGTATTCCCGTAGTTATGTTTGATGAAACTCGCATAATTGTAATGAATTACACTTGAGAGAAAATACCGAATGTGGAGGAAATACCCACGTGTCTCTAACTCTATAAGAAGCGAGTAGTAAGATAAATTGATCTTTGAGGACAAAGATCCTCTTTAGGGGTAACTGCTGTAACAATCCGTCAATTTATGGTCGATATTTTATTCTCAAGTATTATTTAAAACCATTATTTTAATGTTATATTATGAACTCACTCATTTTTGGGAAGAAATTTGGCTTTACGTCTCGAAGTAGCATCGACTACGTCTAAACTGGAGAATTCTATGTTACGTGCTTACGTTTACATAAACCGTTTTGGTGACAGTCCGGCATTTCAGGAAATAATTTATTCTCGAATATTATGATGGAATTTTAATTTGTGTTGGTTCATAAACTCACAAATTTACGAGAAGAAATTAGGACTTACGTGCCTAATTTAGCGTCTTTTACGATTAAACCGGAAACCCTAGGTTTACGTATTTACGTTTTTGTGCTCCAATTTTGATGAGACAATTTTTATTAAAATCGTTTTGTGGCGTAGATTCATAATTTATAAAAATATTTTTCGTAAAATGACCAAGGGCACGTAAATCGAGGAAACTATAATCGAGGATTACCCGTAAATTAGTGGAGATGAGACAAGTGGGACACTTGTCCCACCCCCACTATGGGTTGATTTCAACAAGCCAACACTACTCCTTGGTGTCACATTTTTACAAAGTGCTAGGACACTTGTCCCATACACTTGACCAAAAACCACCAAAACCTCAAAAACCACTAACTCTTTTTCATATTCAACTCAGACACATGCAAATCTAGCAAAATTTTCTCCATCTCCCTTTCTCTCTCTCTCTATGAACGTCCATAGCCACCCTCCTATCACCATTTTCATCAAATTTTAACCATAAACAAAAGCTATAATCAACATATGTTGAAGCCTACTTGAAAAGATGAAGATTGGAGGTGATTATAACATATGAAAAGGAGTTTCCATGGAGTTTTAAGGCTGATTTCAAGAAGGTGTAGGGCTGATTTCTCAAGCAGTCTACATATTCTTGGTGGTCCTAGAAGTGGTGTTGATATCTCATAAGATTGGTTACCCAAAACCAAGTCTTAGTCATCCAAGAATCTCAATCTTTCATCTTATTGAGTGGTATAGAGATTGTTTCCTTCCTATCATCTTGTTATTTTGTAAAAGTAATTATGTATTTTCATTATAAGTGTATATGTATATGATGATGAATGATGATCAAAGTATTATGTGGGGATTTTGTGTTAATAGATGTGGTTAAAAATACTAAAATCTACATATAAAGATGTTAAAATCTTGATTAAATTTATAGGCTGTATAAAACAGTAAGTAACCATATGAACACTTGGTAAAAAGGATTGGATTATTGAATATAGAGTTATATATATGATTTTCACATATGTGGTGAGTTGGCCACTCAATGGAATCAATAAAATGAGCAAGATATGATCAAAATACTATTAAGGTTCAAATCTGTATAGTCTGTTTTGGACGAATTATTAGGGAAACTTAGAGGATGATTGAGCAGTAGCTAAAAGGGAGTTATTTGTAGCACATATTATGTAGTTTGTGCTACTCAAATTGAGCTTCTATCTCCTTGTAGAACTCAAGATATGACAAAAACGGTGAAAGTGATTTTGATAATCAGATTTGAAAATAACAGTATATAATATAAAATGAGCACTCAAGTAATACTATTATAAAATAAGTTATATACTTTGATACAACAGCTGGTTTTGTATCTATAGAACTTGTCCACAACAAGCAGCTGCAACTACATATTCTACTTCAGTTGTAGAGTTTCTCACCACTGTTTGTTTCTTGCATTGCCAAGATATGAGTCTGCTTCCAAGAAGTTGGCATCCCCTAGTTGTGGATTTCCTATCAAACTTATCACCTCCATAGTCATTGTCTGAATAGCCAATAAGCTCTAATGGAGATGACCTAAGGTATTTAAAGATCCTTTTGACAGAATGAAGATGACACTCTTTGGGAGTCACTTGATGGCGTGCACATGCACACACAGCAAACATGATGTCAGGTCTAGAGGTTGTAAGATACATCAATGCACCAATCATTGATCTATAATGCCTGACATCCACATCTTTTCCATCTCCAGTCTTTCCCCAAGGGTGTTCCCTATCCATGGGTGTGCTAGCCCGTTTTTCATGTGGAGAAAAACCAAACTTCTTCAAGATCTCAGCTACATACTTGTCTTGAGAGATAAAGATATCATCTTCTTTCTGTTGTACTTGTAAACCTAGAAATAAGTTCATCTCTCCCATTGCACTCATCTTGAATTTGTCTGTCATGAGCTTGGAAAAGTCTTTACTCATCTTTGGATTTGATGAACCAAAGATAATATCATCCATATAGACCTGAACAAGAAGAAAATCCTTACCAATCTTCTTGGTAAATAATGTCTGGTCTATGGTGCCCCTATAAACCCATTTTCCACCAGGTAGGTGGATAATGTACCATTCCATGCTCTTGGGGCTTGATGAAGTCCATACATTGCTTTCTTGACTCTATACACCTTATCTAGATGCTGTGAATCTTCAAAACCAGGAGGTTGCATCACATACACTTCCTCCTCAATTGTACCATATAAGAAAGCACTTTTCACATCCATATGATAAACTGTGAAACCCATGCAAGAATCATAGGCAAGGAAAACCTTATTGCTTCTATCTTTACAACAGGTGCAAAAACCTCTTCATAGTCTATTCATTCTTCTTGTGTATAGCCCTGAGCAACTAGTCGTGCCTTTTTTCTGACCACAATCCCTCTTTCATCCTTTTTGTTCCTTAGAACCCGACGTATCCCAATAGGTCTAACATACGTTGGACAATCCACTAGCTCCCACACATCTTTAATGGCAAACTGGTGAAGCTCATCCTGCATTGCTTCCACCCAACTTGATTCTTTAAGAGCATCAAAAATCTTCTTATGTTCCTTTTGTGACAGAAAACAGGCAAACAAACATACCTGCACAAGAGGGATATCTTCCTTCTTGTGAATATTGGCAATGAAACAACCTTGAGTATGATGAGATCTCCTTTTTTGAACAGGAGTCTGAACATCACCAATTATTTGGGAAGGAGGATGATCTTTGGCCACCTTTGTAAGTATTCCTCCTCCAAATTGTGAATTATCTTCTATAACAGATTCCATGTTGTTAATATCATCTTCATTGACACTCCCATCTCCACTTGAACTGACCTCTTGATTGAGCATGGGAGGTTCATCATGTTTAACAGTATGTCTGTTGGAGGAAGAGAAAAAATTTCCAAACAAGTTGTCAGCGTCTGAACTCAACGTTCAGCGTCTGAATTCAACCTGTCAGCGTCTGAAGTGGCTTTGTCAGCGCTTGAAGATGCATGCATGGTTTCATCAACTGGTTTATCTTGTGGCCCTTCTTCCTCCTTTCCAGCAGTAGAAGAGGCTTGCATAAACCCATCAGTCCATATAGGAATGGTAACATAATCAAGTATGGGGTTCGGCTCAACTACATGTGATCCTTCTTCCTTAGCAACCTGTTTACCTGAAATTTCAACAATAGATTCTTCCACAACATTTGAATCCTTTTTCACAATGTATGGATTAGTGACAAGCATATAATTCAAGGTCCTAGATAATGGTTCTAAATCAAATAACCAATCTGGTCCATTCTCAGGATCACAAGGCTTAGTTTCTAAAAACTTAAGATGCACCTTTTAAAGGATGCGTCTTTCTTTTTTTATTGTAAACCCTATACCCTCTGCTATTCATAGAATAACCCACAAAATATCTTTCATCACCTTTTGCATTAAACTTACCTAGGGCATCACTAGTATCAAGTATCACCACATGACACCCAAAGGGTTTAAGAAAGTCTATATTAGGCTTCATGTTCCAAAATAGCTCATAAGGTGTCTTATTGTAGATTTTGTTGACCAAGGCTCTATTTTGAACATAGCAAGCCGTGTTCACTGCCTCAGCCCAAAAAGCAATGGGAAACTTAGCATCGGCCAACATTGTCCTAGCTGCTTATATTAGGGTTCTATTCTTTCTTTCAGCTATTCCATTCTGCTGTGGAGTTCTAGCTATGCTAAACTCTCTAGAAATCTCTTTATCAACACAAAAGGTATCTAACAGTGTATTTCTAAACTTACTACCATTATCACTTCTAAGAATTTTAACCTCATTACCCGTTTTCTTCTCAATTTGGGTAATAAAGTTAATCAAAACCTTGGCAATATCACTTTTTAAGGCCAAAAAAAGTCCAAGTAAACCTAGAAAAATCATCAGTTATAACAAAACAGTAGGATTTACCATTAAGACTTTCTATATTAGTTGGGCCAAATAAGTCCATATGTAGCAAGTGAAGTGGTGTAGAACTAGAATGCACACTTTTAGACTTAAAAGAGACCTTATGTTGTTTGCCTTTAAGGCATGCAACACAAGAATGATCATTATGGAAAGACTTTGAAGGAAAACCATCAACTAGATCATGTCTCACAAGTCTATTAATGTTCTTAAAATTTATGTGCCATAACCTTTTGTGCCATAAATTACTTTCATCAACTGATGCTTTAGCATAAATACATGACATATTTTTGTTCATTTTAATCCCTTTTAGATTAACATTATAAATGTCCTTATGCCTAGGTGTTCTATATTCAATAAACTTCTCATCAGGAATCTTAAAATCCTTACTCAAACAAGTTATAGTCAAGTTCCTTTACCAGAAAAACGTTCTCAAAACGTAAGTTGTTGGTGATAAGAGTGCCTTTGCAAGATATAGTTCCATATCCTCCTCCAAAGTACACTTTGTCACCATCTTTAATGGGGGTAAAGTCTGTTAAATAATCTTCCTTCCCCGTCATGTGCCTAGAGCATCCATTGTCCCAATATCCATGATCATTGACCTACTTTTGAAGGCCCTACACATAAAGAAAACAAATTAGTTTTCTTTAGGATCCCAAGCTTGAGCAAACTTGGATTCATGTGGTTGTTCAACAAGAACAGACTTAGTCCTTTTAACAACCCCTTGTTCATCCCTTTGGGGCCTGAACACACAGTTTACCCCAATTGGTTTAGTGATGACCTTTAAAAGATAATTAAATATGTTGCAGGTCATAGAAATTCCATCAAAATTAGGGTTTTGGTCTTGTTTAGGTCTCCATGTCAAACTAGATGAAGCTTTAGACCCCTTTCCCTTAGGTTGTAAATACCTATTGTTACTTGGTCTAACACAAGGTCTAACGGCAGCTTGTTGTAGCATTTTCATACCAAACCTAGAGCTGTCAGCATTGAAATTGTTCCAGTCAGCATTGAATTTGTTACTGTCAGCGCTGAATTTGTTCTTGTCAGCGCCTAAATTGGGGTTTGCTACAGGAACCCATTGTCTTTTAGACCAGGTATTGGTCTTTTGAAAGGGCCTTTGTCCATGAGTATTTGTCCCTTTAGTGAAGAAGGGAGCAGGTCTAATGACTTGTAGACTTGGTTGGACAAAAGGTCTAGGTTTAACCATGGTTGACCTATTGTCAGTGGTGAATTTAGAGCCACTGACACACTTATAGGCCTAATGAGAAAAACTCCCACATGTGTAACAAGAATTTCTATACGTAACGTTAGGTCTAGATTGAAAGAACCCTGTCCCATTAACACTAGCTTAGATTTGTGGTGACCTAGGTTTTCTATACATTTTAGCATATTTAACACTAGGTTTTCTCTTAATTGGTGATCCAGGGTCAATGGTTTTTCTAGTAGTGGGGTTGGTCACAGTAATGGGTAGGAACAAATTGACTCTCACTAAGCATGACACCCTTAACAAAAAGGAAAGGGTTGGATGCTTTCCATTGTTCAAGATTAGTCGCCTTTTGTTGATATTCCTCAACTGAGGTTAGCACTCTAACTGGAGGAATAAATTCCTCTTCTTGGAGTTCTAGAATACCAATCCAAGAGAGATCTTTTCTCTAAACACCATAAAAGTTCCCACCAGGTGGAGGAAAAACAACATATTCATTCATCCCAATCCCAGACTTGTCCCTAGGGTCTCTTTGTTCATTGATACACTTTTCTAAGGTCTGACTAGCTTTATCAAACTTTTCAATCTTAAGCCCTACATTTTCTTTATCCTTAATGGCTTCATCTAGCTTAAATTGCACATCTGCTCTAGATCTCATTAAAGTATCCCTAAGTTCAACACTAACTCTAATATCATTTGTCAAAACATTAATTTGATCTTTTAAGTCAAATTCCATTTTCTTGTATTCCTCTATAGTCCCTTCAGTTTGTGCAAGTGCCATTTTATAACTGGTTAGCCTGCATTCTACATCAACAACATCTGATTTTAACATTAAATTTTCTTTGTTAAGTTTTTTAGTGTTTAATTGACACCCTTTACTACAGAAAGCATCATCATATACCTCATTATCTGATGAAGATGAGGACTTCGCCCTGAGAGCAAAGTGAACATGCTCTTCTTCTTCCTTCTCAGCAATCAAATCCCGATTCTCTACCACATCCTTTGCCATAAAGCTCCGGTCCCATCCAACACCATCAATATCTGGCATGGGGATCATAGTCTTTGGCTTAGCATCTTCTTGGAAATCTACACTCCCTCATGAAGTGACACATCCTATGGCAGTTATAACACTCAACCTTGGATTTATCAAATCCAGCTGGGTCTTTAGCATTAAAGATCATCTTTCTTCCAAATCTCATATTCCATCTGTTGGCCCTTATGATTGCACGTGCCATATTCCACTTGATATCCATCTCTTCCAAATTCTCATCACTAATTTGCTCAAGATCCTCACAGGTAATTAAGGAACCATTAGCAATGCAGCAATGTATGCACATACTGTATCCAAATCAATACCAGCAGGTTTAAGACTTAGTGAATCAACACTGTATGTGTCAGCGTTAAAATTTGAGCCACTGACAAAGGTTGATCCACCGCTGACACAAGTTGATCTAGTAACAAGATGTACATATGAATCTCTTTCACTGGTTTGAGCTTCACTAAGTGAGATAAAATCCATAT
The DNA here is from genome assembly GCA_025667525.1 of Glebionis coronaria. Lineage (NCBI taxonomy): Eukaryota > Viridiplantae > Streptophyta > Magnoliopsida > Asterales > Asteraceae > Glebionis > Glebionis coronaria. Next base: position 45,244 of record JANFOE010000535.1, read on the forward strand.
TTCCACTTGTTGACTTGCTTCCATGATCAAGCAAGATCTCACTCTCCACAATTTTTATCTTATTATAGACGTCATCAAAGGAAGAACTCTTATGGGCATTGGTAGCAATGATTGACCTAGCTTAAGTTTTCCATGCATCACCAAGACCTCTAAGGAAAGTATCAATGATATCAGCATCATCATGTTCTGTTCCCATAAAGGACAACTTGCTAGTGATGTCTAGAAGCCTACTTCTCACCTCACTTAGCTTCTCATTGGGATGAGCCTTAAACACAACATACTCATACAACAGTTAATCTTCCTTTCTTTGGCAGTATCTTCATTACAACCATAGGTGACTTGAAGAGCTGCCTAAAGATTTTTAGCAGACTCAAAACTTCTGTACTTTTGTTGATTCTTTGGACCCAAGGAGAGTTTAAGAATGTTCAAAGTCTTCATGTCATTCCTTCTTGCGGCTATATCAGCAGTTGAGATAGCTCTTCCATCTTCAGGTATTTCAGCAAGCTCTTCAGCAGTGGAACCAGTTGTGGTTCTTGTTGCAATAACAGCAGTAATCCTAGCTACTTTATCAAATTAATTTACATATTCAATGATTTCCCAGAGAGTATGGTCATGAATTTGAAGGTATTGTTCAAAATTGAACTTCCATTTTTCAAAGTTGTCAGGGTCGAGCATAGGGATTTTTAGGTTGTGATTTGATGAGGATGAAGATTATGTGGCAAACATCTTGTCTGGTTTTAGGGTTTATGGTGTTTTTAGGGTATACTGTTATTTTAGATCAAAGTTCCTCAACAAGCTCTGATACCACTTGTTGAGCCCAAACTTAGATCGATTAGCTTTGTATTAAACGAGATTGAATCAAGCTTAATACTTAGAGAAACTTTGTTGTATTTAACAATCTAAGTGTTATGCAGAATTAACACTTAGAATAAAGAACAAACAAACAAAGTAAACCAAACTTTCACATTTAGATTGATAAACGAACTTGCTTACAATGAAAGTTGTGAAACTGAATAATGTGCATCAACTACAAACCCTACGACCTCTTTTTATAACACAAGGAGTTGTGTACAAAGATTTACCTATCAACTATTCTAGGTAAAGATAAATATAGAAAATACAATATTGAGCATATCTTTAATTCAAAGATTAAATGTGTTGACTAAGTATTCCTGTCAGTGGTTTGACTTCTTCTTGTCAGCGCTTGGATATTTCTTGTTAGTGCTTGATCTGTCAGCGCTTCATTTCCTCTTGTCAGCGTCCAAAATACTCTTGTCAGCATCTCAGTGACTTAGCTCATTTTATTCCCAACACGAGGTTCTTTGGATTTTTCATTTGTTGTAATGATTTTTTGGCTTGTTTTACGAGTGTTATTCATTCGTGTTTTATTTTTTCTCATGCTTGTTTTTTTCCAATGATCCAGCTACGGACTCCGTTGTTGTTTCAATGCCTACTTCAGGTGTGACTACTGTTTCCGTGTCCGTCATCTATGATTCACCGATCGTTCCGTCGTCGATTGCGGTAACGTCCATTGTTCCATTTATTGATACTGGTTTATCATGCAGCCGTTTTGAGATTGGGGCCCCTCACAAGTTAGGGATCAGATATTGGAGGATGATTTCTTCTAAGGTGATGTCTTTTCTGAGGGTTGTCCGACTGAGGTCTATATCCCCTGTTGGTCCATGACCAATGGTTCCACGTTAGACGATCCTGATGTTTGCCAGTGTTTGGTTGACCGTGTTACCCCTCCGGGGTTTCTTAATCAGCTGCGTAATATGGAATTGGAGCAATTATTCGTTGAATTCAATGTTGGTTCTGCTCATCAAGTGGGTCTAGGTTCTGAGCTGAGAACTCGTTTTAAGGTTTGTTTTAGGGAGGTCCATGGGTTGCGCTCTGAGCGTGTCGGTGCTCCTCAATTGATTTTAGAAAAGGATGCTGAGATTCGGTCTTTGAGGGCTAGAGTGGCGTGAGAAGGAAAATGTTGTTATTGCGCAGCTTCGTAGTCAAGTATCTTCTCTGGAGCATGCAAAGGATTCTTTGTCGGCTAGGGAAGCTGAAAACGAAGCTCTGGTAGGTCAGATTAACTCTCTTTCCAGGTCTTTCGATGGTTTTAAGGCTCGCATTTTGGAGCCTGAGGGTTTGTGTGGTGGGTTAGCTTATCAGATTTCTAGCAAAGAATCTGTTGTGTCTATGTTAGGTATTCTTTACAATTTTCTTGATAAAGAGGTGTTACCCCGGTTTCATACTACTGTTGTGGCCTAACGATGGATCGTGGATTCTGGTCTCTGTTTGGTTATAGAGGTGTGTCACAAGTCTGATGTTTATAGAGAATCCTTGGTCTTGTCATGACTTGTGCCCAGAATTTGGGTATTCAGAGGGGGTTTGGAGAGTGGTATATTGCATGGTAAGGAGGGAAGTTCGTTGGCTAAAGTAGCTGCTTTTGATTCAGAGGTTTAGCTAAAGTTTGTGAATGTTGTGCATGCATTTTCTTCCTTGGAGTTTCCTTTCTTGGATTTGTTGGAGTCTCGGAAAGGGGATCAAGTTGAACTGTTGATGGCCGATGTAGAGTATGAGAATCGAGATCAGGGTGGTGGTACCTTGCCTCCTTCTACTTTTCAGCTTGCCCTTCCTATCCATAATGGCGCCTCTGATAGTTCGCAAGGCGTTGGTTGAGAGGTTTCCCCTGCTATTTTGTTGGGAGATATACGTGCTAGGTTTTCGGATCATGCGGCTAATTATCCCTCTATTGGTGTTGTGGGTTTCCTTTTGCTCGAGTCTTTACCTTTTTTCTTTGGTATAGGTGGTGTATCCGAGGAAGCTGGTTCCTCGGCTTTTGGAAGTGTTGCGGCTACCACTTCTTCCTTGAATGTTTCGGATTATAATGCTTAGTCTGGTTCTTCCGGTTTTACTTTCTTCAGCGTTCTGGATGCGGCTTCTTCTTTCTCTTTGTGGATGTTGGTCCTTTTGTTTTTAGGACTGTTGTCACTACTGCTGTTTGTAGAACTTTTCTTAGTCTTTTCCTTGTAGCTATTTTTTACTTTGTGCACGTTGTGATTTGTATCTAAAATATTTTTATTTGTAGTCTATGATGGCCCCTCTTGTTCCCCTTATACACTGTTTTACTGAGTGTGGCTTTTGTTTGGGACTTTGCACACTGCTTGGTGGTTGTGGCTTTTGTTTAGGAGTGTTCCTGTTCTTTTTTCACACTACTTAGTGGGTGTGGATTTCTTTTTAGGATATTTCCTAATCTGCACACTACTTGGCGGGTGTGGCTTTTATGCTATCTATTGTTATGTTGATAGGCTTTTCTTTGGGAGAGTTCCTGTATTGGGCTTGCAATGCCTCTTACATACTTTATTCTAAGTTTACAGCTTCGGGTTCTCAGTGTAATTTTCATTTATTATCACGGATGTAACACCCCCAAATATTCATACTTTAGTTCAGCGGAAGAGTCGTTGGTGTTACGGCATAGCACATTACTCAAATCATATTTAATAATAAAGCATTTTCCATTCATGAATATCAAATTTACATAGGTCCCAAGTCATAGTATTTCATACAATTTTACAAAACATTTGAATGGAAATTGTTATTTAAGTGCGGGCCATGAATTCTTGTCGTCTTCCCGAGAATTACCTTCAAGTACCTGAGATAAAACATGTTAAAAGAAAAGGTCAGCGAAAACGCTGAGTGAATTCATAGAGTTTAATAAAACCATTAATATATCATCGGTATATAATTATTACCGAAAATCATTTTGTACAATTCTTTGTAATAGGCCATAAAATAGCCAAAGTCATTTTATACAAATCCTTATCAAAAATCATAATATAGGCTTTTGCCTTCAAAATCATTATACGAACCATTGTCGTAAAAACATCATACAATACGTTTTATAACGTTGTATAGAGTTAAATAAAAACTGTTATATGAATATGGTTATGTAAAACCAAAACACGAACATAATATCAATAATAAGACCCCGTATTGCTAGTCAGGCAATATATCGTAATTCAGTGCGTATAGCAGTATTTCGTTATTTGGATTATTATAAGCCACATGACATTGTTACCTTACTACAACAAACAACGGGTAGCTAACCCGAAACTCAATTTTTCCATCTAAGTTAGCGTGTCGTCCCAAAAATCATGCTATGTAAATCTTCTCATACATAAATTCACTTACCAATCAATGTGGCACGACGGGGATCAACCGTCAAGGCACGAACTGGGGTGATCGTCCCCAAATAGTACTATTATATGCATAAGCGTCTACCAAATCCCGGTAGTTCACAATTCATGCTAATGGGACTTTTAGTGACATAACCTAACTTTAATAATCCATTACATTTCATTTATCGGGTCATATAATCATTCATCGGGTCATACAATCATTCGGGTCCAATTCAATAAGCAAACCATTGGGACAACTGGTGTCCTATTTTATTAAAACTAACATGTTACCTCCCTCACGGGTTTATAAAACATTTCATAAAAGCATTTAAAAGAGTGCGAGGTTATGAACTCACGTTGATTGGGAAAGACAGTTATCGGTGATTTGGATGTACGGTACGTGCTTCAATCACGGAAACCTAGACAAATAATACTCGGTCTTAGACTCTTGTCCAATGACATTATAAAAACAATGTCTATGTATATATATGATGATTTTATAAATCTGATGATGATCAATTGGGATTTTACATCTTTATTCACTCATTATAGTGTCATGTGTTGGTAAATTTTTATACTAGTTTCACTAATTTAACTTCTTCACTTGTCAAGGCCCAATAAGCCCATTATAGGCCCATTACCTTATATTATTCCATTTTTATACTTTTAACCTCAGCCCTATACTCACATGTTGGGCCCAAGTGGGTTAAGCCCAATATGTAAGTCCTTTATTGTTTAGCCAAACGTGTGTGGTTAATAGTCCAATAAGGCTCTTTTGGCCCGTTAATGTCCATATGTTATAAAGCTTGGGTTTTATCGGTTTTTACTTGTAATATATACTTATATATCAGTATATGAGTTGTAGAAAGTTTACATTAGACGGGTCCGACCGTCTAAGTTTTAATTGACGAAAACGTTAGTTTTACGGTTTTAGCCGAAAAGACGTAAAAATCATGTTTATAGTTTTATAACTTATAAAACTTATCAAATTGCCATTTTTATAAAATGCATCATTTTTTTATTAATGTACATACTTATATAAATGTAATATATAAGTTAGTGTGTTTTAAGTTTACATTTTATATATTATTTACTTGAGTGCTAATATTATACTATATATTTTTATTTCACAAAAATCTGATTTTTACTTTCACTTTCACCATTTCTACCATATCTTGAGTTCTACAAGAAGATAGAAGCTCATTTTTGGATGACATAAAATTCATATTATGTGATAAAATTAACTTAGTTTTAGCTACTGCTGAGTCTAAGTCTAAGTATCCCTAACAGTCGTCACAAACAGACTATTTAGATTGGTACATCAATTTTGTTTTGATCATATCTCACTCATTATAACGATTCCATTGCATGGCCAACTCTCACATGTGTACAAGACTTAATACTTACTGTTTATTGATTCAACTATGCCATTTTATCAGTTTAACATATGGTTGTTTACTCTTTTTATATAGCCTTCTAATTTAAGTAAGATTTACCACTTTTACATGTAGGTTTTCATCTTTTTATCCATGTTTATCAACACATGATACCCACATAATATTTTTATCATCATTCATCATCATATACATATACATAAATAAAGAAAATACAAGATTACATATTCAAAATAACAAAAGGATAGGAAGAACAATCTCTATACCACCAAAGTGATGAAAAAATGGGGTTGATGATGAACAAGACTTGGTTTTGGGTAACAATCTTATGAGATATCAACACCACTTCTAGGATCACCAAGTATTTGTAGACTCCTGGAAAAATTAGCCCTTGATCTTTATGAAAACTCCTTGAGAAATCAGCCCCAAACTCCCTTGAAAACTCCTTTTCACATGTTAAGATCACCTCCAATCTTCATCTTTTTAAGTAACTATCAACATATGTTGATTATAGCTTAAGTTCATGGTTAAATTTTTGATGAAATGGGGTGTTTCTGGGTGATATGGGACGTTCACATAGAGAGAAAAAGGAGAGAGTGTGTGAGTTTTGCATGTAACAAAGTGTGTTGGTTGTTTATGTTAGCTAGTTTTTGAGGTTTAGTGGTTTTCTTGAAAAACTAAGACATGTGTCCTAGTTTTTACTAGAAAATGGACACCTCAAATGTGTGTTGGTGAAGCTTTGTCTTGCCATTTTATTTAGTGAGGGTGGGACAAGTGTCCCACTTGTCTCATCTCCACTAATTTACGGGTACTCCTCGATTATAGTTTCCTCGATTTGCGTGCCCTCGGGTCGTTTTATGAAAAACGTTTTTATAAATTATGAATCAATGATACTAGATTTTGTTTGGGTTCTAGATTTGTCTCGGTATCTCCTCGAATTGATCTCGACTCTAAGTGGAATGATTTGTTTTTGGCTAACAAAAAGGTGTTGGTTTGTTTATCTAATATAAAAATGTCGTTGAAGTGAAAAGAGATTTTAAAGACTAGACTAAAAAGATGAGTTTAGAAATAAATGCTTGAAAACTTAAAGACTATATTAGAAAAATAAATGAACACTTAATAAAAATTAACACTTGAAAACTTTATGAAAACATGAACTTAGTCGAAATATACTAAAAGAAAGTAAGATCGGAAAATCTAAAAACAGTGCCAATCGGAATAACTAAAGACAATATCAATCGGAATATGTGGCTGATCGGGATTGTGGGAAAGGGGTGCAATCGGAATAATGCAAATGGTTCCAATCGGAATGTGCAAACAGAAGTGCAAATCGGAATATCCAAGGAACAACCAAATCGGAATGTTCTAGTAAGTAATAATCGGAATGTATCAAAACTTGCACAATCGGAATAATCAAAAATAGCTAATCAGAATAATGGCAAAGAGCTCAGATCGGAATATGGGGCAAGTAAGCATCAGATCGGAAAATCCTAAACCCTTTTCCGATTGGGTGATCGAAAAGAGGGGGCAGGTAGTGCTGGTCGGAATACCTGGTCGGAAAAGGGCTTTGCCCTTTCCGAAAATGATGTTGATCCGAAACTTATGCTAGGGAAATAAGCTATTGGAATAAGCTAAAACCCAAAACTAGCTCGAATCCAATATTAAGCTGATTAAATAAGCACTAAAAACAACTTTTCTAACTTTAAATAAGCAAACTTATAAATCAAATAATAAAAAGATAAACTTTTTGAGAAAACTTATAAAAAGTAAATAAGCAAAACTAAAAAATAAGCCAATAAGCATAAGGATCTCAAAGCTTATTCGTGTAGAAACTTAGGAAAACATAAAAAGATTAACTTTTTAAGCACAAAATCATTGATGAACAACACGGATCATACGAGATTTGTACCAAAATCAATCAAAATCAAAGAAAGGAAGAATGAGATTAAAGATTAAAAGCTTGAAACTAAAATTGATTAATGAAAAATAATACAAAGGTTTGATCTTGAAAGAGAAAAAGATGAAAACTAGTGAGAGAAAGTTTAGAACTTTCTCTCTCTAAAACTAGAGAGAATGAAAAAACTAAAAACTACCTAAAAACTAACTGTCCTCCATTTGTGAAGTAGAATCATATATATAGGCGTGTGATATGGGCTTGTGAATGGGCTTTGGTATCGGGCTTCTTTTCTTCTTTCTTCTTTAGTCTTCACGCTTCTTTTAAGTAAACGTTTCCGACTTCGGATTTTGAGAAGTGTCGGTGAATAATTCCAACTCGTCTTATAATCTTTTTTTAATAGACTCGAGTTCTTCGACATATATGAATCTTCCATCTTTGGCTCTATTCTTCGATAAATCTTCAAATAGGCACAATGACTTAAAATCTTTTGCATCTCTTGGACAATGGACTTCGTCTTGAGTCTTTTTCCTTGATAAAACCCGTGCAATCCCATGTTTTCTTCAATATTCTCCCGGTTGACTCTGAAAACACAATAAACACAAAAACCACGCATAATTCCAAACAAATGATATTAAATACGTGTTTTGGTCTTGTTTTAGCCAGAACTAAGTGGTAAAAGGATGGGTATTTTCACACCTATCAAATCCCGTACACTTAACCATTGCCATGCCCTCATGCAATGCTTAGCGATAAAGCAAGTTTACACTTTTCTCATAATCAATCAACCTTGGCCTTATTAAAATACTACTAAACAAAAAATCAAAGTACTAAGAGAAATTAAAACTTTAATGTAAACAAGAGGATAGAAAATAGCTACGTGGAAATAACTTGCAAAGAGATCGGGGACTTACATTAGGGCTTCGGTGCTGCGAAGATTTATCACCCTCAAGTTTCACGTTCCCCAAACTAAGCTTAAAAACGAGATCATTGTTATTATAAGTTAGCAATTCAAACACTTACACACATGGCTTAATTAAATGCTTAAACTCCCTTATTCCTAGGTGTATCTATTATATTTTATTTTTGTCTTAGAATGATCATGAAGATGCATTTTTGGACTTATTTCGATAGTTTATTTAGGCTGAAAGCAAAGTAGGACGATTTGATCAATAGTTAGCTAAAGGACAAAATCTCTTAAAACTGCTTTTCGGGATATCAAAAAGTTCATATCTTGGCATAACTTGGTTCACGATTTGAGACCTTTCTGGGGCCGATATTTGGCATGTACTTCATACTTCATATCTTGAGAGACGTTCTTGAGATAATGGTCTTCTCTTCGTTATATAGTTTCTTCACTTGGAGACTTTTGAGGGGTTCTCCAACATTGTTGACCACGACTTCATGATTATTTCTTCAATCTCTAATTGGGATTTTGAGATACAACGATCCGCCTCCTTTTCGGACTTGGATCTATTTATCCTCATACCTTGTTAGGGTCTTTTCGGATAGACTTCTCCATGATCTTTATGGGAGTTGATTGCTTTTCGTCGTGAGTCTTGATCCTTCATATTGATTTTAGGAATAATGCTTTTCACATCACTTTGGATCTTCAGCAATAAAGTGGAATCCTCATGCCTTGTTAGGGCCTTTTCGGACTCGCCAATCTTCGCGCCCTGCTTCATAAGTTATGCCTTGGCTATGAACTCTTATCATTACCGAGCAACTTTTAAACGATCTTGGGCTAGAAGCTAAGTAACTTTTCAAATCGTACGACCTTACTTATTGCAGATAAATTATTAGCAAGTGATGGGAGAATAGGCAAATAATTACACCAAGTGAGCTTGTGCAAGAATACCGACTTATAAATGACTCTATCATCTCTCGTTCTCCACAATTTAAAATCTCAAGTAATGAGACACGTGGATGCTTAGCCTAATAAACCAATTAAGGTCTACATGGTTAAGGATACTAGCTAGAATAAACTCGGATAAGTCTATTCGGGTTGAGTCAAAATAATCGCAACGGGCCTAATATGTCAAAGATTTCAAAACTAGCTTAACCACTTTATTAATATTTTTGACTTTATTGCGGTATATATACATATGAAAGCAGCGATAAAAATTTAAAAATTACGACTATATGGCCAAAGTTAATTAAAAATTTGAAAAATGTTGAAAAAGTTGATTTTCTGGTTAAATGAAGGCATTTTCATGGAAAAGTCCGCTTAAAACTTCGATAGAAGTCCCCCCTACACTTAAGATAAACATTGTCCTCAATGTTTAAGTATGTGGGAAAAGTCTCCCTTACACTTATGACATTGTGCACGTTGGTTAACTCAAGTTAAGGAAGAGACGACTAAAGTGATCAATTTCAAATGTGAGTATGAATAAAATTGAATCACGATAGTTGAGAGATAGAACCGGATTTCGGAGAACACGGGAGCACGGTTCTTCAAAGGTTCCAAAAGTGCATTTATCCCTGTAATCTCATCACCACACAAATACAAACACCTATATAGGTCCCCCTACACTTAGGAGGTAAAAACAGAAAAGGATAGATACTCGGGTTGCCTCCCGAGGAGCGCTTATTTTTGATAACCGAGTCACGAGCCTGACTCGACCAAAAATTAGTTCATGGGGAACGTGGTGAGGGATGGAATCATCTCCTGAGAGATGTCCTCACCAAAGTACAACTTCACTCGTTGGCCATTCACCTTAAAATTTGGTCCATTAGGTTGAGCGAGCTCGAGAGTACCATATGGAAAAATTTGGGCAATGGTGAATGGGCCGGACCAACGAGATTTCAGCTTGCCCGAAAAGATTTTCAACCGAGAGTTAAAGAGTAAAACTTTATCTCCAACTTGGAACTCTCGGTTTTTAATATTGGAGTCGTGAATGAGCTTAGTCTTCTCCTTATAGATCAAAGAATTTTCATAAGCCTCATTACGGAGTTCATTGAGCTCATTGAGTTGGATCTTACGTAGGTCATCGACTTTGTTGATATCAAAATTAGCCCACTTTAAGGCCCAGTAAGCCTTGTGCTCCAACTCAATGGGGAGGTGGCATGCTTTCCCGTACACGAGACGATATGGTGTACAACCAATCGGAGACTTGTATGCGGTACGAAAAGCCCACAAAGCATCATCAAGTTTATCAGCCCATGAGGCACGATGCTCTCCCACGGTTCTTTCAAGAATTCGCTTTAATCCTCGGTTAGAGATTTCAGCCTGGCCATTAGTTTGTGGGTGGTATGTTGTGGAAAGACGATGATTTACACCATACTTAGCCATGACTCTAGCAAATTGGTCGTTGCAAAAATGAGTCCCGCGATCACTAATAATGGCACGAGGCACACCGAATCTAGCGAATACCGATTTCAAAAAGTTACAAACCATCCTTGCGTCATTAGTGGGTAAAGCTTTGGCTTCAACCCATTTGGAGATGTAGTCAACGGCTACAAGGATGTATTTGTTTCCTTTAGAAGAAGGGAATGGCCCCATAAAGTCGATACCCCAAACATCAAAGATTTCACATTCTTGAATGAAATTCTGAGGCATCTCGTCTTTATGTGTGATCTTGCCTTGTTTTTGGCAAGCATCACAATGTTTAACCATCTCGTGAGCGTCACGATAGATGGTGGGCCAATAAAATTCCGATTCAAACACTTTTTTGGCGGTGTAGTTGGGACCAAAGTGACCACCGTTGGGTCCTTTGTGGCAAGCGTCAAGGATTTCTAAAGCTGCCGGTCCATCAACACATCGGCGAATAATCAAGTCAGCACATTGCTTGAATAGATACGGGTCATGCCAAAAGTAAGTCTTAATGTCGTTAAAGAACTTCTTCTTTTTCTGGGATGTTAACCCGTCAACGAGAATTCCACCCGCCAAGTAGTTTGCAATGTCCGTAAACCACGGGGTTTCATCAGCAGTCGAGTTGATAGACATTAAGGTCTCCAAGGGAAAAGAATCATTAATTTCTTTGTTCGGATGATCCCCTTGGCAAGGATCCTCAAGTCTACTGAGATGATCCGCGGCTAGGTTTTCAGCGTCTTTTTTATCGCGAATTTCGATTTTAAATTCTTGGAGTAGCAAAACCCAGCGAAGAAGTCTTGGTTTGGAATCTTGCTTAGTCAACAAGTACTTCAACGCGGAATGATCGGTGTAAACGATTGTGGTGGAAAGGACAAGATAGGGGCGGAATTTTTCAAAAGCATAGACAACAGCTAAAAGCTCTTTTTCGGTTGTCGTATAATGCAATTGGGCCCCAGTCATTGTCTTGCTAGCGTAATGGATTGGTTGGAAGTGTTTGTTCACTCTTTGGCCCAAAACCGCACCAATAGCATAGTCACTAGCATCGCACATCAACTCAAAGGGAAGCTCCCAATTAGGGGTAACCAAGACGGGTGCCTTAGTTAGTTTATCCTTAAGCGAGTTGAAGGCTTCAAGACACTCTTTAGAAAAGATAAAAGGAGTATCCTTTTCCAAGAGGTGGGTCATCAGGCGAGCGATTTGAGAAAAATCTTTGATGAATCGACGGTAAAAGCCCGCATGACCCAGGAAACTTCTCACACCCTTCACGGTTGAAGGTGGAGGCAACTTAGCGATAACATCGACTTTAGCACGGTCTACTTCAAGACCGGCTTTGGAGATCTTGTGTCCTAGCACGATGCCCTCTTTTACCATGAAATGGCATTTTTCCCAATTAAGAACAAGGCGAGTGTCTTCACACCGCTTAAGCATACGTTCTAAATTGGCAAGGCAAGCAGAGAAAGAATCGCCATAAACCGAGAAATCATCCATGAATACTTCCATAGTGTCTTCCACCATGTCATGGAAGATAGCCATCATACACCTTTGGAACGTCCCAGGAGCATTGCATAAACCAAAAGGCATACGTTTGTAAGCGAAAGTTCCATAGGGACAAGTGAATGTGGTCTTTTCTTGGTCCTTGGGATCGATGGGAATTTGAAAATACCCGGAGAAACCGTCTAAAAAGCAGTAATAGTCATTACCAGCTAGACGCTCGAGCATTTGATCCATGAAAGGAAGAGGAAAGTGATCTTTTCTCGTGGCATCATTGAGCTTGCGATAACCAATACAAACTCTCCACCCAGTAACGAGACTAGTGGGAATCCACTCGTTGTGTTCATTGGAAACAACGGTTATTTCGCCCTTCTTGGGCACACAATGGACGGGACTTACCCATGGCGAATCCGAAATAGGGTAAATCAAGCCGACATCGAGAAGTTTAATAACCTCTTGTTTGATGACGTCATGAATTCGAGGATTTACCCTTCTTTGGCTCTGGATTGCGGGTTTAAAGTAATCTTCCATGAGAATCTTGTGAGTACAAAAGTTTGGATCAATTCCGCGGATGTCGGAAATTTTCCAAGCAATTGCCTTCTTATGATCTTTAAGCACGGCGATGAGGCGAGATTTTTCTTCTTCTTTCAAGTCCTTCGCGATGATGACATGCGACTTCTTGTTTTCTTCAAGGAATACGTACTCGAGATGGGGCGGCAACTCCTTAAGTTCTAAATCCGGAGGATTTTCGATGGGAGGCGTTTTCAAAGTCGGAACATCGATAGCAATAACCGTGGGAGATGGTGGAGAAAGATTGTCTTCTTTGAGAAGGTTTTCATAGAAACGCATGTCGTCATCCCAATCTGTGGGAGAATCGTCATTTGATAAGTTCACATCTCCCATGGTGGCTTCAAGATCTTTCCAAAAGAAATCACTTTCTCCAAATAGAGATAGTGATGAATCAATAGAGGAAACGGTCTCAACATTGGGAAGAGAGGTAGGAATACTTTTACAAGCATCTTTGAAGTGTTCTTGACAAGCCTCATCAAGAACGTCAATACAATTAACACTCTCGTTGGAATAAGGTTGTTTAGACAACTTTCCCATGTTAAAGACGATTTTATCGTCACCCACTCTCATGATAAGCTCACCGGCTTCAACATCGATGAGAGTGCGACCGGTCCTCAGGAATAGACGACCAACAATTAATGGCACACGAGGGTCCATCTCGTAGTCGACTACGACGAAATCGGCAGGAAAAGTGAATTTGTCGACTCCTACAAAGACGTCTTCGGCTATCCCCACTGGATAAGCAACCGTACGGTTAGCTAATTCCAAAGTCATTTTGGTGGGGACTAGCTCGGGGAGAGATAATTGCTTCCAAACGCTTAGAGGCATTAGATTAATACTGGCACCTAGATCGGCTAGGGCCATGCAATTCTCTGCTCCCGGGAAGTTACAAGGGATTAAGAAACGACCCGGATCACCAAGCTTGGTTGGCAATTTCCTTAAGATCACTGCAGAGCAATTCTCATTAAGTTGGGTGTTAGCAATATCAAGAAGCTTCTCCTTGTCGCTAAGAAGATCTTTGAACATTTTCGCGTACTTAGGCATGTGAGCGAGAGCCTCAGCGAAGGAGATGTTGAAATTCAATTGTTTAAACATTTTGAGAAAGTTCGAAACCTGAATATCATCCTTGCTTTTTAGCTTCTCTTTCCTCAACCTAGATGGATAAGGTATATCGGAAGAAGAGGAAGGCTTTGGGGGAATAGGATCACTCACATCCTTGGGTGGAGGAGGGGTAGAAGTAAAAGGTGGAGAAATTAGGGAAGGAGAAGGATGAGGAATAGGAGCAGGTGACTCGTTTTCCTTAGTCACAATCACCGGTGGAGGTATAGGAAGCTCGGGTTCCTTGATACCTTTGCCACTGCGGGTGGTGATTGCTTTCATCTCCCCTCTTGGATTCGCAACGGTGTTACTCGGAAGAGTACCCGAAGAACAGGGTTGATTACCTTGGAAGAAACTAGCCATCATATTCTTTAAGTCATTCGTTTGACTATCCAAAGTGTTTCTCATATCAGCTCTCAGATCGTTCCCTTGTTTCACCAGGTCTGCTTTCAAGTTGCGCACTTCCTGCTGAAGATTTCCCACGATCACATCGTTAGTCCTCATGTAGGTTTCCACTTCTTGATGTAAAGCAGTGGGTTGGTTGGGAGGAGCATTGTATGCGGGTGGTTGATAAGCAGGTTGCTGGTAAACTTGGTTGTTTCTTTGAGGTGGATGTTGTTGTTTGTGAGGTGGTATGTATGGTCCACGAGATTGTTGTTGTTGTTGAGGAGGGCGGTTGAGGTTTTGTTGTTGGTTTGGATTGTTAGGAGTAAAACCGGGTGGTGAGAGATAGTTGTTTGAGCGGTAGCTAAGCAAGTTACGGTCGCCTTGAGGTCGAGCTTGATAAGCAGGTTGAGGATAGGTACCGTATGATGCATTCACGTTCTCAGAAGGGTAGTCTTGGGTGGCAGTACAAGTGGTGTAAGAGTGAGGACCCCCGCATATCTCACATGGTTGGCTAACAGCATGGACTTGAGCGTCTTTAGCGTTTTTAGCGTTGATGCTGTTGGTGTTGCTGGCGGTTTGGGTAGCAAGTGATTCAAGAAGCGCAGTGATTTTGTCAAGTCGCTTGTCGCTGTCACTAGTACTAGCACTAGCGACATTAGTCCGCACACTCTTGGTTTGCACACGAGACTTATTCTCAATGATATCCCAAGCAGCATTGGAAGTCTTAGCCAAAAGATTACCCCCCGAGGCACTGTTTAGTGAATCTTGGTCATTCATGTTTTAACCATTATAAAAAGTATTAATTTGGTGCACTTTGGTAAAACCATGTTGTGGGCATTTTCTCAAAAGGTCTTTGAAACGGTCCCAAGATTCACTAAACGACTCATCGTACTTTTGTTCAAAATTGATAATTTCATTCCGCAAAGAGGTAGTACGAGAGGGTGGGAAAAAGTAGTTGATAAACTTGGTCTCCAAATCCGTCCACGAAAGAATACTATGTGGCGGTTCCTTAGCAAGCCAATGCCGGGCTTGTCCCTCTAAAGAAAAGGGAAAAAGTTGTAAACGGATTACCTCTTGTGGAACACCATTGAATTTGACCGTATTGGTGAGTTGCAAGAATCTCTTGATGTGGTCATGTGGATCATCAATGGTACGCCCCAAGAATGGTTGAGCAGAGACCATCTGGATAAAACCGGATTTGAGCTCAAAGTTGTTGGCGGCAAACGCGGGTATGACAATTGGATCATTGTTACCATCTACATGTGCTTGCAGCAGTTCAATCATCGGGCGATTATCCAGTAGAGGCTCATTGTTCTTGTTATTATTGTTGTTGAAAGGTGGGTTGTTATTGTTATTATTATTGTTTTGAGGTGGGTTATTGTTGTTGTTTTGTACACCGGCCATGTCTAAGTCTTCGAGAGGCTCGAGCTCTTGATAAGACGTGGATCGTGTACGCATGCACCTGCAAAAGAACTAACAAGGCAAAAACAAAGCAAAAATATTTTTGGTTTTTATGTTTTTTTAATTTTTTTTGTATTTTTGAAAATTTTTATATATTTTTTTAGGATTTTTTTTTTTTGAAAATTTTTATGAAAAAGTAACGTTCACGGGGAACGGATCCCAAAATCCAAGTTCTCACAAAAAACTGTTGATCTTAACGAGAAGAGCCGGCAGCGGCGCCATTTGATACTAGATTTTGTTTGGGTTCTAGATTTTTCTCGGTATCTCCTCGAATTGATCTCGGCTCTAAGTGGAATGATTTGTTTTTGGTTAACAAAAAGGTGTTGGTTTGTTTATCTAATTTAAACTAATAGCAATTAAATGTAAATGTCGTTGAAGTGAAAAGAGATTTTAAAGACTAGACTAAAAAGATGAGTTTAGAAATAAATGCTTGAAAACTTAAAGACTATATTAGAAAAATAAATGAACACTTAATAAAAATTAACACTTGAAAACTTTATGAAAACATGAACTTAGTCGAAATATACTAAAGGAAAGTAAGATCGGAAAATCTAAAAACAGTGCCAATCGGAATAATTGAAGACAATATCAATCGGAATATGTGGCTTATCGGAATGTGGGAAAGGGGTGCAATCGGAATAATGCAAATGGTTCCAATCGGAATGTGCAAACAGAAGTGCAAATCGGAATATCCAAGGAAAAACCAAATCGGAATGTTCTAGTAAGTACTAATCGGAATGTATCAAAACTTGCACAATCGGAATAATCAAAAATAGCTAATCGGAATAATGGCAAAGAGCTCAGATCGGAATATGGGGCAAGTAAGCATCAGATCGGAAAATCCTAAACCCTTTTCCGATTGGGTGATCAGAAAGAGGGGGCACGTAGTGCTGGTCGGAATACCTGGTCGGAATACCTGGTCGGAAAAGGGCTTTGCCCTTTCCGAAAATGATGTTGATCCGAAACTTATGCTAGGGAAATAAGCTATTGGAATAAGCTAAAAGCCAAAACTATCTCGAATCCAATATTAAGCTGATTAAATAAGCACTAAAAACAACTTTTCTAACTTTAAATAAGCAAACTTATAAATCAAATAATAAAAAGATAATCTTTTTGAGAAAACTTATAAAAAGTAAATAAGCAAAACTAACAAATAAGCCAATAAGCACAAGGATCTCAAAGCTTATTCGTGTAGAAACTTAGGAAAACATAAAAAGATTAACTTTTTAAGCACAAAATCATTGATGAACAACACGGATCATACGAGATTTGTACCAAAATCAATCAAAATCAAAGAAAGGAAGAATGAGATTAAAGATTAAAAGCTTGAAACTAAACTTGATTAATGAAAAATAATACAAAGGTTTGATCTTGAAAGAGAAAAAGATGAAAACTAGTGAGAGAAAGTTTAGAACTTTCTCTCTCTAAAACTAGAGAGAATGAAAAAACTAAAAACTACCTAAAAACTAACTGTCCTCCATTTGTGAAGTAGAATCATATATATAGGCGTGTGATATGGGCTTGTGAATGGGCTTTGGGTTCGGGCTTCTTTTCTTCTTTCTTCTTTAGTCTTCACGCTTCTTTTAAGTAAACGTTTCCGACTTCGGATTTTGAGAAGTGTCGGTGAATAATTCCAACTCGTCTTATAATCTTTTGTTTAATAGACTCGAGTTCTTCGACATATATGAATCTTCCATCTTTGGCTCTATTCTTTGATAAATCTTCAAATAGGCACAATGACTTCAAATCTTTTGCATCTCTTGGACAATGGACTTCGTCTTGAGTCTTTTTCCTTGATAAAACCCGTGCAATCCCATGTTTTCTTCAATATTCTCCCGGTTGACTCTGAACATACAATAAACACAAAAACCACGCATAATTCCAAACAAATGATATTAAATACGTATTTTGGTCTTGTTTTAGCCAGAAATAAGTGGTAAAAGGATGGGTGTTTTCACACCTGTCAATCAACGGCACAAAATGAATCTAATAAAAATCGTCTCATATAAAACGGAGTTCAAAAACGTAAATACGTAAACCTAGGGTTTCCAGTTTAGTCGTAAAGGACGTTAAATTATGCCCGTAAGTCCTAATCTCTTCTCGTAAATTTGTGAGTTTATGAACCAACACAAATTTAAATTCCAAAATAATATTCACGAATAAATTTATTTCCTAAAATGTCAGACTGTCACCAAAACGGTGTATGTAAACGTGAGCACGTAACGTAGAATTCTTCCGGTTTAGACGTAGTCGATGCTACTTCAAGACGTAAACCCAAATTTCTTCCCAAAAATGAGTAAGTTCGTAATATAATGTTTTTAAATAATACTTGAGAATCAAATATTGACCATAAATTGACGGATTGTCACAACATTTACCCCTAAACAGGATCTTTGTCCTCAAAGATCAATTTATCTTATTACTTGCTTCTTATAGAGTTAGAGCCATGTGAGTATTTCTTCCACATTCGGTCTTTTATCACAAGTGTAATTTATTACAATACGCGAGTTTCATCAAACATAACTACAGGAATACGATCAGGCTTAATGTTGACTTACTTTCTCTATCCATATTGTTCACGGTTTTTTATGAATGCAACTTTTCGCCGATCTAAACTTCATCAAGAAGTAATCAGATTCTCACTTGATAGATGTTTTATCAAGTTCGATATACGAAACATAATTCACTCAGACCTTGAAGTCCTAGGATAGATCCAACTTATATGCCTTTCAAACCAACTTTTTACATTATCTCAATGGTCCCATACAACGGGGACTTATTTCCCATGATCTTTCAGATCATCAATTCATTTTTCCATGGTGAAAATTTTTGGCATAACTTCGCTACCCATCCTGCACTTCAAGATCTACATTTCATATTCACATAACCTCCTGCCCACTACTGGCAGTCAATAATCAGATCCTAATTTCAACAACCATTTCAGGTTTCACGGGTCGGGTACTTTTGTAAGGTTAGGTTTGTCATCATAGGCAACCTTAAACCTAAAAGACATGTCCAACTCACAATGAGTGTATGTCGGGTGTCTTCATCCCAACTCTTGCTTACAGATGCTCTCATATATATATATATATATATATATATATATATATATATATATATATATATATATATATATATATATATATATATATATATATATATATATATATATATATATATATATATATATATATATATATATATATATATATATATATATATATATATATATATATATATATATATATATATATATATATATATATATATATATATCCGCACAAGATTCCATCACGATCCTAATACGATAATTATCAATGATGATCTCTCCAAAGGGAAAAAGACTATACGGTTACCAAAGGTCAATCATTCAAGCATAAAACAACACTTCTAGTATTTTGTATCATTACTTTACCTCGTCCCTTCGATTGGGGTGGTAAACAGTACTCTCATCAAGGTTCATTCCTAATGACTTCTGAGCAAATCTCTAGAAATTCGATGCGAAACGAGGATCTTGATAGAGATGATCGATACAGGTACACTATGTTTACACAACTCCTTTAAATACAAAAGAGTCAGTTTCTTCATCGAGAATCTATAATTAACAGGAATGATATTAGCAGATTTGGTCAGTCTGTCGACGATGACCCAAATCGAATCAAATTCAGATGAAGACCTTTGCAATAGTTAGACGTTCACTAATGTATGAGGCGATGTCTGCCTTCATAATTTGTCATCAGTACAACTTCTTTTAGATAAAGATACATTAAATTAGAAATGGTCATGAATAGAATACTTAATCTTATGAGATTTCAACATGACAAAATCTCAAAATCTCCATATTTAGGCAACCACAAGTGGCCTCTAAAACATTTAACGCCATCGGCTTCTCAATTCTAATGGTTCTCATTAGCCGCAAACCCCTTTTATTATCTATATTATCCTTCTTACTAGCATCAGTTATTTCTAAATTACTCGAGTAATTTATTTTGCACAGTCATTACTAAGGAACACATCATAACTGATTATTTATCCTTTCTACATAATGTGTCAGTATGTACATTCACCTTTCCTGATGAAGTAATTATCATGACCACATTTCACTCTGAAATTCTTTCTTCATATTTTCTAAGTTTTAGTTTCGTCTCAACTATTATTTTTATCAGTTTTACTCAATCCGACGTCTAAAGCGTCGATAATTATTACAAGTAATTAAATAATAAATATTAAATTTTATGAAACGTAAACGTAAAAAGTTTTAAATTTTCTCAGTTCGTCCAATTGTAGAAAAATGTTCAAAAATAAATTTGAATTTAGTTAACACGATTTTTGTTGATTTATCGAAAATAATTAATAAGATTCGTAAATTTTTGAAAAATCTTTGTTTATACTTTGGTCAAAATTTTCTTAGTTGAAAAGTAAAATTGTCGTTTTAAATTTCAAGTCATGGTTTAAATGGTTTCCTCAATACCTCTTAGGTTTTCTTGAGGTATACACAAACATTTACCCCTAAAGGATTTTAGTTAAATGATTTGGGTTTAAGGGAATGATTCCTTAAAAATCCTTTGACAAAATATTTGTCAAAACAGTTTTGCACTTTCTTTTTGGTATAACCCAAAGTCTTAAATGGCTCTAATCTTTGAAGAGTCAATATAGATTCTATTATCATTAATTACACGGTCATTTAATGTAAAGTATTAAGTCTTAAATCACATGTTAAATATTCTAGGTACATATTTTTACTACTCGGCCAACTCAGGGCAGTATAAAAATGATTATTAACTCCTTCTTATTCTTAGATACAAACAGATGGTCCTTAATGATCACAAGCATGAATTTATCAAATTACAACCTACATACGTGATTCACCAAATTTAGGGATACTACAGGTGCATTCTTCAATCCAAACGACATAACATGAAACTCATAATGTTCATTACAAGTTCTAGATGTAGTGATTGGAATAGAAAATCTTTTTTCGCGGATGCGAAGTTGATGATAACCATGTCGTGGATCAAATTCTTGAATATACGCTAGAACCTTGTAAATGATCAAACAAATATATCATCTTGGGTAGTGGATATAGATTTTGATCATCAATTTATCTAGTTCATGATAATTCAACAATGATAACACCATAGCTCTTCATGATGATGAGCTTGGTAGAATAAAAGCTTTTTCCAAAAACTCTCTCAGTTGTAGGGTAATTATTTTGATTCAGATGGTGCTGATGTACAATGCACATGCCACAGGTGCAGCACCAGGAATATAATCAATACCAAATTCAACTTGGCTTAATGGCGAAAGTCTAGGTAATTCACCAGCAAATACCTCCTAAAGTTTGAAATAACAGAAACATCTTTTAATAAATCCACATTAGGTTCTTTCTAGATTACAAGATCTATGACTAATTCATAACCATTCACGGTATACTTTCAAGTCTAAATGCAGGATATGGTCATCCATCAAGAATTATTTAGATCACTTTTGATAATCAACATCTTATCTTTTAGGGGAATTCTACTCGAGTTCCCATCAATTAAGACAATGTCGTCATGTCATAATCAATCAATCCATTCTACTGGCAATATCAACTTTCTAGTTTCATTACCGTTGATAAGATGTGAACTTCTCAAATGACTAATAATAACTCATAATCCTTTCACAAATTCAAGGATATCAGGAGACATAACTGACCTTAAAAGAGTAAGGTCAACGCAAAATCTACGCGAGAGAATTTCAAATCAGATAAAGACGAAAACATTAACGAATATGAGTCTATCCCATGTTTTCATGAATTGAGTACGCATTCGAAAGTTCCTCGGATCGTTACCCATGTCATTCAAATGAAATCTAATCAAAAGAAATGATAGGAACGTTAATTCATCCAGTCGGGTATCAACATTCGGTTATCAAATAATTTCCCAAAGAATCTCACCACGAGAGAATTGGACAAGAAGGGAATATCAATTGTCAAATAAGACAATTTCAACAGATGATTATATTCGATTCAGAAGAATAAATAGTACGGGCACATATGTAGGTGTCTTTAACAATATGTCCTTATTTTTGCACTTCTTGCAGATCTCATAAAATTTCAATCTTTCACAATTTCAATGAAAATGTAATGTTTATTAACAATTTCATGGTGACTACTAATCAGCCTTGCATGGTCCCTTCCAAATTGTATATAGGCACACAACTATATACAATTTTAGGATTAACGATGCAATACTCAGTTCGTCAAAACTTTTTCATCATGTTTAAAATATATATATTCATGCTTAATTCAAGATGAATTTACAGAGATGTTCTTTGTTATGGAAACAATTATGTTTTCCAAGGTATTTTATAAACAACTTTATTTCGATAACGATTATTTATAATTCTCACTTTAAATAATCCATATGGTGATGAAAACCCAATTTTTCTCAAGGGATACTGTTTTAACTTATAAAAACAGTTAGTGATCTGCGAAGGAGTGATGAAGAGTTGTTCACCAAGAACTAACTGCATTATGATAGGAAATAAGCTTAGCCAAATAATCATGAGGTTCGTGACCTCGATGGCTGATATGAGCTTAAACTCATATCCTTTTAATAACAAATAACCCTAAAACATGAAGCAAAATACCAATTTATCTTGCAAAAACAGTGTTATGTGGTATGTTTGTGTTTGTGTACACTTGTGTAGGTAAAAGGATACAATTTCAAGCAAACAAAGAAAAATCAAGCTCAAATGGATGAAAAAGACAAAGAAGGATCAAAAGTGACAAGACTTTGAAGTACAAGGACCTATCTTGACAAGTTGTCAAAGTTGAAGGACTAAAGTGCAAATATTGTGAAAGTCAAGATTCAAGTCAAACTTGGTCAACTCTCAAGTCAACTCAGTCAAAGGACCATTTTGTTCAAGAATGAAAGTTGAAGGACCAAATATGTCAAAAGAATGAAGCTGCTAGCTTGAAAATACAATCTGCCAAGTATGAGGACTAATTCTGCCAATATTGGAAAGATATTCAAGTTTGATCTATGTGACAAATATTTCAGCCAATGAGAAGAGAGGAAATTGATCACACGGATTGAGCAATTAATATCCACTCAGCCGTTTTGCATTTAATATCCAATCTCAACAGTTGGATCCGTGTGATCAACTTTTAGTCAATCAAATTGTGACACGTGGCGTCTTCTTCATTCAAAATATTTTTCAGGATCGCGTTTGAGCTACAAGCTATTTCATGGAAAGATTTCAACACCAAAATTTATCATTTTGAAGAAACGAACACAATGGTGCCAATCAATTAACATATCATCCACTCATTCAAGAAACCCCAAATCCTTGTTCATACCTGCAAATGCAATTGTGCAGAATTGTACACGTGGCAAGCTGGGATTGGTTCTGACACGTCACCAACTCCAACAAACTCCTCCTTCATGCCTATAAATAGATGGATAGGACTTCATTTGCATTTGTAGCTTAAATTTGTAAAAACACATAGTTCTTTACTTTCTTTCCCATTCCTCCATTTTTACCCTAGCTACTCAAGAGTCTGACAAACTCTTAAGTTAGTTAGTTAGTTACTTACCTTTCAACAACTTTGTAACCGTTTTCATTGAATAAAATTCAAATTCATCATTTCCCGCCAAAACTGTTCTTCCTATTACTGTTCATACCTGCTGCTATTGAATACTTGAGTTGCTGTTTTGTGTTTGTTATGATCATTGATTGATCATAACTGACATTGAAGGAGTTTGTTAGCTGTTCTTGAAGAATTCAGTTCATCCCATAGTTTTTGAAGATTTAAAGCATGATGATGATTCCTGTTGATTTGTTAGCAGTTCTTGTTGATTGATTGATTTCCTAGTGATAAGGTGGTGGTTATCACTAGCCTAAGAGAGCTCAGCGCTCCTCTTCTTCTCAGTGGTTAATTCCAATAGGTTCTAAAGCTCTTGTTTTTGTTCCACTGAAAAAGTCATATGCATGCTAATTTTCTTAGAGTAAACTTGATGATTGCATGATAAAAGTTGTTTGTAGTTGCTGATTGTTTGATCTTTGTGTGTTTGTAGTTTAATTCTGCTTACTTGTGCTTTGATTTGAATCAAGTTCTAGTTTATTGCATCAATTCAGTCATTTTTAGCCTTGCATCTTGTTTGTAGTTCTAGTAGTGATAAGTACTTGCTTACTATTTTTAAACCTTTCATTTTGATCATTGAGTATAGCTTGCTATAGAATTCCATTCAGTTTCATTTTAAAATCAAAAAGTCTTCATAAATTTTCATACATTTCAGTTAAAGTAGTGTTTGGGATTAGCTTAAATAGAGTTTTCAAGAATTGAGTTTTGGTTTGTTAGAGTTCATTTGCAGTTAAAAGGTGTTTTTCAAGTGTTTTAAGTCATTTACAAGTCATTTTGATAGTCAAACAGGCAAATGGCATGAAAAATGTTTGGGTTGATTTCATTCAGTTTTGGTTTTTTAGAACTTGTGATTTTGATTTGATCAATACTCATTCAATACTTAATGAAATTGGATCAAACTTGTTCTCAGTAATAGCTTATATCATATAGGATCAGATTCCAAGAGGATTTTCTACAGTATTCAATAATCAGTTAGTAATAAGCAAAAATCAGATAAGCAGACTTGAGTCAAGTTTCTGTAACTTGAAAGCTGAAAATCTGTATCTCTTTATTCTCTTCATTAACATGTCCATTTTTCTTCACAAATCCTCTTAAGTCATTGAGTTACATGATTTTTAAGAATTTCAGCTTTTTGAAAAATAAGTCGGTCAACGCTGGTCAACGATAAGCCCATTTTCAGCTTAACTCATTTTTCTAGCTTATTTCTTGATGAAAAAGGTTCTAGTTTGATTTCCCGTTCATTAATTGGATAGCTTAATCAGTTTCATTAAGAAAATCAAGCTGTGACTGTTTAGATTTTGCTATAGCTTATTTTGTGCTTATTGATAAGTTCCCATTTGCTTATTTTTCAACTTCAGCCAATTTCCTTTGACACACGTAGCTTATTTTGGATTTGAAAAGTTTTGAAACTTGTCTCATTGAATTTGGTTAAGAAATAAGCTCAAACGAGCTTATTTTCAAGCTTATCCCGTTTTTGGCTTAAATAGTTTTCATAATTGCACTTTGGTCCCTATTCTTCTAAACAGTTTGTATACTTGGCTAAATTTCCATGTTTTTAGGGTTTGCAAGTGTTTAGTCCTTGTAGTTTGAAAAGTTGTTATTTTCAGTTAACAAGTTTGTTAGTTAGTTACATTTTTGGTTAGTTGGTTATCAGATTTGCATAATTGATCCTTGTAGTTAACAGATTTACACTTTTAGTCCCTAGAATTGTTAGAATTTACATTTCAAGCATTTATCTTTCATAGAATTTACAATTTCAGTCCTTTTAGTTTCATATTTTTACATTTGAGTTTTACTTGAATAAAAACTTGGTATTTGCAATTTCTTTTACATATAAGTAGGTAATATTTTTCCGTTTTGTAAGGCTTTGATTGAATTAGCAAATAGAATATCCAAGCAAGCTTAACAACCAAAAACAGTTATAAACCCGATATTGGTTGGACTTTCCATTAGCAAGAACTGAGAAAAAACGAACTGCATTATACACAATTTCAAATGGCGCCGCTGCCGGTTCTTTGACTACACGAGAGACTATCGATTGACGGTTTTCATTGGCTTTTGGGATCCGTTCACTTTGTGAACGTTATTTTTACGTATCATAAATCAAAAACAAATAAAAAATCAAAAATATAAAAATATACAAAAACTAAAAAATTAACAAAACAATTCTTTTCCTAAAGAATTGACCAAAAAAAAAAAATCCAAAAAGCAATCTTTTTTCCTAAGAGATTGCACCCAAAAATATATATTATTGGATTCTCTCGGTTTTTATGTACATATAGTATTTTCTCTTAAAAAACTCATAAATACAAAAATATTTTCCATATATTATTATAAGTAGATACGTATACGTATAAGAACAATCAATCTACATATTCTCCATAAGTATTGCCGAGGCAATACACCGTGTTGAGGGGCATTCCGGTCCTTAACACGTGTATCGATCAAACAAAATAAAGCAAGAATAGATAAATACTATCAATAAGCAACAATTCGAAGAATACGAACATTTAAGTGAATAGAAAGGCGATGTGCTATAAAATGCCATCTAAGGGTCAATAGGTACTTAAGTGCTTCACGCCACCTAACCCCCCGTTCACTTGGGAGTATTCTAAGAAGGAAGGCTTCATTGAGGGTCTTGCACCTAAGTAGTAAATACATATATTGTTATTTTCTTGTAGATATTTAATATTGAAACTCGAAGAGGATAATCCATTTCTCTTCAAAGTCACACGAGAGCTTCTCTCTCATTCCTCGTATTGAGTTGCATGCTCACTCGCGGGCGTGCACAAATACCGATTTGTGTACAACCTCTTCCTCCGAAAAGGAAGAAAAAGAGAAAGAGTAAGACCACCATCGTCCACCAAGCCGATCACGAGAATCGTGATTTGACTCCACCACAAGAAGCCATGGCTATTGATAATCGCACTTTGTATGAACGTATGCAATCCAACATTCATGGATATTCTAGTGCCATTAAGATTCCCGACTTTCCCGCAAACACATTTGAGCTACATACATCTATGATCAATATGGTTTCACAATCACCTTTCTTTGGTAACAAGAATGAGGATCCTCATGCTCACCTTAAGAGATTCCTTTCACTTTGCAATACTGTAGAATATTGATAACCTATGAATCTATGAAGTGGGTTGATGTTTTCTAGTGAGAGAAACTAGAGAGAGAAAGTGAGAGAAAATGTGTATGATTTTATTAATATGAAAGTGAAATGAGAACAACAACCAACCCCTTTCCATGGTGGAAAGGGGTATTTATACTCCAAGCTTACAATGGGCTTGGGCCGGTCCATGACAAGCCCATGGACCGGTTCTTACTTAACTTAATAAGTAACATTTAACTAATTGTTAACTACGAGCTATTACAACATAAATCATATTGTGGAGTGACTGATACTTCTAATATACGTTAAAACGTATTTCTAACAATCTCCCCCTAAGGGAGGTCACTCCACGTTACAAAGTTCTAAACCTAGAATACTATACTAAGTCTTCGTTCTTTAGCTCGTAGTCTTTTCTTCTTTTCTTTCTTTTGTTGTGAATATGTTGGTTTGATCTTTTTGGCTTTGGCTTGAGAGCATTGTTCTTTGGCCTTTCACGTGCGATCTTTGCCTTTCTTGTGAATTTTGCCTCCTCGTGACTTCATGTTCCACACACTTACGTCTTTTTGTTGAATTCTCGAAAGCTTCAGAGTTTGGTACAGCGGAAGACTTCATCTTGTACTTTCTTGAATTTTTGCTGAACTTTGTTGCAAAAGACATAAGCATGTGGGAACGACTTTTACAGGTACACCGCAACACCACCGTCTTCACTGGTACACAGCAACGCCACCGTCTTCAACAGGTACACAGCAACGCCACCGTCTTTAACAGGTACACAGCAACGACACGAATAAAATGGCTTTGAACATTTTATTCTAATTCGGTAGCATTTTACCTCCGGTCGGTGAAGACCGTTGGACGATATTAGATATCGTACACGTGACGGATAGTTTCAATTAAGTAACTTCCTGACAGGATTTCGCGGGTAAACCCTTCTCTTTATTCGACCGTCCAAAGCTGACTGCGAACATAAAGAGTGAATCACTTGGATAAATTATCCTTGTGATTTGAAGCCTTCAATTCATGAAACCTGGAACAAGTGAATTTCAATTAAGATTTTCACCATCGTTGCTTTCCAGTTGTCACGAGCTCAATTCATAAAGAATCTTGCACGTCACCTACCAAGTGCTGTTTGATGTTGACACTAGAAGGATTTCCACTCGTCACTGTGATCAATAAAGAGTCACTCTGAGTGTTCTGGCAAGATCATATGATAATGCGAAGAGGCCTGGAACGAGTTTAAGTTCAATTAAGAATTAAACCACTGTTACCTTCCAGTTTTTCACAAGATTGGTTCTAAAAGAACCGCAAGTGTAACCTACCATGAGCTTGTTTGATGTTGGCTCAAGCAGGATTTCCATCTTCATTGTAATACTTGCGGATTACTCGGATGTTCTGGCAATATTACAGGAATACTGCGTAGGACTCATGAAAATCTCTTACTTTTCACAGTGTGTGAGAAAGCAAGGAATAAATGGAAAGTGTCCTAATGAGACTTTTGATGATCTCTTGGCTCTAGACTCGATTGTGCGTTTTAATTTAGTGAGCGATGGCTGGAGAGGAGTGCCACCTTTTCAATACCAGTCTATTCGGAGTGAATAAACCAATAGATAACGTGTTGATCTCCGTGTGATTAAAACAAATACCTTTTGAGAGATATTTGAGTTAGCTGGGAAGGGTTGTGCATTGCATCACTGGGTCCATGATGTCTTTCTTCAATACCGAGAATCATTAGCAAAAATGACCTCAATAGCATATGTATTGACCCGGTTTCTGCCTAAAGTTGTAAGGAGGGCTTCTTTCTTTACACCCTTTATCTTTACAATTCTTTTTCATTCTTCAACCCCTTCAATGCTTACCAATACGTCATCACTAGCACCTTGTTGTGATTGTTCCAGTGCTAGCTTATGTACTTGGTCGGCATTCAGCTACGTTCACATTCTTTCTCCATCTTTCCTAGGACTTCTAATTCTATCTAGGGAATTGTCCTTGGGAAGATTCCATCGGCTCTGATGAATCATTGGACTAAACCTATTCCTACCACCCTTTTGTCACCACATTCGTCGTGAATTAAGCGTGTTTTGGGAAGGAATTGCCACCATGAAAAATCATTGAAAATCACATAAGGTACTTGTGATATTAAAATCAAAAGTTTTGTACCTTAGGTGTTTTGTTCATCAAAAACGCTCCCCTTAACACGTGCTTAACACATATTAAGTTGGATTATCGTTAAGTCTTTTTCATCTTTTAGCCAAGTATTACTTAAGTCTCCTTAATCCCATTTTCTCCCCTTATCCAAAATGTTAACCATTAATATTTGGGATATTGAATGGATTAACCGGTCTTTGGGTAAAAATGAAATCGATGTTTGGCCATAGAACATGTTCATGCTCCCCCTTAAATTAATAAGGGATAGTTGTAGTGCTTTAGTATGATATATTTTGAAAGATTTAGAATCTCGTGAGAAATTCTTGAAAAATTATCATACCTTAACACTACATCAAGCCATTACAGCACAATATTCACAAATCTACATATTCACAATTGAAAACCAATATAAAGTGGACCTGAGATGTACGACCCATTAGATGGATCGTTGCAGTAGCTTGTGGTGCACTAAATATGGTCTTCCACCAACGAACCTTTCCAAGCTCCTCATCAATCTACGTTCACGGAGCTTTTGATCTATCTTCTTGATCACGTACTTCGCCATCTGCCGGTAACCCGAATGCCAATCCTCCGTCATTTCTGGCAAAGTCCCACCCGAGTTCAGATGCTCCAACTTTCCTCTGACTTGTAGAAGAGTCCCATCACTGTACTTATGGAGCTCACCCACCCTCATAAACTTCATTAAACCTCGACTGTTCAAGTAGAAGATGCCGTAATTCGGGATAGAAATGCCGGTATAGGGACATCTTTCTACATGTTGAGGTAGCACTTTATTCACTGGACGGGTTAGGTTAAGCTTCCTTTGATAGCTTTCGACTCCCAACTGAAGATCTTCAACTCGTGTCTTGATGACAATGCTTCGTGTGAACATACGAAGTGCTGTATTCAAAGCAACGAGGTCTTCACGAGGAATATGTGTGAGTTGATCTCGGGTCATCAGAAGCAGCATATCTTCGATATCCTCAAGGCGAATGATGGAAAAATCTCCCTGCTGGATTTTGTATTCCCTGTCATCCTCCCTTTTCAAACGAATCTCTGTCACATGATAATAGCCATTCTTAGCTTCAGTTTTCATCCCTAAAATGCTGGAGATGCGGATGTCGGATCTAACGTTGCTTCCATAATTGACTAGGCAGCAACCCCTGTACGCCCTTCGGACTCGTTCGTCCCAATGAGATGCACCTATGACAGCATACATATCATAATTACGATTTATCTTTGGGACCCAGAGTCGGTTTACCTTTTCCTCGATAAAGGGTATTGTCCCCCAGCTGGCAGCTTTTAGCAAAGTCAGGGAGGTTGCGTACTTTGATGACCCCTTCAGTAGATACACAAGATCATTGGTGACGAAGAAGTCAAGAGCAATCTGATTATCTTGAGTAGGATCCATTGGAGGTGGAGCTCTTTCTGATTCATGAAGTCCTGGCCGTTGAACGATATTCAGAGCCTTCAGGATCTCATCGGCATAATACTCGAACTCCATTTGGGTCAACCGGGTTTTGGCGCGTAGTCTCTTATCCTTCAGGGCTTTCTTCACCAAAGATGGAGTAACCGAAGTCTTATACTCATGAGCAAGAAATGCACATAAGTCAATCGGACTGCGGATACGAAGATACAAAACATCTTTGTCAGCGTCGATGATCGGATCATACTGCGCCGCTGCCGTGATCCAGGCCTGTGGTGGTGCAGTCTCGTCAATCTCCAACGTGTCTGCCCAGTCCCTTGTGCTTGGAACAGTAGATTGTGGGTTTTGTTGCAGAGGAGTGGTGACGTGAACATCTGCTTGTTCTGTTTCAGGCATCTCGGCAGTGTCAAGAACGGGTGAGTGTTGTGCAGCTTCAGGTTCGGTTACCGATTCTGCAATCACAGGAGCAACAACAATAGAACTAACGGGGTTAGTGGTAATAGGTATGGATTCAGCGATAAATGTACCAGGAATAGATGACCCTGTAGTGGCATTCACATCGTGGCGCCACTTCGATCGTCTGGATTCCGTGGAAGTAGATTTTTCTTTTGCTGCTGCAGCTTTCTTGGACTTGGTTCCAGTCTTAGCAGGTTTCTTGGAGCTGGTAACCTTCTCTCCCTCTTTAGTCTGTTTACCCCATCATTATCCTCATTATCATCCCCGTTGCTCCCCCTAACACTCTCCTCATTACCATCATCGCCATCATCGCCATCATCATCACCGTGATCATCATCCTCATCATCATCATCATCATCCTTATCATTATCATCCTCATCATCATCATCATTCTGATCCTCATCATCCTCATCATCATCGTCATTCTTATCTTCTTCTTCTTCTTCTTCCTCTTCTCCACCAGTACCCTCTTCTTCTTCACTCTCTTCCCTTTCTTCCTCAAGGAGAATGTGGTAGGGTACCACACTTCCAAATGTCTTGAACAACTTATCATCCTCCATGATAGCGTCATTCAGGGATTTGAAGAGAGCCCGTTGAATCCTCGATTTATCACGATCCAAGTTCCCTCATTCGAGCTTTGAGGATCTTCTTAAGTTCAAAATCCGTCAAGTCATAAGCAATCTTGTAAGCGGCTTCTGAAGGATTGGATGATTTGATCATTAAGTTGTCAGCAGCGAGTGTCTTCAACTCATCACGCAGTTTAGGCATTAGGGATTCAACGGAGTCTTTCACTCTCTGCTCAATAGTAGCTTCAAGAGCTTCTTTTTGCTCTTTAAGGTCATCCTTAATAGCTTTAAGTCTCGTAATTCGTGCTTGATGCCTATCAGCTTCAGCCTTTTTAACCCGAGCAAGTTCTTCTGCATGAGCTTTACGTGTAAATTCCATATCTGCAGCGAACTTAGCAATCAACTCTTCTTGAGCTTTCTTAGATGCTTCTTCACTTTGAGCTCGTCTAAGTAACTCTTGGCGAAGTTCACCCATTTCTCTCTTGTGATTATCCACATGTTTATCCAACATTTCGGCCATCACTAATGCTGCCATTGCAGACGTTGCAGAGCTGCTCTGGGTTGATGGAATAGGCTCGGTTGTAACTGCGGTACTAAGGATGGGGTTTATTGGTGGTGGAGGAAATGGTGTTGAAACCGGTCTGGTTGGTATGGGTTGAGTTGGTTGAAGTTGAGTTGTTAACGGTTGAGTAGACTCTTTTTCAACACTTGCTGAAACAGGGGGTGGATGTCTCCTTCGAAGTAGAATACTTTTCAGGTGATCCAAACTCAAACACATCATCTGGTTCCACGTACTCTTCTTCAACATTTACCCGTGCACCCGAACCACTACCTCCAGTGTCTTTCCTACTCCTTTCCATAGCTATCTTCATTGCTTTTCTCTCAGTCTTGTTAAGAGCAGGATCATCAATATCTTCTTCATCGTGGAGAGCTAGCTCATCAGCCATACCCTTTCCCTTCTTAACTGCAGTCTTCTTCTTTTTGGCTTTGGGTTCAGGTAAATCTGTTTGCTTCCGTTTACCCTTGCTCTTAACCGTGGTGGAAGAGTCTTCACCTGCTAGAATGCTTGCTCGTTGATTCTCAATTTCTGTTAGCAAGTTCTTGTAATCATCAGATGCGATAATCTCATCGGTCAAAAGATGACTGGGAATGGGACCAGGAATAACCGTATTCGAATGAGTCTCCTGCCTTAAGTCTACCAAATCATCATCATCCATCGTGTGGTGACGACTACCTGCACGCTTGTTAATGGATACATCGTTTTCCATAAAGTAATGTATGATCAGCTTAATGAACCTAGGGTACTGGTAACTTTTAACCTTACCCTTTGTGTTTGTGAAGAGTTGAAAAGTAAACTCCTCCCACAGCAGTGATGCATAATCAATACCCATACCTTTAAACATACCATAAAACATCTTGATGATTGGTGGACGAACAACATCAAACCCAGTTGTTTTGGGTGTTAAACATCGGCTTAGAATCCCAAAAATAGCTTTCCATGGTTGACCAACTTTGGCAGTAGTAAACTCAGACGGGGTTCGTATGTCAAGACATCCAATGGCAGTGAACATCTCCATGATCTGGTCCTTAGTCGGGTTGGCTGAGTATGATAGATCTTTGAGTGTCGGCCGAAATCCAAAGATCTTCCTAAACTCTGACATAGTAAGCGTCTGCTGCTTGTTGTCCAAGGAAAAAGTGATTTTGTTCGATGTCCTCTCTTTGGTAGCCCAGAACTCGTAAAGGTATTCATAGGGCACTGAAGCACTTCTCCTTAGCGCATGCTTGAGATGAGATTTATCAAGCATGGCTGTACCTACCTTAAATCCATTATGGGTAGAGTGAGATACCTCTTTCAAACGAAAGTTGTTCGGAATAAACTTTAGAGTCTTGGCTTTGGCAATGGCGGTGGCTCTGGTGTGTTGTATTTGTTTTACTGTAGGGTTAGTCATCGTCTCTGCTTAAGATAAAACACAAAGGTTGAAACATACAAATATGAATATCAATATGACTTTAAACCTAAGCATAGAACATATGACCTAATCCCTTATGCTTGTCAACCATTCAAACATCTTCTATACGAAATAATCATTCAATTCGGAATACTTGGTCTATGCTGAATATAAACCCTATGCGGAATGATAGGTCTATTCGGAACATTTATCCTATGCGGAATAAAGTCCCTATTCTGAATAAAATGTCTATTCGGCACATTGGGCCTATGCGGAATAAATTCCCTATTCGGAACACTGGGCCTATGCGGAATATAATCCTATTCGGAACATTGGGCCTATGCGGAATAAATTCCCTATTCGGAACATTGGGCCTATGCGGAATAAATTCCCTATTCGGAACATTGGGTCTATGCGGAATAAATTCCCTATTCGGAACATTGGGCCTATGCGGAATAAATTCTCTATTCGGAAAGAACTGTCTATGCGGAATAAAAATCCTATTCGGAAAGACTTGTCTATGCGGAATAAAAATCCTATTCGGAAAGACTTGTCTATGCGGAATAAAAATCCTATTCGGAAAGACTTGGCCTATGCGGAATATTCAGTCTATTCGAAAAAAGTTTCTCTATGCGGAATATTCATTCTATTCGGAAAGATTTCTCCTATGCGGAAAGATCATTCTATGCGGAAAAACTTCTCCTATGCGGAAATACCTCCTATTCGGAATTTTTTTTTTCAACACTTATATATATTCTAATTAAGCACAAAATCCGTTTGAATCAAGTGATCTAAAGGCCAAAGCAGTTCATTAGATCTATTCCGAATACAACCCAGGCAAAACCCCCAATTTTAATTAAACCCTATTTAATCAGAAATTGCAATCGATTGTTTTCAATTAAAAGAGTTAATTAAATTGATATGCTTGAATGATTAATCCGATTATATACCTTTTTGATGATCTTGAACTTAAAAGATTACTGATTGAATTTGTTTTGAATGATTGAGTTCGTGAGTGTTTGAGAGCTAGGGTGTTAATGGCGGCAAAGATAAGTCAACAGTTAAATAATGGAAGAGACGGGGGTGGGTATTTTGACTAGGTCAAATTTTTCACAAGTTAGACAAGTTGTCAACTTTACCCCCTCAATTTTTCTTCTTTCACCAAACAAAATTCTTTTGTTTTCCCAAGTTCTAATTCTTGTCATTTTGACCCTATCTTATGTTAACTACCCTAGCCTTAGTGATTAACTTATCTTAACACAAGCACAAAACTATTCATGACAAACTTATAAGCAACAACAAGACAAATGCCAAAGCAATCCAACCATTAACCATTAAGCTTTTTGAGTTTCCTTGAAAACTTTTGAAGATCTTTTTGATGTGAAAGATGATGTAACATTTTCTCCCCCTTAAACGATGACCCGTTTTCTATTTAAAGAGCTGTAGTCATTGTTTAACGAGGAACATGATGATGAAAAACATTTCCCAATTGATATCTTGAAAAAGTTTGATTCGTGGTGTCAAATAAGATTTCTCTTATTTTAATAAATTAATGCACTGAGACGTACACTAATTCGTGTTAGACCAAGTTGTAAAGTAAACTTGATCCCTTTGCATGATTTGGCTTGTAAATCACGCCCGAGAAAATTAATTCCCGTTTTGAGCCAACGTTTTCCAAAGAAATACGTGACTTTAATATGAAAACCGGGTTGCAGTCAGAAATAACTACAAGCCATAATGGGCATGTTTTAAAACATTACAACTTTTATACGGACTCTATTTATGGCACCGTGTCAATATTAATTGACATTTCTAAGGCCGTAAATATTACCGTACTAAAAGACATGCCCGTTTTTAAAACGAAAAATCTTTTTGGCTTTTCTTGATTTTATAATTTTTATGGTTTTTCTAGGTTTTATATTTTTTATGGTTTTTCTTGGTTTTATATTTTTTATGGTTTTTCTTGGTTTTATATTTTTGTATTTTCTTTTTGTGGTTTATATATTTACTATAATATACATGATCACGAACAAAGGATACTCTGAATAGTTTACCACGACTATTCAGCTGATTCTTCTGCCAACTCTGTGAGAGTCGCTGGAGTGAATGATTTCATGCCAAGCTTGTCGATCAAAAACTCGATTCGTCCTCGATCTAAGGCTTTGGTGAACATATCCGCCAGCTGATACTCAGTAGTGACAAAATACAGCTCGATCACTCCGTTCTCCACCTGCTCCTTAATGAAATGGTAGCGAATGTCTATGTGCTTGGCCCGGGAGTGTTGAACATAGTTGCAGCAAAGGGCAATGGCGCTCTTGTTGTCACAATACATCAGGATTTTGTTGAATCCCAAACCGTAATCAGTTAATTGTGATCTCATCCAAAGGACTTGAGCACAACAACCGGACATGGAGATGTATTCAGCCTCCGTGCTTGATATTGCAGCGCTTTTCTGCCTTTTTGAAGACCAACTGATCAATCTATCTCCAAGGAGTTGCACAGATCCAGAAGTGCTACGCCTCGTGTCTTGACATCCAGCATGATCGGCATCTGCGTATGATATTAAAGCAATAGAGGAATCTTTCGGATACCATAGACCACGATGAAGTGTTCCTTTTAGATACCGAAAGATCCTTTTCACAACATGTAGGTGCTTTTCGGTAGGCCGAGCCTGATACCGGGCACACATGCATACAGCAAATTGCAAATCAGGCCTGCTAGCAGTCAGATATAGAAGGGTGCCGATCATCCCACGGTAAAGTTTTGGATCGACAATAGTCCCATTCCTATCTTCATCTAACTTGGATTTCTCCACCATTGGAGTGTCTACGGGGTCACAATTTTCAAAGTTATATTTCTTAAGAGATTCTAGAGCATATTTGGATTGATTAATAAAGATGCCTCTGGGATTCTGAGAAATCTGTAATCCTAAGAAAAATGAAATTTTTCCCATCATCGACATCTGAAAGCGTGTGGACATTATCTTCTCAAAGCGATTTGACAATTCTATGTTAGTGGCAGCAAATATTATATCATCAACATAAATTTGTACCAGAATCATGTCGTTGCCTTCCTTGAGAGTGAATAGAGTGGAGTCCACTTTGCCTTTGGAGAAGCCTTCCGAAATGAGATATGTTGACAGGAGATCATACCACGCGCGTGGAGCTTGTTTCAACCCATAGAGAGCCTTCTTAAGCTTGTACACATGATTAGGAAACTCCGTACTGACGAACCCATCCGGTTGACTAACATAAACTTCTTCCCTTAGTTCACCGTTCAAAAATGCCGTCTTCACATCCATTTGATAGACGATCATGTTCATATGATCAGCAAACGCAAGGAATAGTCTAATCGCCTCCAATCTAGCCACAGGAGCAAAATATTCCTCAAAGTCTATACCCAAGGCTTGTTTATATCCTCTAGCGACCAATCTAGCCTTATTCTTCAATACCGCACCCATCTCATCAAGTTTAACCTTATAAACCCACAACAAGGTAAGTATGTTAACCTTGTCAGGGAGAGGAACTAATTCCCATACTTCAAGTCGTTGGAATTCATTTAGTTCCTCCTGCATAGCTTCAATCCAAGATGATTGGGTCATAGCCTGCTGCCAATTTTTGGGTTCAACTTCAGAGAGAAATGCATCAAAGTAACAATAGAGTGCACTCTCTTGTAATTGATGGCGTGTAGAGACTGGTCGATCTAGATCTCCAATAACATTCCTAATTGGGTGATCTTTTGTCCATTTAGTGCTATGGTTTTCAATCCTAGGTGGTCTGGAGTGAACAATGGAAGGAGCTTCTTCTGAGGTAGACGCGGCTGAAGGGTTTTCAGGGATCGCTACACCAAAGAAAGGAAGCTCTTGCAAGTGAGCATATTCCAAGTCGTGATCAGTAGAATCCTCTTCCACATCATTAGATACAAGTAGGGGTGATGATTCAGGTGTAGTTTGAGAATCACTTGGTGAAGGTGCATCCGGTTCAATGTGAATTGTAGATGCATTAGATAAAGGTTCATTAGCTTGAGCAACCACTTCAGGTATTGGAGCAATTACTACAGGTGCTGGAACTTCATCAGTCGGGGGATCGAAAAATTCATCAAACAACGGTTGAAACAGTTTATCCCACTCGGGCCTTGTTGGTGGTAAAAATGATGTAGAAGTAGGATTATTGGGAACTAATCCGGAACTAATAGCACCGGTTCCCATCTCATGAAGCGCGGGTTCAGAGTTGTGTTGCTCAGAAGCCATCGCTGTCAGCTCGTCGAAATCTGCGTCCATAGTTTCTACAATCTTGCCAAGACGACGGTTATAGATTCGGTATGCTCTTTTGGACGGTGAGTAACCAATGAAAATACCTATATCGGCTTTCGGTTGAAGCTTACCCAAGTTCTCACTATTGATGTTTGGATAACAAAGAGCACCAAACACATGGAAAAATGAAACATCGGGTTTACGGTCATGTAAAAGCTCATAAGGTGTTTTTCCATGGCGTTTCCGAAGGATAGAACGGTTTTGGGTGAAACATGCAGTAGAAATAGCCTCTGCCCACAAGAACAATGGAGCGTTCGCATAAATAAGCATGGTCCTAGCAGCTTCCATAAGTGTATGATTCCGTCTTTCAACGACACCGTTTTGTTGTGGAGTGCGTGCAGCGGATGTTTCATGTGATATACCAACTCCTTCATAATAATCACGAAGAGTCTGGTTGACGAACTCTGTACCATTGTCTGTACGAATACGGCGGACAGTGGTATTCAAACGTACCTGAATGAATTTGGAAGACCACGAACTATTTCGTTTTTAGCCAGATGATTAATAGCATCAAAATTAAGATGAGATAATCTGCGATGCCATAACCATGACTTGGTCTTAGATACTTTAGAGAGAAGACATACTGGAGAGGCGGCCATCATGTCTTGTAAAGACAAAGTATAAAGATTTGCACCACGAGATCCCTTCAACAAATCTTTTCCTTCCAAGTTGCGGATGAAACAAGTGTGTTGTCGAAAAGCAACCTCAAGGTTGGAATCACAAAACTGTCCTACTGAGAATAAGTTATGACCAAGACCTTCTACATAGTATACCCTAGAAATCGTCACGTTTCCAATCTGATATTCACCATACCCCATAATCTTTGCTATATGATCATTCCCGAATTTAACCGTACCAAGAAACTTGCTGACGAAATTTCGGAGCATCGAGCGATTTCCGGTCATATGTTTTGAACAACCGGAGTCCAAATACCACAGGATGATTTGGACCACCTGAAAATATCACCACACAACGACAATGTAGAGGTATCAG
This sequence comes from Glebionis coronaria, assembly GCA_025667525.1. Classification (NCBI taxonomy): domain Eukaryota; kingdom Viridiplantae; phylum Streptophyta; class Magnoliopsida; order Asterales; family Asteraceae; genus Glebionis; species Glebionis coronaria. The sequence goes on from JANFOE010000535.1 coordinate 83,622, forward strand.
AATCTGAGTGTTCCTTGTTATTAGCAGGTACAGATTTAATAATCTTAGATTTGCTAACTCTAGGTTTCTTAGATTTCCTAGCCTTCTTCTTCTTAATTGATGGTGTAGATTCTAGTTGGCTTAAATCCTGAGGTATTTCTTCACTGATAGGCACTATAGTGGGGGCTGACCTAATTAAAGGGCGCTGTTTCCATACTTGAGTGCGAGTGTTCCTAACTAAAGGACGCTCAGACCTAACCTCAATGGATGCATTCCTAGTTAAAGGGCACATTTTTCCATCTAATGTAAAGGTCCTACCAGTGGGACGCCATTGCCAGCCAACTTGGGCACGAGTTCTACCCGTTGGCTTCCATTCAAGACCATTCTTAATAGCATTCATTTCATTCACGTGATCAATCAGACACAAATCATGACGCTGGGAAAACATACATTCATTACAATTCCAACAATTCAAATCAGAATTCACGAATGGTTTAGGCTGCTGCACAGGCGCAGAGCTTTTAGTCTTAACATGATTCTTTTTATTTAAAACTGAACTAGCATTCCTATTGTGAACTTCTACTTTCTTCTTTTTGGCACTACTAGTGGAGGGCTTGATCTTATCTTTCTTGAGTGGCGATCCGTTAGCCTTAGTAGTCTCTTTTAATCTTGTAGAAGGCAAAGTGGGAATATTAGCAACAGATTATAAAGGTGCCTTACTTGATTGTGCCAATGACGGTTTTGCTCCTGGAGTCTTATTAAATGGAGTTACAGCAATGGGCCTATTATTAAGTAGTGCAGAACCTGGTGTACCTATGTATTGCAAATATGCCAAGCAATATTGAACTCGCTTAATATATTCATGAGCCGAATAATAGTCGCTACTTGAGGGATCTAAGGCATAAAGATCGTCTAAAATATCCCTAAGAAGATCGACATGCTTAATGGCATTCCTCATATAATCATCATAGGTAACTGGGTTTCTCTTATGAAGCGGGTTCTTATAAAGCACTACTGACTTGGTTGTTGGAGCACTAGTGGACGGTGCAGAGTCGGTAGCTAAGTTATCAACAACTTCTTGTCGGGTGAGAAGAAGTGTCTCCTTTAACTCAGCCAAACCATATTTTTGTCAATGAGCAGGATGTTCAAATCAGAGATTTCCTCGCACTTTTGGTTCAGTTGTTCAACATAAGATTGTTGCTGTGCCGCATTAAAAGCGAAGCGTTCTTCTAGTGAACCATAAAGAGCGGATAGTCCCTGTCTTGTCCGATCCATCTCCCCTAGAACAAACGAAAGTCTAATTTCTAAGACCTGGTTTTTGGACTCTGCGGCCTCTAGTTCCATTTTGAGTGTTTCATTTAATGACACATCTCTCTTCAATCTCATTATCTCTTCCTCTAATGTCTTAACAATTGCAATCATCTTGTCACTCGTCTCAACACCGTTTTCACAAACATTTGAAATCAAAAGATTCTCATTTTGAGTTTGTTGTTTTAATTCTAAAGATATACAATGTTGTTCTAGTTGATTAAAGCGTTTTGAAAGTAAATTGTAAGAATCTTGTAGCTTTAAAAACTCAGCGTTAGATTCGTGACAAGAATGATTATCTACCTCATTTACAGTATCAGCAACATTTACAGAGAGATCACAAACATCATCACAAATATCATTACAAATATTCACAGCATCACAATTAATCATAGCGGATGTAAGCTCATTCGAATAATTAACATTTACAGTAGTAAGCACATCACACGAAATTACTGCAGACAAGAATCGGTCATATTCGGTTAAAATCTTTTCTTTTTCAACTAGTTGTAGTTCGTAAGCGGTGTCCATTTCATAAAACACTTTTTGAACTTCACCAATTTCAAATACAAGATTTTCCTTAAGAGATGCAAAAATTCCTTTTAGACTTTCACAAACGGATTGATCTCATTTTTAAACACCTCGTTCATATGTTCGAAAGCCCATTCTCCGGCGTTTAGGCCATTTGAAGTCGTACGTTCCAAAATGACCTTGTCAAAATTAGTAAAGTATTGATTAATCTCTTGCAAGTTTAACCATACAGTGCTAACAGGTGGAAGATCCTTTGGAATTTCCTTAGGACCTTCCATATTGACAAGTGTAGGAAAAGTACTAGGGTTTTCTTCATCTAATATGTAGGTTGGTGCTGTTATGAGATCTTTGTCCATATGGAAGCGAATTCTAAAATCCGTTTTTGCAAGCTCCTTATTCAATTTAAAATAATCACACTCGGGATATTTTGCAGAATTATATGACCGATCCTCATCAACTAGTTCCTTACTTGTTCGATCACCAGGAAAAACAATCGGTTCTAAGGCCAATCCTAATTAAGTTGCATTATAAAGTCTAGGACTATGTCTTAAAGCTTGTTTTGCATACCGTGGATTAGGGGGAAGGCCTTTTTGACGTGATAAGTTAAATTCTCTAAATGAAGCATCAAATAAGTGAACTAGTTGAGAAGCAGCGTATTGTCTTAAAAGCAAATAATCTAGGCTTCTAATCTTATTAGTAGCATTAATCTCCATTTCATTCTTCTTAGACTCGAGTGATTCAAAATCTGTTTGAAGTTTTTGAAAATTAGTGACCACTAACTCCTTTTCTTTAAGTTCATTAGACAAATTTGCTCTTAAGTTTTTGATTTCTTGCAAGTGACCCATTTGTTTGTTTCTAAAATGATCATATTCGAGATTAGTTAGAACACTAGACGAAGGCACTAATTCCAAGGTTTGAACTTTCTCGTTGCTTAAGGTAAGCTCATCAGACAAATTCTTATTCTTAGCTAAGGTTTCTAAGAGTGCAGCATTCATTTGGCTAAGTAATGTAGCAGGAACCATGACCAAATCTTGTTGAGCAGGAGTAGGCGTTTGCGAAATGGGTCCCGGTTGTGATTCACTCAAAGTCTGGGGACTCACATTGATATTGCTATCATTGTTTGTCTCCTCATTTGAAAAACTCACCACCGAAGAATCATTCGAGTCAGCACTCTCTTGCACAACTTGATGTGGTTGAATACTAGCATCAGTGGTATTATCGGTGGTATTAATAAGTACCTCAGATCTCTTTTCTGGCCCTAAGTTGGAGATAGTTGCCATGAGAGCAGCCTTTGCAGATTGAAAGTCATCACAGTCTGAGTCATACGCATCAAGATCATCGGCTTGGTAAGCTGCATTCTGCGTAGTGACAACGTCTTGTTCAGCAATCCCTGGATCAGCAAGAAATGCAAGCTCCTCTTCATCAAGTTCCCTTCCTTGTGCCTGAGCATTTACCAGATAGATCTTTTCTGCAAACCATTGTCCATCCCTTCTCCTCTTGGGTTTCTTACAATCCCTGGACATGTGACCCTCTTCCTTGCAGTTGTAACATGTAATCATTCTCAACTTGCCCGTGGAATTAGCCCGTGGAGCAGGATTGGCCATTGGTGCCTGATTGACCGTGCGAGCATTGGAGGTTGATGTGGTAGGTCTCCCCTGATATGGTTGAATAGGCTGAACCATGACCCTGCCATTCTCAATAGTAGCTTGTTGACGAGAATTGGATGAATTCCTCAACTGATTGTTGGTAGGAGCTGATCCTCTGTATCCTCGTTTGCTTAAAGTTCTTGTGAGATAAGCAGACATAGTAGTTAGCACTTCAACTGGGTCAGCTCCTTGTTGGAATACAGGAACGGGGACTTCCTCATCATCACAATACATTGCTTGATCTGGATGAGCTGCATAATCACTAGAAGGAATACTCATTTGATCAGGGTAGCTTGTTGGATATGCTGCATTCTCTTGATAAGAAGAATATGACTGCTGAGCATAAGGTGCAATATTTGCTTGATGAAGTTGTGAAGCATACTGTGGTGAAGGTGCATTGAACCGATATTGTTGCTGATGTGAGGTGGGTGGTTGCGGTAGAATCGAGTATTGGGGGAAGGTCGGTCTCATGTAAGGTGATGGATGATAGGCTTGATGTCCCAAGATATAAGGTGTGTTGTTGTGTGACAAGCTTGGTTGATTCACCATCAAAGCTAAGGAATCTGGGTACATACCGCGAGGAGAACGGTGCATAATCACATGCTTCTCATGCTGCTGAAGAAAAGCATAGATTTGATCTAAGTTGCACTTATGCAAATCCCGGGTTAACTTCACATCGGTAATATACTCACCCCATTCAGCTTGAGGTAAAGTATTCAAGAACTTGGTGTTAACCTGGAATGGAGCAATCACAAGATTGTATACATTCAGATCATTCATTAGAGTGGTGAATCTGAAGTAATAGTCGTGTAGCGTTTCCCCTGGGCTGTACGTGAATCTATCAAACAGATCATACAGCTGACACTCCCTTTCCTGTTTGGTGAGAGACGTACCTTGTAGCAACACCTTTAAACGTTCCCATAAATCTTTGACAACCGTATATTGACTAACCATACGATAAATATCATGCGGAAGAGCTTGGAGAAGAGTCTGTAAAGCCTTTTCATCAGCATCAGCAATGAGTTGTTGTGCAGGTGTGAGTTCTTCATATTCTCTTGGTCGAGACACGTTATTTGCCACAATGGTACCATAGTCGAGTGGACCATTCAAAATCGATTTGACCATAAGCCTTCTGTATGTTGGTTTGCCCTTCAAGTATTGCATCATACGGCCCTGCCATGCCTCAAACACCTCTTTAATAAGCATCGGTGGACGACTATCAGTCCCCGTTATAATTGAGATATCCGTAAGAGATGTCATCCGAGGCATTAATGAACTCGGATTCATTGTGATCACTTAAAAGACTCAAAGATTATCGGTTGATCGAGCAGTGAAGAAAGGTTGAGAATTTGTGTTGTGTTGGTTGTAATCAAGATTAAATCCACTAAAGATCGTCGAAAAAACTCAAATACCCCTTGAGCTTGCTTATACGGAATAACCAACTCAGAATAAACCCTATTCAGAATAACACCTATTCGGAATAATCCTATGCTGAAAACCCTTATGCTGAAAATGCCCTATTCGGAATAAACCTTATGCTGAATAAACCTTATGCGGAAAAACCCTTATGCGGAATATTTCTTCAATTCGGAATATCTGGCTATTTGGCTTATTCGGAAAACCTGCTATTCGGAATGATGGGCAATTCGGAAAGCTATTCGGAATATTTCTCCTATTCGGAAAAATTTTGGCTATTCGGAAAAATATTGGCTATTCGGAAAGTTTTTGGCTATTCGGAAAATATTGGCTATTCGGAAAGAATTCTGCTATTCGGAAAAATTGCTGCTATACGGAAAAACCCTTCTATCCGGAAAGTCTATGCGGAAAATTCTGCTATTCTGAATATTGTCCTATTCGGAATGTCTATTCGGAATAAACCTTCTATTCTGAAAAACTTTCTATTCGGAATCCCTATTCGGAATAAACTGGAAAAAATGTTTCCGAGACTTAAAAAAAACAGCTTTAAATCCGATTTTTGATCCAAAACCACAAAAAGTTTTATGATTTTTACCAAAATAAGCTAAACCCAATCCTTATCAATCAATCCCAATAACAAAAACACCAAAAACAACAAGATTCAAGATTGATTTTTTTTCTAAAGATCACTAATTGATTCAAAAACTAAAAAAGCAACACAATCCTTACCTTAAATCACCCCATAGCTCTTGATACCAAATGTAGAATATTGATAACCTATGAATCTATGAAGTGGGTTGATGTTTTCTAGTGAGAGAAACTAGAGAGAGAAAGTGAGAGAAAATGTGTATGATTTTATTAATATGAAAGTGAAATGAGAACAACAACCAACCCCTTTCCATGGTGGAAAGGGGTATTTATACTCCAAGCTTACAATGGGCTTGGGCCGGTCCATGACAAGCCCATGGACCGGTTCTTACTTAACTTAATAAGTAACATTTAACTAATTGTTAACTACGAGCTATTACAACATAAATCATATTGTGGAGTGACCGATACTTCTAATATACGTTAAAACGTATTTCTAACAAATACCATTAAGCATAATGGGGTTCCACATGAGGTGATTAGGTTGATGTTAGTGTCATTTTCCTTAGAGGGAATTGCTAAGCATTGGTTAGACACCCAACCACCCGATAGTATCACCACATGGGATGGTTTCACCACTAAGTTTTTGAACAAGTTCTTTCCTCCACATAAGACTATGGCTTTGAGGACTTTAATTATGGGCTTTCAACAAAAACCTAGTCAATCCTTTAGTGATGCTTGGGAAGATTATAGTGAGCTATTGAGGCGATGCCCTAATCATGGATTGGATCAAGTTCATCAAATCAACCTCTTTTATGATGGCCTTAAATCTCACCACCAAGATTCACTCAATGCTTCCGCGGGAGGGAATATTCTTCTTAAGACCTACCAAGAGGCTTTGGACATCATTGAGACTAAGGCAATGGTTCAAACAAACAATCCATTTGAAGAAAAGGTTCATGTTATCCAAAACAATTCTCAAATCCCTTGTGACAACCAACTCCTCAAGTTTCAAGAAGAGATTTTTCAAAGGATGGATAGAGATAGTGAGAAGAATTTGCAAGTACAACTAGAAATGCTTCAAGCTTTTAAGAACTTGTCATTGAACAATTCCTCAAATAATGTGAATGCCATCACCATTTCTTGTGTTACTTGTGGAGGTCCCCATTCTTATGAACAATGTGATAAGGTGCAAGGGTATCAAGGGGAATGCTATGCTTACCAAGAGGAACATCGTGAACACTTCAAGCCTAATATCAATCCAAATCACCTTTCTTACAAATCCCAAAACTACCTTACTCCACCCGGCTTTCCACCCCAACCACCCAGCCAAATTCCACAAAATACTCCTCAAATTTTACCAAGGAATCAAGGGCAAAGACCACCTTATCAAGGAAATAACTACAAGGCACCCAACAATGTTCAACATCAAGCAAATAACTTTTATCCACCACAACAAGGATTTAATCAACCACTTCCATTTATCCCCAATCAAGCATATGCTCCTATACCAAATCAAGCTTACCCTGAAGTTCAAAATCAAGGATATGGGATGCAAGAGACTCAAGAGTATGTTGACAAGAAAATGCGTGAAATGGAGAAGAGAATGAGTGACCAAATCAATAGGGTTTTAGTGGCAGTAAATCAAATACCACAAGGGGCTTTACCTTCTAACACACAAACAAACCCTAGGGCCAATGTCAATGCTATTACAACAAGGAGTGGAACAACAACAAAGGATCCTTCACCTCCTAAACCTACTATTGTTCAACCCACTTGTGCTCCTACTTGTGACAAGCCTTCTACTTCTACTTCACCTCCTCAAAATGCTCCTATTCACTCAAACACACCTTCTCAACCACCTCCTACGTCTCCTTTACCTTCCATACCTCCCAATGAAGAAGCTAACAAAGACAAATCTTCTACCACAACACCTATTCCACCTACACCAAAGCCTACTCTTCCATATCCTTCAAGGTTGAAAAAGGACAAGTTAAAGAACAAGGATGACATCCAAGTCTCCAATTTCTTAAGGATGTTCAAGCAACTCAACATTAATATATCCTTTGCGGAAGCTCTTGCTTATATGCCAAAGTTTGCTAAGATGTTCAAGGATTTGCTCTCAAACAAAGAAAAATTGGTTGATTTGCCCAACACATCCCTTAATGAAAATTGTTCCGCGGTGTTACTTAAAACCTTACCAACAAAACTTGGAGATCCGGGGCGCTTCTTGATACCTTGTAATTTTCCCGGTGTTGAAAATTGCATGGCTTTGGCGGATCTAGGGGCGAGCATAAACCTCATGCCTTTATCGGTTTGGAAACAACTATCTCTTCCCGAGCTCACTCCCACTAGGATGACTCTTGAACTAGCCAACCGAACCATAGCTCACCCCGTAGGTATAGCGGAAGATGTGTTTGTAGGTGTGGATAAGTTTACCTTTCCGGCCGACTTTGTAGTGGTTGATTATGACATGGATCCTAGAGTGCCTTTGATTGTTGGTAGACCGTTTTTGAGAACGGGTCGTACCTTGATAGATGTGGCGGAAGGAGAATTAATTATGAGAGTAGAAGATGAGAGAGTGGTGTTTAAGTTAGGGAAAGTTTGTGATAGAAAAGAGGTTAAGGAGTCTAGACCTTGTGAGACTATTAACATTGTGGATGTGCTAGATGAAGTGTGTAATGAACACTTTCATGATGCTTGTAAGAGTGCTAGTGATGAGATACCCCATGTTGAAACCGTGGCCTCAATTGCTCCCTCTTTAACACCTTTTGGAGAGAGTGATTTCCTCTTGGAGGAATTTGAGTCCAACTTTCTTGGTGATGATGATTCTCCCATTAATTGGGAAGAAGATATTCTTACAATCCAAAAGTTGCTCAATGAGGACCCTATTCCTTCTCCTATTCCACAAGAGATTACCATTGAGGAACCTTCCATAGTACAACCTTCCATAGAGAGTCCACCTCCCATTGAACTTAAGGACCTTCCATCCCACTTAGAATATGCTTTCTTAGAGGGCAAAGACCAATTACCGGTGATTATTGCTAAAGAGTTGAAAGAGGATGAGAAAGAGCAACTTATTGAAGTTCTTAAGAAACATAAGAAAGCTTTAGCATGGAAAATATCCGACATAAGGGGAATTGATCCACATTTTTGTACTCACAAAATCCTTATGGAGGATGACTATAAACCCGCCATTCAAAACCAAAGGAGAGTTAACCCAAAAATCCATGAGGTTATTAAGAAGGAAGTGATTAAACTCTTAGAAGCGGGTATGATTTACCCCATTTCCGACTCTCCATGGGTTAGCCCAGTTTATTGTGTTCCAAAGAAGGGTGGAATCACCGTGGTGCCTAATGAGAACAATGAGCTTATACCCACGAGACTTGTGACCGGTTGGAGAGTTTGCATTGATTATAGAAAACTCAATGAGGCAACTAGGAAAGACCATTTCCCGCTTCCCTTTATGGATCAAATGCTTGAACGCTTAGCGGGAAATGAGTACTATTGTTTTCTTGATGGTTTTTCGGGTTATTTCCAAATACCCATTGACCCTAAGGATCAAGAAAAGACCACATTCACTTGTCCCTACGGTACATTTGCTTACAAGAGGATGCCTTTTAGCTTATGTAATGCACCGGGGACGTTTCAAAGGTGCATGATGGCGATTTTCCATGACATGATAGAGCAAACCATGGAGGTTTTTATGGATGACTTTTCCGTATTTGGAAACTCCTTTAGCTCATGTCTCACCAATCTTGAGAGAATGCTTAAGCGTTGTGAGGAAACACGTTTGGTGCTTAATTGGGAGAAATGTCACTTTATGGTGAAAGAGGGGATTGTTTTAGGACACAAGATATCCAATAAGGGATTAGAAGTTGATAGAGCTAAAATTGATGTGATTGCTAAGCTTCCCCCACCCACCTCGGTTAAAGGTGTGAGGAGTTTCTTAGGTCATACGGGATTTTATAGGCGCTTTATACAAGATTTTTCTAAGATAGCTAGACCGATGACTCACCTCTTGGAGAAAGAGGCTCCTTTCATTTTTAACCAAGATTGTTTAGACTCTTTTGAGACTCTTAAGGAAAAATTGACTAAGGCTCCCGTTTTGGTTTCTCCAAATTGGGAATTACCTTTTGAGCTTATGTGTGACGCTAGTGATTATGCGGTGGGGGCCGTCTTAGGACAAAGAGTTAATAAGCATTTTCAACCTATACACTATGCGAGTAAAACCATGACCGGTGCACAACTTCATTACACTACCACGGAAAAAGAGTTGCTTGCTATAGTATATGCTTTTGAGAAGTTTAGACCATATCTTGTGCTTTCCAAAACCATAGTGTATACGGATCATGCCGCTCTCAAGTATCTTATGACAAAACAAGATGCTAAGCCTAGGCTTTTGAGATGGGTTTTGTTGCTTCAAGAGTTTAAGATAGAGATTCGTGATAAGAAAGGGGCCGAGAATTTGGCGGCGGATCATTTGAGTAGACTTGAGCATCCTTTTCAATGAGATTTCCCACACCAAGAAATCAATGAATCCTTTCCATTAGAGGAGCTCATGTCTATCTCTTCCCAAGAGGATGCCACACCTTGGTTTGCGGATATCGCAAACTATCTTGTGGGCAATGTGCTTATTGAGGGTCTTACTTATCAACAAAAGAAAAAGTTTCTTAAGGAAGTTAAGTATTACTTTTGGGATGATCCATATCTTTTTAGGCAATGTGCGGACCAAATCATTAGACGGTGTGTAGATGGGCCCGAGGCATTTAAGATCTTAGAGGCATGTCATAAAGGACCTACGGGTGGACATTTTGGGCCTAACTACACCGCCAAGAAAGTCTTTGATTCGGGTTACTATTGGCCTTCCATTTACAAAGATGCCCAAGAAATGGTGAAATTTTGTGATGTTTGTCAAAGACAAGGAAAAATTACACAACGTGATGAGATGCCACAAAATTTTATCCAAGAGTGTGAGATATTTGATGTATGGGGCATTGATTTCATGGGACCTTTTCCATCCTCTAAGGGAAACAAGTATATACTTGTGGCGGTGGATTATGTGTCCAAATGGGTGGAAGCTAAAGCCTTACCTACCAATGATGCTAGAGTGGTTGTAAAGTTTTTGAAACAATTGTTTGCTAGATTTGGTGTACCTCGGGCCATCATAAGTGATCGTGGTACGCACTTTTGTAATGATCAATTCACGAGAGTTATGAAGAAATATGGAGTGAATCATAGAATTTCTACCGCGTATCACCCTCAAACAAATGGTCAAACCGAGGTCACAAATCGTGGTTTAAAGAGAATTTTAGAGAGAACGGTGGGAGAGCATCGAGCTTCTTGGTCGGATAAGCTTGATGATGCTTTGTGGGCGTTTAGGACGGCTTTTAAAACACCAATTGGTTATACGCCTTATAGGCTTGTCTATGGAAAAGCGTGCCACCTCCCATTTGAGTTAGAACATAAGGCATCTTGGGCTCTCAAGTGGGCTAACTTTGATTTAAACCAAGCCGGTTCACATAGGAAAGATCAACTTAATGAGATGGATGAGTTGAGAGCCAATGCCTATGAGAATTCTTTGCTATACAAGGAAAAGACTAAGAAATTGCATGATGCTAAGATCAAGAATCGTGAGTTCAAAGTTGGAGAGCCGGTTCTCCTCTTTAACTCAAGATTGAAGCTTTTTGCGGGCAAGCTTAAGTCGAGATGGTCCGGTCCATTCACTATTGCTCAAGTGTTTCCATATGGAACTCTTGAGTTGTCCCAACCCGATGGTCCAAATTTTAAAGTGAATGGTCACCGTGTTAAACATTACTTTGGGGAGGACATTTCCGTTGAAATGGTCCAAGAGGTCCCCTTATCCCCATGAATTAATTCATTAAGGGACGAGTCGAGCTAGAGACTCATTAACTCAAGCATCGTATAACTAGGTTTAGAGTGTTATAGGTTAGAAATAAAGGTATAGACTTGGAGATAAGTGTAGGGGAGACCTTCTTTTGTCTTCATGATTGTTTGTAGGGTTGCTCACTCATCTCATGCTTTGGAGCTTATGGAGGAGGCCCTTGTATCCGGTTCACTTCGTTACTTTAGTGATTTTTCATGGACACCTTGTGCTTAAACATGATTTCACTACTAGTTGTCCTTTCCTTAACTTGAGTTAAGCAAAGTCTATTCATTGTCATAAGTGTAGGGGAAGTTTTTATACTTCCATGCTCTTACACATTGAGGACAATGTTTAGCTTAAGTGTAGGGGGGTCTTCTATCGAAGTGACCTTACCTAAAACTTGTCATTGTCTTGCATGATAACACGGAAAAATTGAATTTTCAACATTTTTCAAATTTTTGATCTACTTTGGCCAACAAAAATATGCATTCATAATTTTTGCATCAATCATTTTTGTATAACACATTTGCATTGTATATATCTTTTCTTTTGTTTTTCATCAAAAATATATAAAAGGAAAAAAATATATATAATAAAACATGGTTTTAACAAGTTTAGACTTCTTTGACATATTAGGCCCGCCATGGATATTTTGACTCAACCCGAGTTTGCTTATTTTAGCACTCTCTAGCTAGTATCCTTAACCATGTAGTCCTTCATTGGTCTATTAGGCTAAGCATCCACCAATTTCATTATTTGAGATTATAAATTTGTGGAGAATGGGAAATGATAAAGTTGAAGCAAGTGTAAAAGGGCTAGATAGACTTCATGGCAATTACTTGTGGCTAAACCCTTCTCTTCTTTATCTCTACTTTCTTCGCATGTATATAATTGTTAATAAATAATCAAGTACGGTTTTAATTGGTTTGTAATCTCTTATGCATTTTTGTCTAATCATTTATGGTTGATATGAGTACGTCTTAAGATTCTAAGTTAGCATGTTTTATGTGTACTAGACTTATGTCATGCTCCATATTTAGCGGGTGTTTTTCCTTTTCTTCTTTTCAAATTTCTTTGTGAGGAATAAAGAAAAATAAGAGCGGCTTATAAAAAAAATGAGTGGCTAGAAACAAAAAGAAAAAGAAAAAAAAATAAAAAAAATAATAATAATGCAAGACTCACAAGAAGGGCAATGTGGTGTTAATTATAGTGACTATTGAGTTCCAATATTACCTTGACGGGTTGCGGGGATTCAATAGATTGCTCCAATCCAATATTGCCTTGACGGGTTGCGGGGTTGAAGATCCAAAGTCTCAAAAAGATGGTGGATGTAAATTATTGCGTGAGTTTTATTTTCCTTTCCTTAGCGAGTGTGTAGCTACTTATGAAAGCATGACATGAGGATTTTACACATAAGGCGAATGACTTATTACTCTTAAAACGGACTTATATTAATTGTGAGCGGTTTTTCAAGTAATGGATGAGAGGATTACTTAGGATTAAAACCGTGCTTCCTTATTTTTGGATTTTGCATTTCTTATACTTCACGCTTCAAATAATGACAAATTTGCCCACAAGCAATTTGCTCAAATAATAACCGGTTCCACATTTAATTGTCATGAATAAGTTGATGCACTTTTTACTTGTGAATGCAATGATCCCATTTTTAAGCTTGGTATGGGGAAAGTGAAACTTGAGGGTGATAAATGTCCATGGTACCCAAGCCCTAATCTAAGCCATTGAATTCTTAATGAGTTATTTCCATCAAAACCATTTCAAGAAAAATCAAAAAGAAATAGATAGAATTGTATTTTGTTCATTGCATTATTAAAAGTCAAAATCATGCATCATTTAGTTTAGAGTAGTGTAGATGCATCTCATATGGCCAAGGTGGATTAATTATGAGGGAAATGTAAATTTGAGCTTTAATATATAATATTGCATGAGGACATGACAATGTTCAAGTGTAGGGGAATTTGATATGAGCTTAAACTCATATCCTTTTAATAACAAATAACCCTAAAACATGAAGCAAAATACCAATTTATCTTGCAAAAACAGTGTTATGTGGTATGTTTGTGTTTGTGTACACTTGTGTAGGTAAAAGGATACAATTTCAAGCAAACAAATAAAAATCAAGCTCAAATGGATGAAAAAGACAAAGAAGGATCAAAAGTGACAAGACTTTGAAGTACAAGGACCTATCTTGACAAGTTGTCAAAGTTGAAGGACTAAAGTGCAAATATTGTGAAAGTTAAGATTCAAGTCAAACTTGGTCAACTCTCAAGTCAACTCAGTCAAAGGACCATTTTGTTCAAGAATGAAAGTTGAAGGACCAAATATGTCAAAAGAATGAAGCTGCTAGCTTGAAAATACAATCTGCCAAGTATGAGGACTAATTCTGCCAATATTGGAAAGATATTCAAGTTTGATCCATGTGACAAATATTTCAGCCAATGAGAAGAGAGGAAATTGATCACACGGATTGAGCAATTAATATCCACTCAGCCGTTTTGCATTTAATATCCAATCTCAACAGTTGGATCCGTGTGATCAACTTTTAGCCAATCAAATTGTGACACGTGGCGTCTTCTTCATTCAAAATATTTTCCAGGATTGCGTTTGAGCTACAAGCTATTTCATGGAAAGATTTCAACACCAAAATTTATCATTTTGAAGAAACGAACACAATGGTGCCAATCAATTAACATACCATCCACTCATTCAAGAAACCCCAAATCCTTGTTCATACCTGCAAATGCAATTGTGCAGAATTGTACACGTGGCAAGCTGGGATTGGTTCTGACACGTCACCAACTCCAACAAACTCCTCCTTCATGCCTATAAATAGATGGATAGGACTTCATTTGCATTTGTAGCTTAAATTTGTAAAAACACATAGTTCTTTACTTTCTTTCCCTTTCCTCCATTTTTACCCTAGCTACTCAAGAGTCTGACAAACTCTTGAGTTAGTTAGTTAGTTACTTACCTTTCAACAACTTTGTAACCATTTTCATTGAATAAAATTCAAATTCATCATTTCCCGCCAAAACTGTTCTTCCTATTACTGTTCATACATGCTGCTATTGAATACTTGAGTTGCTGTTTTGTGTTTGTTATGATCATTGATTAATCATAACTGACATTGAAGGAGTTTGTTAGCTGTTCTTGAAGAATTCAGTTCATCCCATAGTTTTTGAAGATTTAAAGCATGATGATGATTCATGTTGATTTGTTAGCAGTTCTTGTTGATTGATTGATTTCCTAGTGATAAGGTGGTGGTTATCACTAGGCTAAGAGAGCTCAGCGCTCCTCTTCTTCTCAGTGGTTAACTCCAATAGGTTCTAAAGCTCTTGTTTTTGTTCCACTGAAAAAGTCATATGCATGCTAATTTTCTTAGAGTAAACTTGATGATTGCATGATAAAAGTTGTTTGTAGTTGCTGATTGTTTGATCTTTGTGTGTTTGTAGTTTAATTCTGCTTACTTGTGCTTTGATTTGAATCAAGTTCTAGTTTATTGCATCAATTCAGTCATTTTTAGCCTTGCATCTTGTTTGTAGTTCTAGTAGTGATAAGTACTTGCTTACTATTTTTAAACCTTTCATTTTGATCATTGAGTATAGCTTGCTATAGAATTCCATTCAGTTTCATTTTAAAATCAAAAAGTCTTCATAAATTTTCATACAATTCAGTTAAAGGAGTGTTTGGGATTAGCTTAAATAGAGTTTTCAAGAATTGAGTTTTGGTTTGTTAGAGTTCATTTGCAGTTAAAAGGTGTTTTTCAAGTGTTTTAAGTCATTTACAAGTCATTTTGATAGTCAAACAGGCAAATGGCATGAAAAATGTTTGGGTTGATTTCATTCAGTTTTGGTTTTTTAGAACTTGTGATTTTGATTTGATCAGTACTCATTCAATACTTAATGAAATTGGATCAAACTTGTTCTCAGTAATAGCTTATATCATATAGGATCAGATTCCAAGAGGATTTTCTACAGTATTCAATAATCAGTTAGTAATAAGCAAAAATCAGATAAGCAGACCTTAGTCAAGTTTCTGTAACTTGAAAGCTGAAAATCTGTATCTCTTTATTCTCTTCATTAACATGTCCATTTTTCTTCACAAATCCTCTTAAGTCATTGAGTTACATGATTTTTAAGAATTTCAGCTTTTTGAAAAATAAGTCGGTCAACGCTGGTCAACGATAAGCCCATTTTCAGCTTAACTCATTTTTCTAGCTTATTTCTTGATGAAAATGGTTCTAGTTTGATTTCCCGTTCATTAATTGGATAGCTTAATCAGTTTCATTAATAAAATCAAGCTGTGACTGTTTAGATTTTGCTATAGCTTATTTTGTGCTTATTGATAAGTTCCCATTTGCTTATTTTTCAACTTCAGCCAATTTCCTTTGACACACGTAGCTTATTTTGGATTTGAAAAGTTTTGAAACTTGTCTCATTGAATTTGGTTAAGAAATAAGCTCAAACGAGCTTATTTTCAAGCTTATCCCGTTTTTGGCTTAAATAGTTTTCATAATTGCACTTTGGTCCCTATTTTTCTAAACAGTTTGTATACTTGGCTAAATTTCCATGTTTTTAGGGTTTGCAAGTGTTTAGTCCTTGTAGTTTGAAAAGTTGTTATTTTCAGTTAACAAGTTTGTTAGTTAGTTACATTTTTGGTTAGTTGGTTATCAGATTTGCATAATTGATCCTTGTAGTTAACAGATTTACACTTTTAGTCCCTAGAATTGTTAGAATTTACATTTCAAGCATTTATCTTTCATAGAATTTACAATTTCAGTCCTTTTAGTTTCATATTTTTACATTTGAGTTTTACTTGAATAAAAACTTGGTATTTGCAATTTGTTTTACATATAAGTAGGGAATATTTTTCCGTTTTGTAAGGCTTTGATTGAATTAGCAAATAGAATATCCAAGCAAGCTTAACAACCAAAACAGTTATAAACCCGATATTGGTTGGACTTTCCATTAGAAAGAACTGAGAAAAAACGAACTGCATTATACTCAATTTCAATGCCACTCAAAAAGAATAATCCACAACGTAACTCAAATCGAGATGAGTACTTGTTCAACGGTTGCATCACTAATGCGAACATTATGATGAAGCAATAAATGATAGATAAAATCGATACATGTAGGATTTAGCAATCAAAGGTAATTTTTTCATTAATCACATACAAGTCAAAATTGTACCGTAACACATTACAAGTCACTATGTCATACAATTCCAAGAACTCATCCTACCAACTGACGTCTCAATTAAGTTAGGGATTTTAAAAGATACCACAATGAATACTAATCTACAAGAGTCATTAGGTGTTCCACCTGTCCCAGAAGATCTATCGGTCCCAATTCAGAAGAAGATTTCTTTAATTTATTTCTTGGACACTGGGCATCCTCGTTATTGGACAATGGCCTAGGAACAACCCTTAACACGAACCAACAATCATTTAAAACCTTATAATTCAATCACATGACTCAACAACTTCCTCTTAACAATTTCTTATTCCATACAAGTTAAATTTTTACTTCATTCAAGTTTCAACCAACTTATACTCACTTCGATATCCTACCTCATTCTTTAATACTTCAACCTTATTGTTAGACCTTAAAAGGGAAACAAAAGTTCGATATGAACAACACTTAATTTCCAATCCTATAGCTCTTACAACAATAGTTATCGAATGAGTCACTAGTATGAAATGACTCACACATTCAATTAGACTTCTCAGAAAGATACTAGTGGCATGAGGCTTTTGGGTAATGGTTCCAACGAAAGCCTCAAGTGCAACATTTACCTTCTCGATTTTCAAATTTAAGAATTGGGTGACATCGAATCAGATGACACCTTTCCAGGTGGTAAGGTTTTGTCAAACTCCACTCTATAAGGAAAGATCGTCATGACATCGATATCAGATTTAATTCCGTTAATACTTCCTCAACATCATTTCTACGAATATCAACCATTTTGTTGGGATCATAAATATCCACAACTTGGTTTAGATCTAGAATAGCTAGAATTCCTACAGGACTAGCTTTGATTGATTTGCTAGGGGAGTTAGGGTTTCTTGTGACAATCTACGTCGTATAAACACCTCGTATAAGTATTAAAATAATCATCAAACAATCATGTAATCAAATCACAATATATATATATATATATATATATATATATATATATATATATATATATATAAATATATATATATATATATATAACTTGGATATTATATATATATATATATATATATATATATATATATATATATATATATATATATATATATATATATATATATATATATATATATATATATATATATATATATTAAAATAACACTTTTCAGTCTGGCCTTGTCGGTAACTCGGGAATTCTTCGGCACCGTTATAGTCAAAAGATTTTTAGACATTTTGAGAAAAATGTTTATAGTTAAAATATTTTGAAATGTTTTATTCAAAACCTTAGTTTTAAAAATCTTTCGTTCTCTATAATGAGAGCTCTGGTACCAAACTGTAACACCCCCAAATATTCATACTTTAGTTCAGCGGAAGAGTCGTTGGTGTTACGGGATAACACATTACTCAAATCATAGACAAAGCATAAAAATAGAGTCGTTTAATAATAAAGCATTTTCCATTCATGAATATCAAATTTATATAGGTCCCAAGTCATAGTATTTCATACAATTTTACAAAACATTTGAATGGAAATTGTTAGTTAAGTGCGGGCCATGAATTCTTGTCGTTTTCCCGAGAATTACCTTCAAGTACTTGAGATAAAACATGTTAAAAGAAAAGGTCAGCGAAAACGCCGAGTGAATTCATATAGTTCAATAAAACCATTAATATATCATCGGTATATAATTATTACCGAAAATCATTTTGTACAATTCTTTGTAATAGGCCATAAAATAGCCAAAGTCATTTTATACATATCCTTATCAAAAATCATAACATAGGCTTTTGCCTTCAAAATCATTATACGAACCATTGTCGTAAAAACATCATAAAATACCTTTTATAACGTTTTATAGAGTTAAATAAAAACCGTTATATGAATATGGTTATGTAAAACCAAAACACGAACATAATATCAATAATAAGACCCCGTATTGCTAGTCAGGCAATATATCGTAATTCAGTGCGTATAGCAGTATTTCGTTATTTGGATTATTATAAGCCGCATGACATTCTTACCTTACTACAACAAACAACGGGTATCTAACCCGAAACTCAATTTGCCCATCTAAGTTAGCGTGTCATTACAAAATTCACGCTATGGAAATCTTCTCATACATAAATTCGCTTACCAATCAATGTGGCACGGCGGGGATCAACCGTCAAGGCGCGAACTGGGGTGATCGTCCCCAAATAGTACTATTATATGCATAAGCGTCTACCAAATCCCGGTAGTTCACAGTTCATGCTAATGGGACTTTTAGTGACATAACCTAACTTTAATAATCCGTTACATTTCATTTATCGGGTCATATAATCATTCATCGGGTCATACAATCATTCGGGTCCAAGTCAATAAGCAAACCATGGGACAACTGGTGTCCTATTTTATTAAAACTAACATGTTATCTCACTCGCGGGTTTATAAAACATTTCATAAAAACATTTAAAAGAGTGCGAGGCTATGAACTCACGTTGATTGGTAAAGGCGGTTATCGGTGATTTTGATGTACGGTATGTGCTTCAATCACGGAAACCTAGACAAATAATACTCGGTCTTAGACTCTTGTCAAATGAAATTATAAAAACAATGTCTATATATATATGATGATTTTATAAATATGATTATGATCAATTGGGATTGTGCATCTTTATTCACTCATTATAGTGTCATGTGTTGGTAAATTTTTATACTAGTTTCACTAATTTAACTTCTTCACTTGTCAAGGTCTAATAAGCCCATTATAGGCCCATTACCTTATATTATTCCATTTTTATACTTTTAACCTCAGCCCTATACTCACATGTTGGGCCTAAGTGGGTTAAGCCCAATATGTAAGTCCTTTATTGTTTAGCCAAACTTGTCGGGTTAATAGTCCAATAAGGCTCTTTTGGCCCGTTAATGTCCATATGTTATAAAGCTCGGGTTTTATCGGTTTTTACTTGTAATATATACATATATATCAGTATATTAGTTGTAGAAAGTTTACATTAGACGGGTCCGACCGTCTAAGTTTTAATTGACGAAAACGTTAGTTTTACGGTTTTAGCCGAAAAGACGTAAAAATCATGTTTATAGTTTTATAACTTATAAAACTTATCAAATTGTCATTTTTATAAAATGCCTCATTTATTTATTAATGTACGTACTTATATAAATGTAATATATAAGTTAGTGGGTTTTAAGTTTACATTTTATATATTATTTACTTAAGTGCTAATATTATACTATATATTTTTATTTCACAAAAATCTGATTTTTACTTTCACTTTCACCATTTTTACCATATCTTGAGTTATACAAAAAGATAGAAGCTCATTTTTGGATGACATAAACTTCATATTATGTGCTACAATTAACTTAGTTTTAGCTACTGCTGAGTCTAAGTCTAAGTGTCCCTAACAGTCCTCACAAAACAGACTATTCAGATTGGTACATCAATTTTGTTTTGATCATATCTCACTCATTATAATGATTCCATTGCATGGCCAACTCTCACATGTGTACAAGAATTAATAGTTACTGTATATTGATTCAACTATGCCATTTTATCAGTTTAACATATGGTTGTTTACTATTTTTATACAACCTACTAATTTAAGTAAGATTTACCACTTTTACATGTAGTTTTTCATCTTTTTATCCATGTTTATCAACACATGATCCCCACACAATATTTTTATCATCATTAATCATCATATAAATATACATAAATAAAGAATATACAAGATTACATATTCAAAATAACAAAAGGATAGGAAGAACAATCTCTATACCACCAAAGTGATGAAAAGATGGGGTTGATGATGAACAAGACTTGGTTTTGGGTAACCAATCTTATGAGATATCAACACCACTTCTAGGATCATCAAGTATTTGTAGACTCCTTGAAAAATTAGCCCTTGATCTTCATGAAAACTCTTT
The DNA here is from genome assembly GCA_025667525.1 of Glebionis coronaria. NCBI lineage: Eukaryota > Viridiplantae > Streptophyta > Magnoliopsida > Asterales > Asteraceae > Glebionis > Glebionis coronaria. The sequence goes on from JANFOE010000535.1 coordinate 104,097, forward strand.
GAGAAATCAGCTCCAAACTCCCTTGAAAACTCCTTTTCACATGTTAAGATCACCTCCAATCTTCATCTTTTTAAGTAACTATCAACATATGTTGATTATAACTCAAGTTCATGGTTAAATTTTTGATGAAATGGGGTGTTGTTAGGTGATATGGGACGTTCACATAGAGAGAGAAAGGATAGAGTGTGTGAGTTTTGCATGTAACAAAGTAGTTGGTTTTTTATGTTAGCTAGTTTTTCAGGTTTAGTGGTTTTCTTGAAAAACTAAGACATGTGTCCTAGTTTTTACTAGAAAATGGACACCTCAAATTTGTGTTTGTGAAGCTTTGTCTTGCAATTTTATTTAGTGGGGGTGGGACAAGTGTCCCACTTCTCTCATCTCCACTAATTTACGGGTATTCCTCGATTCTAGTTTCCTCGATTTGCGTGCCCTTGGGTCGTTTTACGAAAAACGTTTTTGTAAATTATGAATCAACGGCACAAAATGAATCTAATAAAAATTGTCTCATAAAAAACGGAGTTCAAAAACGTAAATACGTAAACCTAGGGTTTCTGGTTTAGTCGTAAAGGACGTTAAATTATGCTCGTAAGTCCTAATCTCTTCTCGTAAATTTGTGAGTTTATGAACCAACACAAATTAAATTCCAAAATAATATTCACGAATAAGTTTATTTCCTAAAATGTCAGACTGTCACCAAAATGGTGTATGTAAACGTGAGCACGTAACGTAGAATTCTTCCGGTTTAGACGTAGTCGACGCTACTTCAAGATGTAAACCCAAATTTCTTCCCAAAAATGAGTAAGTTCATAATATAACATTAAAATAATGTTTTTAAATAATACTTGAGAATAAAATATCGACCATAAATTGACGGATTGTCACAACGGAGATAATATTGTGCGCGAGGCTTACCATTTGTGAGTTTGTCACGTAAATAAAGTTTGTTTGAAAAGAAAAACTTGTTTGGAGTTAGCTAGTCTCCACATTTCATTAATTTTTTGCAAAATATATAAAGAACTAAGTACATTAAGAATAAAGGTTGCCTCTGCCTGTTGGTCGATAGTCGTCCGTGGCTTACATTCGAGGGCTTACACTTACTTAGGATTTTCTATAGAAGTGGGTATAGATGTTGAACATCTTTTTACAAGTTATAGATGTTGTATGCTTCATCTTGTTTGTTGCATTTCCTTATTCCTTAGCTTGCATGTTCCATCTTTTGTTGCTTGTCTTTCTTCCTGCTGTTTGTTCCTGATTTTCTCTAGTTTGCTTTCTTCTTTTCTTTTTGGATTGTTTTCCTTTGTTATTTTTTGCAAGCCCGACTTCCGTGTCCGTCAAGCCTGCCTTTTGGTTCCCATGCACAGTGCTCCACGACCTTCCCTGTTGGTGCTGATTTTATGGGTTACGGTTGGTTTTGTTGAGATTGTTTTGCTGAGAGCATTTGTTTTTTTGCTTGATGCCTAGGACTTAAGGTTTAAATCCTATTTTGGTTTTATCCTTCTTTGATTTGTGGTTATTCTTCCTTTTTGGGAGTCTTTTATGTTTGCTTGCCGTTGTCTTTTTGACAAAAACTCTATTGAAAATCGCTCCCTGATAGTTGTCTGGGGTTTGTAGTAAATGTTGTGTATGTTTGGGGTGGTATCCCATTTTTGTGTCCCTTCTTTGGATTCCCATATTGGTGATTTTGTTTGATTGGTTGGTTATTGATTACCCTTGCTCTGTGTGTGTTTGGGAATGTGCTATTGATGTTTTAGCCTCTTTCACTATGTTTAGCGTTGATGCTTTTCCCGCTATGGTATTTCCCTTTGACTCTTGGAGTTCCCAATCAACAAAGTAGTTTGGTGTAGAGGTGAGTATTTGGACCGTCGGACCGGACCGGACCGGACCGGACCGACCCGGACCGGATCGTACAATTTCGGTCCGGTCTGAGGTCTGAGGTTTTTGACTATTTCGGTCCTCGGTCCGGTCCGGTTTGGTCTTACCAAAAACCCATCGATTATGCCTAATAGGAGCGGACCGGACCGAAGACCGAACCGGACCGGACCGACCCGGACCGGACCGTACCATTTCGGTCCGGTCTGGTTCGGGGTTTAGGACCATTTCGGACCTCGTTCCGGTCCGGTCTTAGTCGGTCCGGTCCGGTCCGGACCTGTTGCTCAGCCTTAGTTTGGTGTTCCTTTGGATTTTTTGTCTTCCGGTGGTGCGGGGTTACTTTCTTCATTCTCGGAAGATAGGCATGAGGTAATTTTTTCACCCGGGATCAGAACTGTGAGTCTTGCTAGCTTTGTTTCTTGTCCTTTGGTTCTTTTGAACATTCTGCTCGTTTCTTTTCTTCAAAGGATATTATTTTCTTTTCTGTTTTCTCTATTTTGTTTGAAGAGTTTCAATGATTTTTCTATTGATTTTCACATAAATTTGCTTGAACTGAGTAGATTTCTTCTTAGTTTTTGGGTTCTCTTGAGGCTTTGAGTGGGGGTTGATTTAGTTACCCTGTTCGCTTTGGCTGGTTCTGTCATTGGTCTTTTCGTTGTGAGTATGGTACTCGGGAATTCTTCTTGTTCGACCCTGGCTATGTATTTTCTTGGGGTAGGTTTCTTATTTCGGTCTCTCCGCCCCTCTAGGTATTTTTTTATTGGGCGTATGGGCGTCAGCCTAGTATTATTTTTTCTTTGTATTTTTGTGTTGTTGGGAATATCCTGGCTCGTGTTACACGACATCTTTCCAGCTTTTGTACCTTTTATCTGGTGATATTTCTTTTTGGTATTTGCGAAGTTTTTTATTGAATATCTGTGTGAGGATTCTTCTTGCCAATCCGTCTTTTAACGTGAGTGGCAGAATTGGTGGCATTCTGTAATGAGTCTTGCGGAGCCTATGTACAATAGTCGATTGGTTAGCTCGCTCTGATCTATGACTTGTTTCTGCGTTCCGGCTCTCATTATCCTGGACATCTCTTCATTGTTGGGTATGACATTGTTTAAGGACTTACGTATTTTCCCCATTTTATTATCGAGTATCTCTTTTGGGCCTCTGTGTTATTCTCTTCTACTTTCGTTGTAGTGTTTGTCAGGTTTCTCCTTTTTTGATTTGACAATTTATCTTTGATGTTCGTGTTATGCTTTTCAGTACGCCTTTGGGCAGCTCTTGTATCCCTGAATTCCCTTGTGGCTATGCCTTTTAGGTCCTTTTCTTTTGGGTCCGTGGTTATTCGCGGGCCTTTTGGTAGTTCTTTTGGTATTATGCATTCTTGCCGTGCATTTTTCTCAATGCGGAGTATGGGTGCTACTGCTTTCACATGAAGTTTGATCATTCTGTAAGTTGTTCCATTGCGGAGTGTATCTAGTCCTCCTGATACGGTGAGTTTGATCATTTCGTGTGCTGTTGACAGTACTCCTTTTAGTTGGCGAATGCCAGGTCTTCCGAGTATGACATTATATGGCGACTATGGTTTTATGACTATAAAATTCATTTTTGTCTCTGCGTTGTGTACTTTGTCTCCTATGTGTACTTTCAACTTTATCTGCCCCAGCGGCCATGTGGCTTTGCCATTAAATTCTATCAGGGAGGTTTTGGCCAAGGTCATTGTTTCTCTGATTTTCGGTTGTAGTTTTGAAAATAGTGTTTGTACATGATTTCGAAGGCTGACCCTCCGTCCACATATACTCTGTTTACATGACTGCCTCCTATCTCTGCTCCTATGACTATGGGGCTTTCCTCAGCCTCTGCTCCGTCTAATAGTGGGAAAGATATCTCAAATTTTTAGGTAAAACTTGCTAATACTTTTCTTTTCGTGGTTCTCTGCCAAGGGTGGATCATAAGGATTGCTGGAGCTTTGTCTCTTGCTTGTGTCTCAGCTTTTTTCACCACTTTTTGTTGATCTATTCCGCTTCTATTTCTAACTTCTTTAATCCATTGTGTCAACTTTCCTTTTCTGGCAAAATCATCGATTTTCCTTTTTAAGTGCTGGCATTCATCTGTGTTGTGCCCGATATCTCCATGGTGTTTGCAGTATTTGTTTGGGTCTTTCTTGTCCGATGGGGTGGTCATTAGGGGTGGTGATTTGAACTTTCCCCTTTCGAGAGTTAGGATCTCCTTTGATATTTTTGAGAATGTGAACCTATCATTCCTGTTTTCCGACCTTTGGTTGTTTCGGAAGGCTGATATTCTATCGAAGTGGGGCTTTTCTGTTCCCATCGTGCTTCCATGTGGGTGTTGCTTTCTTTCTGGACTGATGGGCGATCGAAACCTCTCCCCTGAGGAAGGTTACGGTCTCCTGCATTGCCTCATCAATGGTCCTAGGTATGTTGTCGTGTAAACGTTTGATTAGGCCTGGATGTGTGATTCCTTGCATGAACCCTGATATTTTCATACATTCTGGAGCTGCTTTAACGTGTCGGACTTCGATCTTCAATCATTTCATTAAATCCTCTGTGTATTCTCCGTCTTTTTGCTTGATGTGGTGGAGTTCCATGGGATCTTTGATGCATTTCTTTTCTTGGAGATAGTTGGCTAAGAATGATGCTTTTAAGTCGCCATACCTATTGATTGTTTCTGCCAGGAGATCATCGAACCATACTCGGGCATTGCCGATCAAAGTGGAATTGACCATGTGGCACCATGTAGGCATGGCCTATTTTTCCAGTTTGGCTGATGCTTGAAAGATTTTGACATGATCTTCCGGATCTCCCGATCCTTCATATGTCTTGACTTGACTTAGCATTCTTAATTTATTTGGGAAGTTGAAGTTCCGAATGCGAGATGTGTAAGATATTGTAAATCTTGCTTATATTATAGAGAGAGAAAGTGATAGATAGATGGTGAGAACAGACACACTTAGAGAGAGAAAGTATGAAGAGAACACACTTTCACTACGTGAAATTATGAAGTGAAGCACACCCTCTCCAACTAAGGAGAGGGTTTATATACCCAAGCCCATGAGATGGGCTTGGGCTTAAAATGGTACGTCGGCCTACACATGTTGTAGGCTTGGCTTGGCCTTGTTTGTTTAATATTAAGTTAACTAGACTACGAGATACTACTTAATCTATTGTTGGAGTAATCGATCTTTTCTAATACGTAAAAGTATTTCGAACAATATCCCCCTAAGGGAGGTCACTCCAAACAAGGGCGTTACCCGAGTTACAATAATAAAATAAACCTAGCATACTATGCTTGTCTTGAGCTCGTAGTCTTCGTCTTTCTTTTCTTTTTCTAACTGATAAACATGTTGATGTGATCTTTGATATAAATCTTAAACATTAGTCTCTTTCCTTGATCTTGTGCATCCATTGCTTGTGATATCCTTCTCTTCGTGACTTCATGTCCTACATACTTATACCTTCGTAATTCTTGAAAGCTTCAGAGTTCGATACAGCGGAAGACTTGACTTTTAGGCTTTCTAGAATTAGATGAAGTATTAAGTGCATAAAGTATAAGCATGCGGGGACGACTTCTTCTCGGACTCCGCAACGCCACTGTCTTCAGATGTCGCAACATAAGTAGACACGAACGAAATGGATTTGAACATTTCATTCTAATTCGGTAGCATTTTACCTCCGGTCGGTGAAGACCGTTGGACGATATAAAATATCGTACTTGTGGCAGGTAGATTTAATTAAAAATCTCCTTGACAAGATTTCGCGGGTAAACCCGTTCTATTTACTCGACCGTCCAAAGCTAACTGCGAACGTAAAGAGTGAATCATCTGGATAAAATTATCCGCATAATTGAAGCCGTCAATTCCGATTCCTGGAACAAGTTTGATTCATTAAATAATCGCACCATCGTTGCTTTCCAGTTGTAACGAGCTTGATTCATATTGAATCTTACAATCTACCTACCAAGTGCTGTTTGATGTTAACACTAGAAGGATTTCCATTCGTCACTGTCAATACTAAAAAGTATTACTCTGAATGTTCTGGTAAGATCACTAAGATATTGCGTAGAGGCCTGAAACGTGTTTAAATTCAGTTAAGAATTAAACCATTGTTGCTTTCTAGTTATCCCAAGTTTGATTCTTAAAGAATCGCACAAGTCACCTACCATGAGCTTTTTAATTTTCGCTCAAGAAGGATTTTCGTCTTCATTGTAAATACTTGTGTATTACTCGGATGTTCAGACAAGATCATGAAGATTTTGCGTAGGACTCTTAATATCTTTCTTACTTTTCACAGTGTGTAAAGAAGCAAGGAAATATGGAAATGTGTCCTAATGAGATATTTGATGATCTCAAATGGCTCTAGACTCGATCGTGTATTTTGAATTTTAGTGATCGGAGGTTGGAGAGGAATGCCACCATTTCAATACCCACTTATTCAGAGTGAATAAATCGATAGATAATGTGTTGACCTACTTGTGATTAAAACAAATACCTTTTTAGAGATATTTGAGTTAGCTGGGATGGGTTGTGCATTGCATCACTGGGTCCATGATGTCTATCTTCAATATCGAGCATCATTAAAAATGATCTTAATATCATATGTGTTGTCCCGGTTTCTGCCTAAGGTTGTAAGGAGGGCTCCTTTCTTTACACCCTTTATCTTTACAATTCTTTTTCATTCTTCAACCCGTTCAATGCTTACCAATATGTCATAACTAGCACCTTGTGGTGATTGTTCCAGTGCTAACTTAAGTACTTGGTCGGCATACAGCTACGTTCACAAACTTTCTCCATCTTTCCTAAGGACTACTATTTCTAGCTATGGAATATCCTTGGGAAGATTCCTCCGGTTCTAGAAGAATCATTGGACTTAACCTATCCTACCATCCTTATGTCACCACAACCTTCATCGTCGTGAAATAAATGGGTTTAGGGTAACTATATGTCACCATGAAAATCCATTTTTGATGTTCAAATCCGTTTTGCTCCCCCTTAACATATGCCACGATATCCGCAAATATTTCACACATGTCGGGATGAGCTATCACGTTAAGTCAAACCATTTGTGCTCAATGATTTCTCATATTAAATCACATTTTATCCCCCATATAAAAAATATTAACCCAACCGATATTTTTTATATCAATTGATTTAATGAAGTTTTAACAAAGATTTTTGGGAAGAAAAATGCAAGTCCGTTTTATCTTCATGACACCAATGTGTGAGAAATGATACCGATTTGTAAAATAATCACATATTCACCATATAAGAATAAATTGACAAGGTTGGACCTGATTGATGAGAACATCATATGACAAGATCAAATGGTTCTTGTCGGTAAATGTTGGTCGCCTCTCACGTATGAAGTCATCTCTTGGCACCACATGTACGATTGGTATTGTTGTCGAGACACCAATTGCTCCCCCTCATTTGTTGATCCGTGTTCTATTGAAAGAGCTGTTTTCGTCTTTTGAGTAGTCGCATCGTCGAGTATGTAGATACCAATTGTAGATTGCTATGGTTGTAGAGATGATAACTTTATAAAAACAAGATTTCTCTTATTTTAACAAATAAATGCACTGAAGCGTACATATATCCGTGTTAGATTGTGTTATAACGTAAACACAATCCCTTACATGGTTATAAAGTAAACCATGCCCGAGAAAATTAATTACCGTTGTTGAGTCAAAGCTTTCATAAGAAATACTTGACTTTAATATGAAAAGCGGGTTGCAGTTTGAAATAACTACTAGCCATATAGGCATGTTATATGAAATATTTACAACTTTTGTACGAACTCAATTTATGGCGCCGTGTCGATATTAATCAACATTTCTAAGGCCGTAAATATTATCGTCCCAAAAGACATGCCTTTGAAATATAAACTAAAAATATTTTTGGATTTTCTGAAATTTTCAATTTTTAGGGTTTTTATATGGTTTTATATTTTTGTATTTTGCTTTTGTGGATAAAAATATAAACAATATATATAGATGATCACTAAGGATACGGAGAATAGTTTACCACTACTGTTCTTTCGCTTCATCTGCCAATTCCTTCAGAGTCTCGGGCGAGAAAGTTCTCAATTCTTGTCGGCCAAAAATTCAATTCGAGCGCGATCTAAAGCCTTCGTGAAAATATCCGCCAATTAATACTCAGATCGGACAAAGTAAAGCTCTATCACTCCATTTTCCACTTGCTCCTTGATAAAGTGGTAGCGAATGTCAATATGCTTCGACCGGGAGAATTGAATATTGTTTCAGCATAAGGCAATTGCACTTTTGTTGTCGCAGTACATCGGAATTTTGTTGAAACCTAGACAATAACCGGTTAATTGCGATCTCATCCAAAGAATTTGAGCACAACAACCAGACATAGCTATGTATTCTGCCTACGTACTCGTAATTGCAGCGCTTTTCTGCCTTTTCGATGCCCAACTGATTAGTCGATCTCCTAGTAGTTGCAAATTTCCACTCATGCTATGCCTTGTACCTTGACAACCCGCGTGATCTGCATATGCCATAAGTGAAATCGAAGAGTCCTTCGAATACCAAAGTCCCCGATTAATGGTTCCTTTAATATACCGAAAGATCCGTTTAATAGTAGCTAAGTGTAACTCAGTAGGCCTAGTTTGATACCGAGCACACAAATCTTATATTTCTTTAGCAATTCAAGGTCATACTTGGATTGATTGATAAAGATGCCTCTAGGACTCTAAGATATCTAAAGTCCTAAGAAAAATGATACCTTGCCCATCATTGACATCTTAAACATGGAAGACATGAGTGTCCCAAACTCATCCGATAAGGTTTGGGTCGAGGTAGCAAATATAATATCTGTTAGCCTCAAAATATTGAGTCAAACAAGAATGCTCGGTCATAGTTTATTATTGTAACATTTATTAGAACGTTGTAATAGTTTGTTAAATAGTCGTGGTTCACGGGCTTGGATTTAAGCTACTTAAAGCCCAAAAGACAAGCCCGATCCAAACAATATAGCCCATTATGGTTACATGTAAGCCCGACTATATAAGGCCCTTCCTAGCATGTTAGGAAGGTTGGATGATCATTTGTAACTCTAATTTTCTCTAATCTAATATTCACCAAGTTAATCATCTCCTTCTCTCTACTTTCTCTCACTACTTTCTCTCTCTAAAATTCGTATCTTTTCCATCTCATTTCTTAATCTATCATCATATTATTTGGGACAATAATTGGTATCAGTCACCATGGGGTAGATTCGTGTTAGTTTGTGGTTATCATATTTTGATTCGTGTGATTTTTCTTCTTTAAATCATCTCGTCTCAAAAATATTTGTGTTTTTAAGCTCAAATTCTATATACAAATTGCCTACAAAGTTGTGGTAGGAATTTGTGTTTTTGATAGGAATTTTGGTTTGCTTTTCGGAAAAGTTGGAAAAAAAATTGTAACACCCCTAAATATACACAATTCAATACAGCGGAAGACACGTTGGTGTTACGGGATAGCACATTACTCACATCATAGACAACACATAAAAATCGCGTCGTTTAATAATAAAGCATTTCCATTCATAAATATCAAATTTACATAGGTCCCAAGTCATATTATTTCATACAATTTTTACAAAACATTTGAATGGAAATTGTTGTTTAAGTGCGGGCCATGAATTCTTGTTGTCTTCCCGAGAATTACCTTCAAGTACAAGAGATAAAACATGTTAAAAGAAACGGTCAGCGAAAACGCCGAGTGAATTCATAGAGTTTAATAAACCATTAATATATCATCGGTATATATTTATTACCGAAAAGCATTTTGTACAAATCCTTGTAGTAGGACATAAAATAGGCCAAAAACATTTTATACAAATCCTTGTCGAAATCATAATATAGGCTTTTGCTTTCAAAACCATTATACAAATCAATGTCGTAAAAACATCATACAATACGTTTATAACGTTGTATAAAGTTAAATAAAAACCGTTATATGAATATGGTTATGTAAAACCAAAACACGAACATAATATCAATAATAAGACCCTGTATTGCTAGTCAGGCAATATATCGTAGTTCAATGCATATAGCAGTAATTTCGTTATTTGGATTATTATAAGCCGCATGACATTGTTACCTTACTACAACAAACAACGGGTATCTAGCCCGAAACTCAATTTTCCCATCTAAATTAGCATGTCGTCACAAAGATCATGCTATGGAGATCTTCTCATACATAAATTCTCTTACCAATCAATGTGGCACGACGGGGATCAACCGTCAAGGCGCGAACTGGAGTGATCGTCCCCAAATAGTACTATTATATGCATAAGCGTCTACCAAATCCCGGTAGTTCACAATTCATGCTAATGGAACTTTTAGTGAGATAACCTAACATTAATAATTCATTTTATTTCATACATCGGGTCATATAATCATTCATCGGGTCATATAATCATTCGGGTCCAAATCAATAAACAAACAATCGGGAAAATGATGTCCTATTTTATCAAAACTAACATGTTATCTCCCTCGCGGGTTTATAAAATATTTCATAAAAACATTTAAAAGAGTGCGAGGCTATGGACTCACGTTGGTGTGGGAAGGCGGCTATCGGCGATTCGGATGTACGGTACGTGCTTCAATCACGAAAACCTAGACAAATAATACTTGTCTTAGACTCTTGTCCAATGACTTTATAAAAATAACAATTATGTATACATATGATGATTTTATATATATGATGATGATCAAGTGGGTTTATACATTCTCATTTACTCATTTTATTGTTATGTGTTGGTAACTTTTATACTAGTTTACTAGTTTTACTTATTTACATGTTTTAGGTCCAATAAGCCTATTATAACTCCATTACCTTAAATTAGACAATTTTATACTTTTATTATCAGTATTATACTTTACATATTGGGCCCAAGAGGGTTAAGCCCAATAAGTAAATTTATAAGTGTTTAGCCCATTTAGTTGGATTATTAGTCCAATAATGCTAACTTAGCCCGTTAATGTCCATATGTCAGTTAGTTCGGGTTTTATCGGTTTTTACTTGTATTAAGTACTTATATATCAGTATATGACTTATAAAATTTTTACATTAGATGGGTCCGATCTTCTAAGTTTTAATTAACGAAAAACGTTAATTTTACGGTACTAGCCGAAAAGACGTAAAAAAATCATGTTTATAGTTTTTATAACATATAAAACTTACCAAACTACCATTTTTATATAATGTCCATTTATTTATCCTTATACATATTTGTACAAATGAAATATATAAGTTAGTGGGTTTTAATTTCACATTTTATACTATATTATTTGAGTGCTTATATAATACTATTAAACTTTAATTTCACAAAATCTGATTTTTAGTTTCACTTTCACCATTTTTATCATATCTTGAGTTCTATAATGAGATAGAAGCTAATTTTTGGATGGCATAAACTTCATATTATGTGATACAAATAAGTTAGGTATAGCTACTTCTCAATCCATGTCTAAGTATCCTTAACAGTCCCTACAAAACAGACTATTCAGATTGGTATACTAATTTTGTTTTGATCATATCTCACTCATTTTGATGATTCTATTGCATGGAAAACTCTCACATGTGTATGACATCTAATAATTATTGTAAATTGATTCCACCATGCAATTTTATCAGTTTATCTCTTGGTTACTTACTGTTTTTATACAGCCATCATATTTAGCAAGATTTTAACCTTGTTACCTATGGTTTTCCATCTTTTTAACCATATTTATCAACATCAAATCCCCACATAATATTTTTATCATCATTAATCATCATATACATATACATAAATAAAGAAAATACAAGATTACATAATCAAAATAACAAGAGGATTGGAAGAACAATCTTTATACCACCAAGATTAAGTAGTTTATGATCAAGGCTTGGATTTTTGATGGCAAAACTTGTGATAGATCAACACCAATCTTCAAGACCACCAATATTGTAAACTTCTTACAGAAATCAGCCCTTGGACATCACCAAATCACCATCTTGGATGTTAGAATCACCTCCAATCTTCAAGGCTTCAAAGGAGCATCATCATGTGTATGAATAACACATGATTTTATGGCTAAAATAGATCAAATAGGGTATTTTTTGAGAGAGAGTGGACGAAAATAGGGAGAGAGTTGAGAGAGATTTAGGTGGTTTGCATGAGATGAAAATGGAGGAATGGTTTGTGTTGGATGGTTTTGTGTTTGTGTAGTTTATTTTGTAAGCTTTAAGTAACAAGTGTAAACTTGTTAGTTACAAGTTTGACACATCTCAATGTGGGGTGTTGTCCTTGTTTTTGGCCGTTCCTATTGAGTGGGGTGGGACAAAACTTGTTTTGTCTCATCCCACTAATTTACGGGTATTCCTCGATTATAGTTTCATCGATTTACGTGCCCTCGGGTCGTTTTACAAAAAATGTTTTTATAAATTATGAATCAACGGCACAAAACGAATCTAGTAAAAATTGTCTCATCAAAAACGGAGTTCGAAAACGTAAATACGTAATCCTAAGGTTTCCGGTTTAGTCGTAAAGGACGTTAAATTATTCAAGTAAGTCCTAATCTCTTTTCGTAAATTTGTGAGTTTATGAACCAACTCAAATTTAAAATCCCAAAATAATATTCACGGATAAATTTATTTCCTGAAATGTCGGACTGTCACCAAAAACGGTGTATGTAAACGTAAGCACGTAACGTAGAATCCTCCGGTTTAGACGTAGTCGATGCTACTTCGAGACGTAAACCCAAATTTCTTCCCAAAAATAAGTGAGTTCATAATATAACATTAAAATAATGTTTTTAAATAATACTTGAGAATAAAATATCAACCATAAATTGACGGATTGTCACAGCATTTACCCCTAAGCAGGATCTTTGTCCTCAAAGATCAATTTATCTTACTACTCGCTTCTTATAGAGTTAGAGCCATGTGGGTATTTCCTCCACATTCGGTCTTTTCTCACAAGTGTAATTCATTACAATACGCGAGTTTCATCAAACATAACTACGGGAATAAGATCAGGCTTAATGTTGACTTACTTTCTCTATCCATGATGTTCACGGGTTTTTGATGAATGCAACTTTTCGCTGATCTAAACTTCATTAAGGAATAGTCAGATTTTCACTTGATATACATTTTATCAAGTTAGATATACGAATCATAATTTACGCAGCCCTTGAAGTCCTAGAGTAGAGCCAGCTTATATGCCATTCAAACCAATTTTTACATCATCTCAATGGTCCCATTCAACGGGGACTTATTTCCCATGATCTTTCGGATCATCTATTCATTTTTCCAAGGTGAAAATTTTTGGCATCACTTCGCTACCCATCCGGCACTTCAAGATCTACACTTCATATTCACATAACCTCCTGCCCACTACTGGCAGTCAATAATCAGATCCGAATTTCAACAATCATTTCAGGTTTCGCGGGTCGGGTATTTTGTAAGGTTAGGTTTGTCATCATAGGCAACCTTAAACCTAAAAGACATGTCCAACTCACAATGGGTGTAGGTCGGGTGTCTTCATCCCAACTCCTGCTTACAGATGCTCAAATATTTAGATCCTAACAAATTCGATCTCGATCCTAATACGATAATTATCAATGATAATCTCTCCAAAGGAAAACGATTATACGGTTTATTAAAGGTCAATCATTCAATCATAAAACAAGACTTCTAGTGTTTTGTATCATTACCTTACCTCGTCCCTTCGATTGGGGTGGTAAATAGTACTCTCATCAAGGTTCGTTCCCAATGACTTCTGAGCAAATCTCTAGAAATTCGATGCGAAGCGAGGATCTTGATAGAGATGATCGATACAGGCACACTATGTTTACACAACTCCTTTAAACACAAAGAGTCAATTTCTTCATCGAGAATCTATCATTAACATGAATGATATCAGCAGATTTGGTCAGTCTGTCGACGATGACCTAAATCGAATCAAATTCAGATGATGACCTTTGTAATAGTTAGACGTTTACTAATGTATGAGGCGATGTCTGCCTTCATAATTTTCCATTAGTACAACTTCTTTAGATAAAGATACTCTTAATCAAAACTGGCATGAATAGAACACTTAAACTTATAAGATTCCAACATGACTAAATCTCAAAATTTCCGTATTTAGGCAACCATAAGTGGCCTTTTATACATTTAACGCCATTAACTCTCAATTTATAATGGTTCACATTAGTCGCGATCCCCTTTTATTAGCTATATTATCCTTTTTACAAGCATCGGCTATATTTTAAATTGCTCGGCTATTTATTTTGCACAGTCATTATTAAGGAACACATCCTAATTGTTTCTTAATCATTTCTACATGATGTGTCAGTATCTACATTCACCTTCCCTGATGAAATAATTATCATGACCGTATTCATTCGAAATTTCTTTCTTCATATTTTCTAAGTTTTAGTTTCGTCTCAACTATCATTTTTATCAACTTTGCTCAATCCGACGTCTTAAGCGTCGATAAATATTACAAGTAATTAAATAATAAATATTTAATTTTATGAAACGTAAACGTAACAATTTTAAAATTCTTAGTTCGACCAATTATATTAAAATTTTCAAAATAAATTTGAATTTAATTAACAAGATTTTTGTTGATTTATTGAAAATACTTAATAAGATCCGTAAATGTTCGAAAAATCTTTGTTTATACTTTGGTCAAAATTTTCTTGGTTGTAAAGCAAAAATTATCGTTTCATATCTCAAGTCTTGGTTTAAATGGTTTCCTCAATCCCTCTTAGGTTGTCTTGAGGTATACATAAACATTTACCCCTAAACAGGTGTGACAACCCTAGGTTTTGGATTTGTCACTTGGTCTTACTTTTAGGTTATTTTATGTGTGCTTACTTGACTTGTGTGATTACGTGTTTATTTTCAGTGATTAAGGTTGGCGTGGTTATCGTTTATGAGTATAGAAGTACTCATAAGTAAATCAAGGAACGGTTATTTCGTGTTCATAAGCTCACAAGTTGTGACTATGAAAGGAAATGGTGATATTTTGGTGTTTACGTATACGTATAAGTATTATAGTAATAGTATTTTTTTTACGATTTACGGTTTAGCATATAGAGGTCTCGGATGAGGTAATTAGTCATATGGATATTTTTCGGGATGGTTTTAAGTCATTTAGGACTTAGTTATAAAATTTATTTCAAAATTTGAGTTTTTTTTTAAAATTGTATATTTTACGTCTTTTACGGTAAAACGCGTAAATTTGACTAGTTTTACGGTTTTGAGGTTTTGGAGGCTTTATGAGCTGAAATAAATTAAGGAAAATTAAGGTAATATTATTAATACATATATTAATAATAAAAAGAAAAAAAAACGAATTTAAGGGGTGTTTGGGTCGGTTTGGACGCACCAAAGAAGGGGAAAAAGGAAAAAGGGAAATAAGGTAAGTGGGCTTGTAGTTGGACTAGGATTTTGTGCTATATAAAGAACACAACACCTCATAACAAACGAATTTTTTATACTTTCTGGAGTTTATAGTCGACTAAATAGAGGAGAAAAATTAGGGTTCTTCATAAAATTGGGTTTTTCTCATCTTCCATTAATTTAAAGGTAAAACATTCTTAACCCTTTTTAATTTAATTGTTTTGATGTTTTTATAATCATCTTATGATGGATTTAGGTTAGGGTTTAATTTAAAAACAGTAAATTAATATTATAATAATGAGTTCATAATGATTACATAAATTAGGGCTTGGAATTAGAGGGATTAGGGTTAATTAATGAGGTTGATTTTGTTAAACCCGTTTTTAAAAACTGGGCAGAATTTTGAGTCAATTCTTTTGATCATATCGGGAGTTCTAGGAATATTCAAGATGCGATCCAAGTATCCCTGAAAAGGTAATTGAAGTGGCTTTCTAATGCAAGAAACTAGAACTAAATTGGTGGTAGGGAAGTGGGACAAAAATAGGTTACAACAGTCGGAGGTCAATACAGTTTTGAAGTCAGCCTGTTTTCTTTTTAAGTTTTGGGTTGTTTGGGGTACGTAGGGTTGCATTGGGATCTTCTCACGAACATGAGAGATGTTTTATATATTGTAGCAAGTATCTGCACTTGGGCTAAGTTTGTGGTTTAGGGTAAGACCCTCTAATGGTAACAAACGTTTCATACGTTTAAAATCAGTGAATTCTGGATAGGTAGCAATATATATACATATATCGGGGCCTTAACAGTAGCTTTAAGGTTAGGAAAAGTGGGAGGTTTTAGCTAACATATGTAAAAGTATGAATGTTCCTTTTACAGAAACCATGGGTATGTTTAATTGGACGTTTGACTTAAAGTTTTGAGACCTAAAAACTGGGACTGTTTTGTGTAAAATATGAACGGGATAGTTATTAAACTTAACCAAGTTAAGGACTTGTTAAGGAAGGGTAATGCGGTGATTAGAGCTTATCAATGAGGTATTTATATTGGAATAGGCTAGATGTCCATCATAGGTTGATGAGCCATCTTAGTGATTGGTTCATGTATTGATTGCGTGTTTTTGGTTTGTTAGCTTGTTGCTAGTGCGAGGACTTGTGAAGAAGCAATCAGGTGAGTTTCATAGTCCCATGTTTTGCTATTGATTTTGACTTCCAGATGGGATGGAAGAGACACTGTGTTGAGTTATTTATAAATTGATGCTATGAATGTTTTTAAGGTTAGAGATGGACTTGTGTGTACATTATGTGATTAACTACTATGTGATTCTTGATTGTGTATGATTTGGATCGGGGGACACGTGTTGTCTCAGTTATTGTGTTTTGACAAGGTAGTGGCCTTGGGATAGGTACATAGCGTGATCGTCTATGGGACCAATGTAAAATGACAAGGTAGTGGCCTTGGGATAGGTACATAGGTGTATGGGCGCCTATGGTACCATGGTTGTTGTTAAGGCGTGATGCCTTGGTAATTGTGGTTGTTGGTAAGGCGTGATGCCTTGGAAATGTGATGATTGATTTATCTTGAATGCTAGTTGTTAATGCATACTTGTAACACATTGTCCATATGTTATTGTGTTGATGGTTGTTAGTCACAGCTTGTAACTGATTTAGCGTTGGAGTCTAAACCTATGACTCTCACCAACTTTATGTTGACGTGTTTTAGTGTCTCTTTCAGGTGTGAATGTGTTTAAGCTTGAGGATAGAAGTGGCTAGACTTGGATGCCTTAGGATTGCATATAGAAGGAGATCCCCGTTCCTTCTTAGTTTACCTATATGTTTGTTTTGTTTGTGTTATTTGTTTGTCTTGGGTAAGAGGTAGGACGGTTACCTACTTACTTAGACTCCTGCATGGTTGAGATATTGTCATGACATTTGTGTCACCATTTTTATGACATTTCTTATATCATTTAGTTAACTCTATAGACATGCTATTGTTGTGATGATATCCATACGTCGTACCCCATATTCCGCCATGGTGGGGTGTGTCAGAATGGTATCAGAGACAATGGTTATAGAGAATTAGGTTGCCTAGTCGCGTAGCCTAGTCTATAGCTTAAGGGTCCCTGCATATAGGCGTCATAGGAGTATGTGTGCATTTTATATTAATTGATGTGTTTGGATGTTATTTATTGCGATGTTTTGACTAGTATGAATTGAACCATAGTTAGTTCATACTTAGTTACATGTTATTTTCTTTTCGAGTTTTGAATAATGCGGGTTGAATATAGTCATATACACTAGTCATTGTTGGATTTCGTTTAATTATGCTTTCATGTTCTTTATACATTTTGAATTTTGTCTACGTTGGTTCAGCTAGACTACGAGTTTATGAGTTTCCTGCATTGGTTATGTTATTTTAATACATGGATTTTGGATCTTATTTTATGTTTTGGTTATGTGCTTATATGAGTTGTAGGATCTATGTGCTTATTTAAGTTGGTAGACCGATGTGTTATGTGTAGTATTAATTCTTATAAGTGTCATCATAGGAGGGAGTGCATTGGTGAAAGGGGACTTGTATAAGTATGGTGGCCAACATAGTTACACAAGTACCACAACATCAATGGATTCCTGAGTATGGTTGCATGAAAGAGGGTTAATACATGTTTGTATAGTATATGTTGGATGAATTTGAGTGTATGTATTCATATGCCTATATATGTATAATTCCCTTCTACTTATCGGTTGTATTCTTGGGATGTTTTGCTAGCTCGTTCCTCTTCGAGATGTTTAACTTCCGTAGTAGTACATTTATCGAGTTCTCATTTCTTGTGTTCTTTTGTACGGTACTTTTGGCGTGAAGGTTTTTGAGATGGTGGAGATTTCTTTTGGGGTAACGATATCTTTTGTTTCGAGTTATACTTGGTAAAAAAAATAGAACTTGCAAATTGAAAAAAAAAATAGTTTTTGGTAGTCGATGAAATAAGTGTCGGACACATGTTTTAAATCAGGTGGAATATAAATTCTTTAACATATAAGCATGACTCGGTTATTTTAAAATATTTTTGTTTTGAGCACCTAAAGCTATTGTTCTTAAGTTAAAATTTTGTCCTTATTTAGTGAAATATGTTAAAATCATGTAATTAACGAGGGGTTTTAGGGTTTAAAAATCGTGTTTTTGGTATAAATCAGAGTAGGCAGAAACTGTCGCTAAGCTGTCAAAATATGTCGCTAACTGTCAGAAACTGTCGCTAATACCTAGGCAGATTTTGAGTAAAATCGTTTTGGTTATAAATTATTCGTTTTTAAAGCTTTTTGGGTGATTCAAAAGCCTAAAATTATGTACTCGGAACATACTTTTCAAATATTCAGAAAGTTTGGTAATTGGAGTTAAGTAGCTTGGTCGAATTAATTGTACAAGTGTCGGGTTCAAGATTAATTTTCGAACAACATGGTTTAAACTCGTGTTTTGGGTATTTTGGGATAGTGGACACTTAGAGTGCTAACACAGGACTGATTCGGGATAGGATTTGAGATGTATCCATCATAGGGATTGTTACATTGATGAAGGATGTAGGTTCTAGAGTCAATGTTGACGTGTGATATTGTGTTGTGTGCTTTAGACAATTAGTCTTTCGTGAAGAGACTTTATATTGATTTTCGTCAGATGATTACATAGATTACTAATGTGATACCATGGTTTTAGAACAACTAATATACAATTTCAGTACAAAATCCATTCTGGGGTAAAATTTGGTTTTCCACAAGGTTTTAATAGTATGTCGCCGCCCGTAACATATTTCAGTTGTCGTTGGGTGCTTGTTGTCATTGGTCCGTTTCCATGGTTCGTTGGGAGTCAATACATGTTTTATAATGAGTATCTTTTGGAGTCTCATGGTTTTGGTTCATTCTTTTAAATTCGTTCACGTAAACGTCCGTTAGTTGTCCATGGATTTGATCCGTTATCTTGGGGTTCCTAAAATTTGTCGTGAGCTTATATTCATTGAGAGTGTTGTTGTAGTCATGATCCGGTTACGTTCTTATGAGAGAGATAGTGTGTTGGCTGTGAATTGAATTTATTGAGCTTATGGAGTAAATCTCGGGACGAGATTTCTATTAGGAGGGAGTGATGTGACAACCCTAGGTTTTGGATTTGTCACTTGGTCTCACTTTTAGGTTATTTTATGTGGGCTTACTTGATTTATGTGATTACGTGTTTATTTTCAGTGATTAAGGTTGGTGTGGTTATCGTTTATGAGTATAGAAGTACTCATAAGTAAATCGAGGAACGGTTATTTCGTGTTCATAAGCTCACAAGTTGTGACTATGAAAGGAAATGGTGATATTTTAGTGTTTACGTATACGTATAAGTATTTTAGTAATAGTATTTTTTTTACGATTTACGGTTTAGCATATAGAGGTCTCGGATGAGGTAATTAGTCATATGGATATTTTTCGGGATGGTTTTAAGTCATTTAGGACTTAGTTATAAAGTTTATTTCAAAATTTGAGATTTTTTTTAAAACCGTATATTTTACGTCTTTTACGGTAAAACGCGTAAATTTGACTAGTTTTACGGTTTTGAGGTTTTGGAGGCTTTAGGAGCTGAAATAAATTAAGGAAAATTAAGGTAATATTATTAATACATATATTAATAATAAAAAGAAAAAAAAAACGAATTTAAGGGGTGTTTGGGTCGGTTTGGACGCACCAAAGAAGGGGAAAAAGGAAAAAGGGAAATAAGGTAAGTGGGCTTGTAGTTGGATTAGGATTTTGTGCTATATAAAGAACACAACACCTCATAACAAACGAATTTTTTATACTTCCTGGAGTTTATAGTCGACTAAATAGAGGAGAAAAATTAGGGTTCTTCATAAAATTGGGTTTTTCTCATCTTCCATTAATTTAAAGGTAAAACCTTCTTAACCCTTTTGAATTTAATTGTTTTTATGTTTTTATAATCATATTATGATGGATTTAGGTTAGGGTTTAATTTAAAAACAGGTTACAACAGTCGGAGGCCAATACAGTTTTGAAGTCAGCCTGTTTTCTTTTTAAGTTTTGGGTGGTTTGGGGTACTTAAGGTTGTGGTTTAGGGTAAGCCCCTCTAATGGTAACAAACTTTTCATACGTTTAAAATTAGTGAATTCCGGATAGGTAGCAATATATATACATATATCGGGGCCTTAACAGTAGCTTTAAGGTTAGGGAAAGTGGGAGGTTTTAGCTAACATATGTAAAAGTATGAATATTCCTTTTACAAAAACCATGGGTATGTTTAATTGGACGTTTGACTTAAAGTTTTGAGACCTAAAAACTGGGACTGTTTTGTGTAAAATATGAACGGGATAGTTATTAAACTTAACCAAGTTAAGGACTTGTTAAGGAAGGGTAATGGGGTGATTAGAGCTTATCAATGAGGTATTTATATGGGAATAGGCTAGATGTCCATCATAGGTTGATGAGCCATCTTAGTGATTGGTTCATGTATTGATTGCGTATTTTTGGTTTGTTAGCTTGTTGCTAGTGCGAGGACTTGTGAAGAAGCAATCAGGTGAGTTTCATAGTCCCATGTTTACTATTGATTTTGACTTCCAGATGGGATGGAAGAGACACTGTGTTGAGTTATTTATAAATTGATGCTGTGAATGTTTATAAGGTTTGAGATGGACTTGTGTGTACATTATGTGATTAACTGCTATGTGATTCTTGATTGTGTATGATTTGGATCGGGGGACACGTGCCGTCTCAGTTATTGTGGTTTGACAAGGTAGTGGCCTTGGGATAGGTACATAGCGTGATCGTCTATGGGACCAATGGAAAATGACAAGGTAGTGGCCTTGGGATAGGTACATAGGTGTATGGGCGCCTATGGTGCCATGGTTGTTGGTAAGGCGTGATGCCTTGGTAATTGTGGTTGTTGGTAAGGCGTGATGCCTTGGAAATATGATGATTGATTTATTTTGAATGCTAGTTGTTAATGCATACTTGTAACACATTGTCCATATGTTATTGTGTTGATGGTTGTTATTCACAGCTTGTAACTGATTTAGCGTTGGAGTCTAAACCTATGACTCTCACCAACTTTATGTTGACGTGTTTTAGTGTCTCTTTCAGGTGTGAATGTGTTTAAGCTTGAGGATGGAAGTGGCTAGACTTGAATGCCTTAGGATGGCATATAGAAGGAGATCCCCGTTCCTTCTTAGTTTACCTATATGTTTGTTTTGTTTGTGTTATTTGTTTGTCTTGGGTAAGAGGTAGGACTGTTACCTACTTACTTAGACTCCTGCATGGTTGAGATATTGTCATGACATTTGTGTCACCATTTTTATGACATTTCTTATATCATTTAGTTAACTCTATAGACACGCTATTGTTGTGATGATATCCATACGTCGTGCCCCATATTCCGCCATGGTGGGGTGTGACAACAGGAGTTTAGTTAAATGAGTTAGTTATAAGGAATGATTCCTTAAAAATCCTTTGTTAAAACATTTGTCAAATTATATTTGCACTTTCTTTTTGGTAAAACCCAAAGTCTTAAATGGCTCTAATCTTTGAAAAGTCAATATAGATTCCATTATTTATTAATCACACGGTCAAATACTGTAAAGGATTATGCCTTTATTCACATGTTAAATATTCAAGGTATAGGTTTTCACTACTCGGCCGACTTAGGGCAATCTACAAATAATTATTAACTCATTCTTAGTCTTATAAACAAACAAATAGTCCTTAATGATCACAAGCATGAATTTATCGAATTACAGCCTACACACGTGATTCACCAAATTTATGAATGCTACGTGTGCATTGGTCAATCCAAACAACGTAGCATGAAACTAATAATGCTCATTACAAGTTCTGAATGTAGTGATTGGAATAGATAATCTTCTTCGCGGTCGCGAAGTTGATGATAACCATGCCGTGGATCAAATTTTGAATATACGCTAGAACCTTGTAAATGATCGAACAAATCTATCATCTTGGGTAGTGGATATAGATTTTTATCATCAATTTACCTAGTTCACAGTAACTCAACAAATATAGGGAATGATAAAACCATAGCTCTTCATGATGACGAGCTCGGTAGAATAAAAGCTTTCTCCAATAACTCTCTCTGTTATACGGTAACTCTTTTAATTCAGATGGTGCTGACATAGGGTGCACACGCCACAGGTGCAACACCGGGAATATAATCAATACCAAATTCAACTTGCCTTAATGGTGAAAGTCTAGGTAATTCACCAACAAATACCTCCTAAAGTTTCAAATAGCATGAACATCTTTTTATACATTTACTTTTAAGTTTTTCTTAGATTACAAGATCTATGACTAATTCACAACCATCCACATTATAATTTCAAGTCTAAATGCAGGATATGGTCATCCATCAAGAATTATTTATATCACTTTTGATAATCAAAATCTTATCATTTAGGGGAATTCTACTCGAGTTCCCGTCAATTAAGATAATGTCGTCATGTCATAATCAATCAATCTATTCTACTGGCACTATCAAATTTCCAGGTTCATTACCGTTGATAAGATGTGAACTTCTCAAAAGACTAATAATAACTCATAATCCTTCACAATTCAAGGATATCTGGAGACATTAGTAACCTTAAAAGAGTAAAGTCAACGCATAATTTACGCGAGAGAATTTTAAATCAGATACAGAGGAAAACACTAACGAGTATGAATATATCCCTTGTTTTCATAATTTAAGTACGCATTCGAAAGCTCCTCGGATCGTTACCCAGGTCATTCAAATGAAATCTTAATCAAAAGAAATTATAGGAACGTCGATACATCCAATCGGGTGTCAACACTCGGTAATCAGATACTTTTCCAAAGAATCTCGCCATAGGAGAATTGGACAAGAAGGGAATATCAATTGTCAATTATGACAATATCTATAAATGAGTAAATTCGATTCAGAAGAATAAATGGTACGGGCACATATGTAGGTGTCTTTAATAATATGTCCCTATTTTTGCACTTCTTGCAGATCTCACAAAATTTCAATCCTTCACAATCTTCAAAGAAAATTTAGTGTTTATTAATAATTTCATGGTGACTACTAATCAGCCTTGCATGGTCCATTCAAAATTGTATGTAGGCGCGCAACTATATACAATTTCAAGATTAACGACGCAATACTCAGTTCGTCAAAACTTTGTCATCATGTTTAAAATATATATTCATGCTTAATTCAAAATGAATTTACAGATATGTTATTTATCATGGAAACAATTAAGTTTTCCAAGATGTTTCATAAACAACTTTATTTCGTTAACAATTATTTATAAACCTCACTTTGAATAATCCTTATAGTGATGAAAATTCAATTTTCTCAAAGGACACTGTTTTAACTTATAAAAACAATGAGTGATCTGCAAAAGAGTGATGAAAAGTTGTTCACCAAGAACTAACTACAATATAATAGGAAATGAGCTTAGCCAAATAAATCATGAGGTTCATGACCTCGATGGCACTCAAAAAGAATAATCTACAACGTAACTCAATTCGAGATGAGTACTTGTTCAATGGTTGCATCACTAATGCGAGCATTAGGATGAAGCAATAAAAGATAGATAACATCGATACATGTAGAATTTAGCAATCAAAGGTAGTCTTTTCATTAATCACAAACAAGTCTAAATTGTACCGTAACACATTACGTGTCACTATGTCATACAATTCCAAGAACTCATCCTACCAACTGATGTCTCAGTTAAGTTAGGGATTATTTTGAAAAGATACAACAATGAATACTAATCTACAAGAGTCATTAGGTGTTCCACATGTCCCGGAAGATCCATTGGTCCCAATTCAGAAGAAGATTTCTTTAATTTATTTCTTGGACACTGGGCATCCTCGTTAGTGGGCAATGGACTAGGAACAACCCTTAATACGAACCAACAATCATTTAAAATCTTATAATTCATTCACAGAACTTAACGAATTCCTCTTAACAATTTCTTATTCCATACAAGTTAAATTTTACTTTATTCAAGTTTCAACCAATTTTATACTCAATTCGATATCCTACCTCATTTTCCAATACTTCAACTTTATTTTTAAACCTTAAAAGGGAAATAAAAGCTCGATATAAATCAACGCTTAATTTCCAATCCTATAGCTCTTACAACAATAGTTATCAAATGAGTCACTAGCATGAGATGACTCACACCTTCAATTAGATTTCTCGGAAAGGTACTAGTGGCATGGGACTTTTGGGTAATGGTTCCAATGACAGCCTCAAGTGCAACATTCACCCTTTCGATTTCAAATTTAAGAATTGAGTGACAACGACTCATATGACATCTTTCCAGGTGGTAACGTTTTGTCAAACTCCACTCTATAAGGAAAGATCATCATGACATCGATATCAGTTTTAATCTCGCCAATTCTTCTTCAATATCACAATCAACTAACATCTACATTTCTACGAATATCAACCATTTTGTTGAGATCATAAATATCCACAACTTGGTTTAGATCTGGAATAGCTAGAATTTCCTACAGAAATAGCTTCGATTAATTTACTAGGGGATTTAGGGTTCCTTGTGACAATCTACGTCGTATAAATACCTCGTATAAATATTAAAATAATCATCAAACAATCATGTAATCAAATTACATCATATATATATATATATATATATATATATATATATATATATATATATATATATATATATATATATATATATATATATATATATATATATATATATATATATATATATATATATATATATATATACATATATATATATATATATATATATATATATATATATATATATATATATCTATATATATATATAATCCAAGTTATATATATACTAAAATAACACTTCTCAGTCTGGCCTTGTCGGTAACTCGGGAATTCTTCGGCACCGTTATAGTCAAAAGATTTTTATACATTTTGAGAAAAATGTTTATAGTTAAAAGATTTTGAAATGTTTTATTCAAAACCTTGGTTTTAAAAATCTTTCGTTCTCTATAACGAGAGCTCTGGTACCAAACTGTAACACCCCCAAATATACACAATTCAATACAGCGGAAGACTCGTTGGTGTTACGGGATAGCACATTACTCACATCATAGACAACGAATAAAAATCACGTCGTTTAATAATAAAGCATTTCCATTCATAAATATCAAATTTACATAGGTCCCAAGTCATATTATTTCATACAATTTTTACAAAACATTTGAATGGAAATTGTTGTTTAAGTGCAGGCCATGAATTCTTGTTGTCTTCCCGAGAATTACCTTCAAGTACCTGATATAAAACATGTAAAAAGAAAGGGTCAGCGAAAACGCCGAGTGAATTCATAGAGTTTAATAAACCATTAATATATCATCGGTATATATTTATTACCGAAAATCATTTTGTACAAATCCTTGTATTAGGCCATAAAATAGGCCAAAAACATTTTATACAAATCCTTGTCGAAATCATAATATAGGCTTTTTCCTTCAAAACCATTATACGAACCAATGTCGTAAAAACATCAGACAATACGTTTTATAACGTTGTATAAAGTTAAATAAAAAGCGTTATATGAATATGGTTATGTAAAACCAAAACACGAACATAATATCAATAATAAGACCCTGTATTGCTAGTCAGGCAATATGTCGTAGTACAATGCGTATAGCAGTAATTTCGTTATTTGGATTATTATAAGCCGCATGACATTGTTACCTTACTACAACAAACAACGGGTAGCTAGCCCAAAACTCAATTTTCCCGTCTAAATTAGCGTGTCGTCACAAAGATCACGCTATGGAAATCTTCTCATACATAAATTCGCTTACCAATCAATGTGGCACGACGAGAATCAACCGTCAAGGTGCGAACTGGGGTGATCGTCCCTAAATAGTACTATTATATGCATAAGCGTCTACCAAATACCGGTAGTTCACAATTCATGCTAATGGGACTTTTAGTGACATAACATAACTTTAATAATCCATTTTACTTCATACATCGGGTCATATAATCATTCTTCGGGTCATACAATCATTCGGGTCTAAATCAATAAAAAAACAATCGGGACAAATGATGTCCTATTTTATCAAAACTAACATGTTATCTCCCTCGCGGGTTTATAAAATATTTCATAATAACATTTAAAAGAGTGCGAGGTTATGAACTCACGTTGGTGTGGGAAGGCGGTTATCGGCGATTCGGATGTACGTTACGTGCTTCAATCACGGAAACCTAGACAAATAATACTTGTCTTAGACTCTTGTCCAATGACTTTATAAAAATAACAATTATGTATACATATGATGATTTTATATATATGATGATGATCAAGTGGGTTTATACATTCTCATTTACTCATTTTATTGTTATGTGTTGGTAACTTTTATACTAGTTTACTAGTTTTACTTATTTACATGTTTTAGGTCCAATAAGCCTATTATAATTTCATTACTTTAAATTAGACCATTTTATACTTTTATTATCAGTATTATACTTTACATGTTGGGCCCAAGAGGGTTAAGCCCAATAAGTAAATTTATAAGTGTTTAGCCCATTTAGTTGGATTATTAGTCCAATAATGCTATCTTAACCCGTTAATGTCCATATGTTATTTAGTTCAGGTTTTAATGGTTTTTACTTGTATTAAGTACTTATATATCAGTATATGACTTTTAAAAAGTTTACATTATACGGGTCCGATCGTCTAAGTTTTAATTGACGAAAAACGTTAATTTTACGGTACTAGCCGAAAAGACGTAAAAAAAAATCATGTTGATAGTTTTTATAACTTATAAAACTTACCAAACTACTATTTTTATATAATGTCCATTTATTTATCCTTACACATATTTATATAAATGAAATATATAAGTTAGTGGGTTTTAATTTCGCATTTTATACTATATTATTTGAGTGCTTATATAATACTATTAAACTTTAATTTCACAAAATCTGATTTTTAGTTTCACTTTCACCATTTTTATCATATCTTGAGTTCTATAAAGAGATAGAAGCTCATTTTTGGATGGCATAAACTTCATATTATGTGCTACAGATAAGTTAGTTATAGCTACTTCTCAATCCATGTCTAATTATCCTTAACAGTTCCTACAAAAAAGACTATTCAGATTGGTATACTAATTTTGTTTTGATCATATCTTACTCATTTTGATGATTCAATTGCATGGCCAACTCTCACATTTGTATGACATCTAATACTTACTTTAAATTTATTCCACAATGCAATTTTATCAGTTTATCACTTGGTTACTTACTGTTTTTATACAGCCATCATATTTAGCAAGATTTTGACCTTGTTACCTATGGTTTTCCATCTTTTTAACCATATTTATCAACACCAAATCCCCACATAATATTTTTATCATCATTCATCATCATATACATATACATAAATAAATAAAATACAAGATTACATAATCAAAATAACAAGAGGATAGGAAGAACAATCTTTATACCACCAAGATTAAGTAGTTTATGATCAAGGCTTGGATTTTTGATGACAAAACTTGTGATAGATCAACACCAATCTTCAAGACCACCAATACTTGTAAACTTCTTGTAGAAATAAGCCCTTGGACATCACCAAATCACCATCTTGGATGTTAGAATCACCTCCAATCTTCAAGGCTTCAAATGAGCATCATCATGTGTATGAATAACACATGATTTTATGGCTAAAATAGATCAAATAGGGTATTTTTAGAGAGAGAGTGGACGAAAATGGGGAGAGAGTTAAGAGAGAATTAGGTGGTTTGCATGAGATGAAAATGGAGGAATGGTTTGTGTTGGATGGTTTTGTGTTGGTGTAGCTTATTTTGTAAGCTTTAAGTAACAAGTGTAAACTTGTTACTTACAAGTTTGACACATCACAATGTGTGTTCTCCTTGTTCTGGTCGTACCTTTTGAGTGGGGTGGGACAAAACTTGTTTTGTCTCATCTCACTAATTTACGGGTATTCCTCGATTCTAGTTTCCTCGATTGCGTGCCCTCGGGTCGTTTTACGAAAAACGTTTTTATAAATTATGAATCAACGGCACAAACGAATCTAATAAAAATTGTCTCATCAAAAACGGAGTTCGAAAACGTAAATACGTAATCCTAAGGTTTCCGGTTTAGTCGTAAAGGACGTTAAAATATTCACGTAAGTCCTAATCTCTTTTCGTAAATTTGTGAGTTTATGAACCAACTCAAATTTAAAATCCCAAAATAATATTCACGGATAAAATTATTTCCTGAAATGTCTGACACCAAAATCGGTGTATGTAAACGTAAGCACGTAACGTAGAATCCTCCGGTTTAGACGAATTCGATGCTACTTCGAGACGTAAACCCAAATTTCTTCCCAAAAATGAGTGAGTTCATAATATAACATTAAAATAATGTTTTTGAATAATACTTGAGAATAAAATATCAACCATAAATTGACGGATTGTCACAACATTTACCCCTAAACAGGATCTTTGTCCTCAAAGATCAATTTATCTTACTACTCGCTTCTTATAGAGTTAGAGCCACGTGGGTATTTCCTCCACATTCGGTCTTTTCTCACAAGTGTAATTCATTACAATACACGAGTTTCATCAAACATAACTACGGGAATAAGATCACGCTTAATGTTGACTTACTTTCTCTATCCATGATGTTCACGGGTTTTTGATGAATGCAACTTTTCGCCGATCTAAACTTCATTAAGGAATAGTCAGAGTTTCACTTGATAGACATTTTATCAAGTTAGATATACGAATCATAATTTACGCAGCCCTTGAAGTCCTAGAGTAGATCCAGCTTATATGCCTTTCAAACCAATTTTACATCATCTCAATGGTCCCATTCAACGGGGACTTATTTCCCATGATCTTTCAGATCATCTATTCATTTTTCCAAGGTGAAAATTTTTGGCATCACTTCGCTACCCATCCGGCACTTCAAGATCTACACTTCATATTCACATAACCTCCTGCCCACTACTGGCAGTCAATAATCAGATCCTAATTTCAACAATCATTTCAGGTTTCGCGGGTCGGGTATTTTGTAAGGTTAGGTTTGTCATCATAGGCAACAATAAACCTAAAAGACATGTCCAACTCACACTGGGTGTAGGTCGGGTGTCTTCATCCCAACTCCTGCTTACGGATGCTCTAATATATAGATCCTAACAAATTCGATCTCGATCCTAATACGATATTTATCAATGATAATCTCTCCAAAGGAAAACGATTATACGGTTTATTAAAGGTCAATCATTCAATCATAAAACAAGACTTCTAGTGTTTTGTATCATTACTTTACCTCGTCCCTTCGATTGGGGTTGTAAATAGTACTCTCATCAAGGTTCGTTCCCAATGACTTCTGAGCAAATCTCTAGAAATTTGATGCGAAGCGAGGATCTTGATAGAGATGATCGATACAGGCACACTATGTTTACACAACTCCTTTAAACACAAAGAGTCAATTTCTTCATCGAGAATCTATCATTAACATGAATGATATTAGCAGATTTGGTCAGTCTGTCGACGATGACCCAAATCGAATCAAATTCAAATGATGACCTTTGCAATAGTTAGACGTTTACTAATGTATGAGGCGATGTCTGCCTTCATAATTTGCCATTAGTACAACTTCTTTAGATAAAGATACTCTTAATCAGAACTGGCATGAATAGAACACTTAAACTTATAAGATTCCAACATGACTAAATCTCAAAATTTCCATATTTAGGCAACCATAAGTGGCCTTTTATACATTTAACGCCATTAACTCTCAATTTATAATGGTTCACATTAGCCGCGAACCCCTTTTTTTAGCTATATTATCCTTTTTACAAGCATCGGCTATATTCTAAATTGCTCGGCTATTTATTTTGCACAGTCATTATTAAGGAACACATCCTAATTGGTTCTTAATCATTTCTACATGATGTGTCAGTATCTACATTCACCTTCCCTGATGAAATAATTATCATGACCGTATTCATTCAAAATTTCTTTTTTCATATTTCTAAGTTTTAGTTTCGTCTCAACTATAATTTTTATCAGTTTTACTCAATCCGACGTCTAAAGCTTCGATAAATATTACAAGTAATTAAATAATAAATATTTAATTTTATGAAACGTAAACGTAACAATTTTAAAATTCTTAGTTCGACCAATTATATTAAAATGTTCAAAATAAATTTGAATTTAATTAACAAGATTTTTGTTGATTTATTGAAAATACTTAATAAGATCCGTAAATGTTCGAAAAATCTTTGTTTATACTTTGGTCAAAATTTTCTTGGTTGAAAAGCAAAAATTATCGTTTCATATCACAAGTCTTGGTTTAAATGGTTTCCTCAATACCTCTTAGGTTGTCTTGAGGTATACACAAACATTTACCCCTAAACAGGAGTTTAGTTAAATGAGTTAGTTATAAGCAATGATTCCTTAAAAATCCTTTGTTAAAACATTTGTCAAATTATATTTGCACTTTCTTTTTGGTAAAACCCAAATTCTTAAATGGCTCTAATCTTTGAAAAGTCAATATAGATTCCATTATTTATTAATCACACGGTCAAATACTGTAAAGGTTTAAGCCTTTATTCACATGTTAAATATTCAAGGTATAGGTTTTCACTACCCGGCCGACTCAGGGCATTCTACAAATAATTATTAACTCATTCTTGTTCTTATAAACAAACAAATAGTCCTTAATGATCACAAGCATGAATTTATCGAATTATATCCTACACACGTGATTCACCAAATTTATGAATGCTACGTGTGCATTGGTCAATCCAAACAACGTAACATGAAACTCATAATGCTCATTACAAGTTCTGAATGTAGTGATTGGAATAGATAATCTTCTTCGCGGTCGTGAAGTTGATGATAACCATGTCGTGGATCAAATTTTGAATATACGCTAGAACCTTGTAAATGATCGAACAAATCTATCATCTTGGGTAGTGGATATAGATTTTTATCATCAATTTACCTAGTTCACGGTAACTCAACAAATATAGGGAATGATAACACCATAGCTCTTCATGATGACGAGCTCGGTATAATAAAAGCTTTCTCCGACAACTCTCTCAGTTGTACGGTAACTCTTTTAATTCAGATGGTGCTGAATAGTGCGCACACGCCACAGGTGCAACACCGGGAATATAATCAATACCAAATTCAACTTGCCTTAATGGCAAAAGTCTAGGTAATTTACCAGCAAATATCTCCTAAAGTTTCAAATAGCATGAACATCTTTTTATACATTTACTTTTAAGTTCTTCTTAGATTACAAGATCTATGACTAATTCACAACCATCCACGGTATAATTTCAAGTCTAAATGCAGGATATGGTCATCCATCAAGAATTATTTAGATCACTTTTGATAATCAACATCTTATCATTTAGGGGAATTCTACTCGAGTTCCCATCAGTTAAGACAATGTCGTCATCTCATAATCAATCAATCTATTCTATTGACACTATTAACTTTCCAGTTTCATTACCGTTGATAAGATGTGAACTTCTCAAAAGACTAATAATAACTCATAATCCTTCACAATTCAAGGATATCTGGAGACATTAGTAACCTTAAAAGAGTAAAGTCAACGCATAATTTACGCGAGAGAATTTCAAATCAGATACAAACGAAAACACTAACGAGTATGAATATATCCCTTGTTTTCATAATTTGAGTACGCATTCGAAAGCTCCTCGGATCGTTACCCAGGTCATTCAAATGAAATCTTAATAAAAAGAAATGATAGGAACGTCGATACATCCAATCGGGTGTCAACACTCGGTAATCAGATACTTTTCCAAAGAATCTCGCCATAGGAGAATTGGACAAGAAGGGAATATCAATTGTCAATTATGACAATATCTATAGATGAGTAAATTCGATTGAGAAGAATAAATGGTACGGGTACATATGTAGGTGTCTTTAACAATATGTCCCTATTTTTGCACTTCTTGCAGATCTCACAAAATTTCAATCCTTCACAATCTTCAAAGAAAATTTAGTGTTTATTAATAATTTCATGGTGACTACTAATCAGCCTTGCATGGTCCATTCCAAATTTTATGTAGGCGCGCAACTATATACAATTTCAAGATTAACTATGCAATACTCAGTTCGTCAAAACTTTGTCATCATGTTTAAAATATATATTCATGCTTAATTCAAAATGAATTTACAGATATGTTCTTTATCAAGGAAACAATTAAGTTTTCCAAGATGTTTCATAAACAACTTTATTTCGATAACAATTATTTATAAACCTCACTTTGAATAATCCTTATAGTGATGAAAATTCAATATTCTCAAAGGACATTGTTTTAACTTATAAAAACAATGAGTGATCTGCAAAAGAGTGATGAAAAGTTGTTCACCAAGAACTAACTACAATATGATAGGAAATGAGCTTAGCCAAATAAATCATGAGGTTCATGACCTCGATGGAACTCAAAAAGAATAATCCACAAAGTAACTCAATTCGAGATGAGTGCTTGTTCAATGGTTGCATCACTAATGCGAGCATTAGGATGAAGCAATAAAAGATATATAACATCGATACATGCAGAATTTAGCAATCAAAGGTAGTCTTTTCATTAATCACAAACAATTCTAAATTGTACCGTAACACATTACGTGTCACTATGTCATACAATTCCAAGAACTCATCCTATCAACTGATGTCTCAGTTAAGTTAGGGATTATTTTTAAAGGATACCACAATGAATACTAATCTACAAGAGTCATTAGGTGTTCCACATGTCCCGGAAGATCCATTGGTCCCAATTCAGAAGAAGATTTCTTCATTTTATTTCTTGGACATTGGGCATCCTCGTTAGTGGGCAATGGACTAGGAACAACCCTTAATACGAACCAACAATCATTTAAAACCTTATAATTCAATCACAGAACTTAACGACTTCCTCTTAACAATTTCTTATTCCATACAAGTTAAATTTTACTTTATTCAAGTTTCAACCAATTTTATACTCAATTCGATATCCTACCCCATTTTCCAATACTTCAACTTTATTTTTAAACCTTAAAAGGGCAATAAAAGCTCGATATGAATCAACGCTTAATTTCCAATCCTATAGCTCTTACAACAATAGTTATCAAATGAGTCACTAGCATGAGATGACTCACACCTTCAATTAGATTTCTCGGAAAGGTACTAGTGGCATGGGGCTTTTGGGTAATGGTTCCAATGACAGCCTCAAGTGCAACATTCACCCTTTCGATTTCAAATTTAAGAATTGAGTGACAACGACTCAGATGACATCTTTCCAGGTGGAGTTGCAGTGTATTTCGGATAAAAAGTGTTTGTGATATTCCGGATAAGTTCTTTCACACGTTTTTCTGGATAAGGAAGTTTGCAGTATTCCGGATAATAGTCAAAACCTGGATTCCGGATAGGTAATATTCCGTATAACCTCTTGGACATTTATTTTCGGATAAACACGTTTTGTGGATTCCGGATAAGAAATTTTAGATTATTCCGGATAAGACATATATTTGTCTATTCCGGATAAGGAGTTCACGTTTTCTGGATAAAAGGAAAAACACGCTTTCCGGATAAGGGTATCTTCGAGCATTTCAGATAAGCGTTCACTCAGAGATTCCGGATAAGTATTAGGAAAGTATTCCGGATAATCAAAAGTTCACATTCTCCGGATAAGCTCCTCAACTAGTATTCCGGAAAAGAGCTCCAAGACAGTATTCCGGATAAGCCTAGCAACCAGATTCTGCATAAGCTGATTTTTCGAATTCCGAATAAGTGGACAAACAAGGATTCTGGATAACCTTAAAAAATTGTGATTCTAGATAACCTCTCTAACAATATTTCGGATACGGTTATCATCATGTATTCCAGATATAGTCACAATCCGGATAAGCCTAAATTTTGTTATTCCGAATTGAGGTGCTTGTTATTCTGGATAAGATAAAGTATTATTCCGGATTTGTAACTTTTAGAGATTCCGGATTTGTCATTCATTTAACATTCCGAATTTAGTAGTGTTTTCACAATTTCTTGAAATTTCAACCACATTCTTCTCACAACTTCATCTACTTAAGATCCTATTCACTTCACATCATTTTTTAGATGGATTTTACTCAAGAATATCGTGTCACAAACAACAACATCATGGTCGCAGGTAACAAAAAGAGACCACCAATGCTTGTCTCTGGTCGGTATGCTCAATGGCAATCACGTTTCATACGATATCTTGATACAAGACCTAATGGTGATGCCTTGAGGAAATGTATTACTCATGGACCATATGTTTTCAAGAAGATCTCAATTCCTCCAAGACCAGCCACTGACACTACTGATGCAGTACCCACAAGTGAACATGATGA
Organism: Glebionis coronaria; assembly: GCA_025667525.1. Taxonomy (NCBI): domain Eukaryota; kingdom Viridiplantae; phylum Streptophyta; class Magnoliopsida; order Asterales; family Asteraceae; genus Glebionis; species Glebionis coronaria. The sequence goes on from JANFOE010000535.1 coordinate 138,758, forward strand.
AATAAGATCCGATCTCACACCTGAAAATTATGCTTGGCATGATGCGGATAAGAAATCTATCTATATGGTTTTAAGTGGGATTGGAGATGATATTTATTCCACGGTTGATGCATGCCCTACAGCACATGAAATGTGGACTGCTATTGAACGCTTGCAACAAGGAGAATCACTCAACAAACAAGATGTCAAAACAAACTTGTTTTGGAATTTTGGCAAGTTTACTTCAAGGGATGGAGAATCAATTGACTCTTACTACTCCAGATTTTATAAGATGATGAATGACAAGACAAGAAATAATCTACAAGTCTCTACCATGCAAGTCAATGTCCAATTTCTTCAACAACTTCAACCCGAGTGGACACGATTCGTCACTTTAGTGAAACAACAAGAAAAGTTAGACGAGGTCTCATATCATCAACTCTTTGATATCTTGAAGCAATTTCAGAATGAAGCAAATGAGATTCGAGCTGAACGTGTTGCCAAGACGGCTAATCCACTTGCTTTAGTGACTACAACTCAACATGTTCAAGGTCATCACTCTCGTGCTCCTAAGTCATATTCCACTACATCATCTTCACCACGATCTTCCACATCATCTAAGTCTTCATCTTCCTCAAGATCTCGAGGTAAAGTGCTGATATGAGCTAAAACTCATATCAATTTATCAATAAATAACCCTTAAACATGAAGCAAAATACCAATTTATCTTGTAAAAACAGTATTATGTGGTATGTTTGTGTTTGTGTACACTTGTGTAGGTAAAAGGATGCATTTTTAAGAAAACAAGGAATAATCAAGCTTAATTTGATGAAAAAGACAAAGAAAGATCAAAAGTGACAAGACTTTGAAAGTGCAAGGACCTATCTTGACAATCTGCCAAAGATGAAGGACCAAAGTGTAAATATATAAAAGTCAAGATCATAGTCAAATTTGGTCAACTCTCAAGTCAACTCAGTCAAAGGACCAATTTTGTTCAAGAATGAAGTTTGAAGGACCAAATATGCCAAAGAAATGAAGTGAATAGCTCAAATATATAATCTGCCAAAGTCAAGGGATCAATTCTGCCATTTTTGGAAAGTTAATACAAGTGTGCTCTGTGTTTTAAACTAAGGACCAATAAGAAGCCAAGAAAGAGTTGTCCTGGATTGCCACATCATGGCAATTAATACCCACTAGCGCCGCCATTCATAAATGAGCAAATCACAACAGTGCAATCCGTGTGCACCCTTTTCAACCAATGAAGACTTGACACGTGGCATCTTCAAACAAACAAAATTTCCAGGATCGGGTTAGAGCTAGAGTAGATTTCAAGAGAAGTGCTTAACATCAAACTTGCTCAAAATCAAGAGACGAATCCATTGGTCATAACCAATTAACCTGAAATCAACTCCACAAAGAATCCCCAATTTGAATTCATACCTGCAAAATCAATTAAGCATACTTATGACACGTGGAAGTCTGGGATTGGCTCCAACACGTCACCAACCCCAACTGCTCTTCCTCTGAAGTCTATAAATAGCCTAATTAGTCCTCATTTCTGTAGTAGTTAAAAAGTGTGAAAACACACACACTTTTAGATTTCTTTCACCATTTCTAGTTTTTAGCTTAACAACTCAAGAGTTTGACATACTCTTGAGTTAGTTAGTTAGTTTGTAACCACTTAACAGCTTTGTAACCACTTTTCCATTAATAAAATTCAAATTCTTACTTTCCCGCCAATTCTCAATTCCTTCTATACTGTTCATACCTTGCACCATTGATACTCTTGTTGCTGTTTTGAGTTTGTTATGATCATATCTTGATCATAACTGACTTTGTGTGAAGATTGTAGCTGTTTGTTGATTTCAGTCCAAGTTCATAGCATATTTGATGATTTCAAGGCATTTTAGCCTTGTTGAGGATGTGTAGCTGTTTGATTGATTGTAGATAGTTGAATCTAGTGCCAAGGTGGTGGTTAGCACTAGACTAGAGAGTTCAGCACTCCTCTACTGCTCAAAGGTTACTATAATATGTGCAAACGCTTCTTGTTTTCAATTCCTCTCAATTGTAAATGCATGCTTCATTCCTAGCTAAGATCTTTGTTGATTGCATGATAAAATTTGATTAGCCTATTCTTGAATTGATTCTAGTCATTTTGTAGTTTAAGTGTTGCTTTATCTGCTTTTTGATTTGATACTTGTCCTAGTTCTTAGCTTAATTCAGTCAATTTTAGCTTTGTTATACTATTTGAGTCCTAGTTGTTTCAGTTACTTGCAAATAGCTTTCACACACTTCAATTTGGTCACTGAATTTGGTTTGCTATAGCTTTTTCCTCAGTTTGAATTTGTACTCAAAAAGTCTTCACAGAATTTCAAAAAGATCAGTAAAAGAGTGTTTGGCATTAGCTTGTGTAGGATTTTCAAGTGTTGATTTTTGGCCAACTAGTGTTCATTTTCAGTAAATAAGTGATAACTAGTAGAATTGAGTCATTTTCAAGTCAACAGTAAGGTCAAAAAGGCAAATGGCATTGTAAAAAGTTTGGGTCATTTTCAGTCAGTTTTGTTCAAGAAAAGTTGTCAAATTCATTTACTTAGCATTTACTTGTTTCTTAATGAAATTCCATCAAACCAGTTCTCAAATCTAGGTCATAATATTAAGTTTCATTGTCCATAAGCATTTTGTACAGTATTCAGTAAGCAAGTGGGAATAAGCAAAAATCTGAACCTTTAAGCAAATGAATGTTTCTGTAACTTGAAACTGATTTTTCATATCTCACAATCCTCTTCATAAACTGATCAATTTTCTTTTACAAATTCACTTAGTTAATGCTTGTGGTTGATTTTTGAGATTTTGATCTTTTTGAAAAAAGCTTGGTCAACGCTGGTCAACATAAGCCAAATTTTAGCTTAATTCAATTTCCAAGCTTATTACTGGATGATTTTGAACAAGACTTGATTTCCCATTCATGTTTTGAGCTCATTAATCAGTTTCATTACAAAAATCCAGTTGTGCATGTTTAGATTTCTGTAGAGCTTATTTTGTGCTTATTAGAAAGTGCTTATCAAAGTTTTAGCCATTGTTAGCTTAATTCCTTTTATAGGTCTAGCTTATTCTTGATTTTAAGCATTTTGCAAGTGGTTTGAACAATTTTGGTTGAGAAATAAGCTCAAACGAGCTTATTTGTTAGTTAAGCCCGTTTTTGATATAAAACTTTTAAAAATTGCAACTTCGTCCCTAATGAATTAATCTGGTTTTAAACTTGGCAAAACTTACAAGTTTTTAGGGTTTGCTTAAATACAGTCCTTAAACTTTCATAGTTTGTTAAAATCAGTTAGTAAGTTTTAAATTTGTTGAGAATTGGTTAGTTTGTTGCATAGTTTTCATTTTTAATCCTCATAGTTAACTGTTTTTACAATTTCAGTCCTTATACTTGTTATCTTTACATTTTGAGCATTTACTTTTCATAGAATTTACATTTTCAGTCCTTTTAGTTGTAAAGTTTACATTTTGAATTTTGATTGAATAAATACTTGGTATTTGCACGATGTTTTACATATAAGTAGACAATATTTTTCAGTTTTGCAAGGCATTGTTTGAATTAGCAAATAGAATATCCAAAAAAATATATACAACCAAAAACAGTTAAAAACCCGATATTGTTAGGACTTTCAATTAGACAAGAACTGAGAAAAACGAACTTCATTATACACAATTTCAAATGGCGCCGCTGCCGGTTCTTTGACTTTACGAGAGACTATCGATTGACGGTTTTCATTGGCTTTTGGGATCCGTTCACCTTGTCAACGTTATTTTTACGTATCATAAATCAAAAACAAATAAAAAATCAAAAATAAAAAAATATATAAAAACTAAAAAATTAACAAAACAATTCTTTTCCTAAAGAATTGACCAAACAAATTAAAAAATCCAAAAAGCAATCTTTTTCCTAAGAGATTGCACCCAAAAATATATATTATTGGATTCTCTCGGTTTTTATATACATATAGTATTTTCTCTTAAAAACTCATAAATACAAAAATATTTTCCATATATTATTATAAGTAAATACGTATACGTATAAGAACAACCAATCTACATATTCTCCATAAGTATTGCCAAGGCAATACACCGTGTTGAGGGGTGTTCCGGTCCTTGACACGTGTATCGATCAAACAAAATAAAGCAAGAATAGATAAATACTCTCAATAAGCAACAATTCGAAGAATACGAACATTTAAGTGAATAGAAAGGCGATGTGCTATAAAATGCCATCTAAGGGTCAATAGGTACTTAAGTGCTTCGCGCCACCTAACCCCCCGTTCACTTGTGAGTATTCTAAGAAGGAAGGCTTCATTAGGGGTCTTGCACCCAAGTAGTACATACATATATATTATTTTCTTGTGGATATTTCATATTAAAACTCCAAGAGGATAATCCTTTTCTCTTCAAAGTCACACGAGAGCTTCTCTCTCATTCCTCGTATTGAGTTGCATGCTCACTCGCGGGCGTGCACAAATACCGATTGGTGTACAACCTCTTCCTCCGAAAAGGAAGAAAGAGAGAAAGAGTAAGACCACCACCGTCCATCAAGGCGATCACGAGAATCGTGATTTGATTCATCCACAACAAGAAGCCATGGCTGTCGATAATCGTTCTTTGATGGAACGTTTGCAAACCAATGTTCATGGATATGCTAGTGCTATTAGGATTCCCGACATTCCCGCAAATACATTTGAGCTAAAAACGGCTATGATTACTATGGTTTCACAAACACCTTTTTATGGTAACAAGAATGATGATCCTCATGATCACCTTAAGAGATTCCTTTCTCTTTGCAATACCATTAAGCATAATGGAGTTCCACATGATGCTATTAAGTTGATGTTAGTGCCATTTTCACTAGAGGGACAAGCTAAGCATTGGTTAGACACCCAACCACCCGATAGTATCACCACATGGGATGGTTTCACCACTAAGTTTTTGAACAAGTTCTTTCCTCCATCTAAGACCATGGCCTTGAGGAACTTAATTATAGGCTTTCAACAAAAACCTAGTCAATCCTTTAGTGATGCTTGGGAAGAGTATAGAGAGTTATTGAGGCGATGCCCTAACCATGTGTAGAAAAGCTAAATATGATCCGGTGGTCTAATGTGGTGGTAATGGGTGGTGGAAGCCATTGTTGGCTTAGAGAGAGAGAAAGAGAGGTTGAGAGTGAAATGTGTGTGTTCCTCAAAATGAACAAATACAATCAACACCCCTCCTTGGAAGCTAAGGAGGGGTATATATAGTCACGCACTTTACAAAGGGCCTAGTCTAGACTGACTGTGCGTGACTATGATAACTAACGGGAATTCTTAAATGTCGTCACATAAAGTGAGTTTCCAACAATCTTCCCCCATGGGACGACGTGTAGAATTCCTTACAATATTCTACCTATCAAGTACAAAATAATTAAGAATAAGAGCTTTCTTGAAGCATCCAATGCTGATGAAGTCTTCTGAGGCCTTCGTCTTCAAAACGACTCATCTTTAAGGTAACTTGTAGTAGAAATACTGTAACGGCACGAGCTAAGTAACCCATACACTTCTGGTTAAGGAGAAGCTTCTGAATTAGCTTCCCCCTAATTCATGCCACGTAAACTTGATGTAGAAGCATTTTAAATAGCTTCCCCCCAAGTAGATCAACAACTTTTCTTCTCACGCTTGAATAATTCTTCTGAATTTTTCTTCCCCCTGAGAATTCAAGTTATGCATACCAGAAAGAATCAAGACACTTCTTCCCCCACATAGTTGAAGAAGGTAAATCAATCCCAATTATGAAGCTCAAATACTGAAGTGGACACTTTATCCCATTCATGAAGTTGACATCGTAACACCAGAGTCAATCAAGTCCCGGAAATGCACACGTCTTCTTCCGGAGATGCACCAGAGTCAATTAAGTCCCGGGAATGCATATAGGATAATGATGATGTTTAATTGCAACAATCAAACAATTAAACCTCGAATCAGTAGTGTACCGTTTGGAGATTGATTGATAACGACACGAGTTAAAACACTGATTTTCTCTGCGGCTATGACAAATGTCATCCCGGAATATCTTCAAATCAAAAGAAGGTATGAAGTTCATCACGTGTACTCGTTGTGTGTTCAATGTGTCTGCTTCTTCCCCCTTGATGGTTTCGAAACTCGGAACCATCAATAAATTGTACGCACGTGAACCTGAAATCTCGTGAGAATAATAAATAAGCTGAATTATATATTTTGTGAGAATCAGCTGTTGATCGAAAATCTCTTCTCATAAACTCTCCATGTCCACCTTTACCATTCCACATGAAAGCAATTTGAAGTGACCACTGAAAGAATGAACCGGATACATCAAACGTGAAGCTGAATAAAAATCCTTCGATCTTGTGACTTAAGCTTGCACTATTGTTGAATGAAGAACGGTGGAGAAATCTCTAAGTACTCAATGCATCACTGAAGAAGTCTATAAGCACAACACCTCTTGAAATTATCCACGTCGACTACGCGCGTGACACTGAGTACAACAATGTAACCCCTTTAAGTGATAGTAATCCGAGTCATCAACCATCCACCCCGAACCCGGAAACCAGATAACCAAGTCTTCATTCTAGGATTAAGCACGAGCAAGTTATCTAGTCAAAGATAAAATAAATACACGCCTTCGAAAAAATCCGTCTTCAACGTCACGTAATTAATACCCGATCAAACAAAATCTGAAGCCACTAAAAAATCGCCCATTCTTTCTTGGTCTCGTCTCAAATAAGTCCTTGTCACATTTATCACTTCAATTTTGTCGCGTCATATTTCTCGTCACCCAATCGGTGTCAAGAAAAAAAAAATTAAAGAACCCCAAATGCGACAAAAAAACTACAAATTCAAAAAAGGAATTTGCTTGTTTGAGCATCTATTATCCTTAACAATTTCTCGACACTTTTTCACTTTGTTTCGACCCGATAAAGACCAAAGTTAACTTTAATACACACAAAGTTTATTTAAAATTTGTATTTAAAAAATTTGTGTGTATATTGTTAAAAACATGCGGCCCAATATGTATACCCGGTCCAAAACATGTCCAACAACCGGTCCAAACTTGTGTCCAGCCCAAAACAATCAAATAAACATATCTGGCCCAAATGCTTAGCACAACCCGGCCCGTCTGTGATAGAAATACCCGGTCCATCCAATGCACATTGTTTTGTCCGCCCCATTTAATTTGCTGGCCACGTGGTTCAATACCCGATCCATTGAAGTAAGTTAGATACATACTCATACCCTAAAAATTAGGTCAAATTAACTCTAACCTAAACACATCTCAAACACTCCGCCCCCCAAATCCTCTCACCCCTCGTTTCCTCCGTCCCCATCACCAGATCATCTCCACAATCTTAATCAATCTCAATCTCAGCCTACACAATCCAAAACCATCAATCTTAAACCTGTTTAATACACCACCCGAAACCCCTAAATCGAATCATACTCAACCAATGGTGTACGAATCTGTTCAAAGGTTACATCTTCAAGATCTTATATAAGATCTCGGGTAAGTGTAATAGGTTGATAGCATGTTGTTTTAATTTAGGGAATCGAAACAAAATAATGATTATAACAATTTTGTTATTAATCTTATTTTAATTTCGTAGAGTAATCTTGGTGCAAAACCAAACATGGATTTATGATGATTTTTGTTTCGTGTAAATGGCCTAAAATAGATCTCGGCATGCATGTTAAACACGAGAAGAATCTGAAATCATTTCATTTTCTGTTTTTAATTCGAGTCTTAGATGAGATGGGATTAAGTGTCGATGGGATAGGTTTTAGATTTGTGGTGTTGAGGTGATATAAGGATGGAGGTCTCGAGTCAACTCAGTGAGTTTGACTGAGTCAACTCGGTAATGACCGAGTTGACTCGGTTGGGATGGGCACAGTTTGGTCAGGTTGCGTTTTTGGCCCCGGGTCAGGTGTTAAACAAGTCAAGTCGTCGCAATGAGTCTTTTTGTAAACAAAAAAAATGCATCGCAATATCTGATCAACCCATCGCAAAGTCAACAGCCTCATTGCGATGGTACCCATTGCGATGGTACCCATCGCAATGGTACCCATCGCAATATAAAACATCCATCGCAATGTTGCAAGTAATCGGGCAGCATGACGTCTTGGCTGAGCCATTGCGACAGACCCGACTACCCATCGCAATGTGACTCATCGGAATGAGTCCATCGCAATGGGTAAGTCAAGCCCATCGGAATGTGTAAAAACACCCCATCGCAATACATGCGATCGTACCAAGAAGATAAGTCCAAAAGTATCCTTGTTCCGTTTTTTCAGGGAGCATGTTTCTGGGCATATTTTCTGGCATATTTTCTGAGTTTATCACCTTCATCTTCAAAAAATATAACCCAGAAAATAGATATAAAAAATATACGAACACAGGTAACAATGATGACATAATGAGCAGCTTAACCATGATAATTTTTTGACCAGTGATATAGACTTTGACCAGTGAAAAAATAAGGTAACCGAATGGACAAAAAAATGATATGGGTATGGACCAGTGAAAAAGATGATGAAACCGAGACACAACTTGTGATATTTTGGATAATTTGGACAAAAATAATGAGACGTGACACAAAAAATTTTGTGATAAAGTGGACAGAATTAATATAAACCGAGACACAAGAAAAAATTAGACCACTAAATCGAAAATATAATCACGATCCAAGGATGGAACCGTGGCTCTGATGCCAAATGTAGAAAAGCTAAATATGATCCGGTGGTCTAATGTGGTGGTAATGGGTGGTGGAAGCCATTGTTGGCTTAGAGAGAGAGAAAGAGAGGTTGAGAGTGAAATGTGTGTGTTCCTCAAAATGAACAAATACAATCAACACCCCTCCTTGGAAGCTAAGGAGGGGTATATATAGTCACGCACTTTACAAAGGGCCTAGTCTAGACTGACTGTGCGTGACTATGATAACTAACGGGAATTCTTAAATGTCGTCACATAAAGTGAGTTTCCAACACATGTGATCGAGGCTCGGTTGTCTACACCTCAAGTTCATGATCCACTTGCAATGTATGCTTCTCAACAAAACATGGCTTATACTTATCAACAACCATCATACTTGCAGCAGCCACCACCACACATCTATCAGCAACCACATCAACCATCTTATCAACCACCAATGATGCCACAGCAAGAATATCAACAAAGTGTTCATCAACAATCTTTTCAACAGCAACCACCATATCAAACATCACCATCACAAACCAACACTTCTCCATTGGGCTATACTCCTCAGCAAGGATATTTTCCAATTGAAGCACAACCAGCACAAGCTTTCTACTCTAATGAACTTCCACCAATCCAAGCACCGGTCTTTACTCCAAATGATACGCCAGCTGATGTTCTAAACCATCTCACCGCCTACTTGTCAAAACTTGTTGCAACTAGAGGATTTCCACCAACAAACAATCAGCTCCGCACCTCATCAAATCCTCGACAACAAGCCACTGTTCAAGATGGTCAAGTGACGGTGCAACCTATTCAGGGAAGGAAAATTCATATGGACCTCCTACAAGGACTGGGAACAATCAAGTTGTGAATGCTCAAGCTAGTGGAAATGGGAGTCCTATTGGTCCTAAGAAGGTTGTGACTTGCTACAATTGCCGAGGACAAGGTCATATGGCTAGGGAATGCACTCAGCCGAAAAGGAGAAGGGATGATGCATGGTTTCGTGAGAAGATGTATTTGGTTGATGCTCAGTCTAAGGGGAAGATTTTGGATTCAGAGGAGTTGGCATTTCTGGCAGACCCAGGGGCAGCAGATACTGAAGGCATTACAGTCGTTTCTACTTCTAATGCATCTTATCAAGCGGATGATCTTGATGCATACGATTCAGATTGTGATGACATTCACTCTGCCCAAGCTGCTCTCGTTGCTAATCTCTCTCACTACGGTTCTGATGTCATCAGTGAGGTACCAACCACATCTAATAATATTAATGATAACCAACATCAAGTTGGGCATGAAAATGACAACCTCGAACAGCATTCGGGATCTAGTAACTCAAATGATGTGGTACCCAATACAACACATTTGAGTGAACCTCAACCAAATGCTACGACGGGTATGGAATCTTATGCTCAACATGATTTGGTCATGGTGCCTAAACATATTATTGATCAAATGCATATGGCCCTCAGACAATCCGTAGATACGAATTCCACCCTAACTGCTGAGCTTGCGTTGCATAAAGAAAAGGTCAAAACTTTTGAAATGGTCCCTCAAGAAGAGAAAATAACATGTTCTGAATTTGACCAATTTCGTTTTGAAAAGATTGAACACTTGAAAGAAATAGAATCATTAAAAGCTAATCTTTCCAATGAATTAAAAGAAAAAGAGTCGGTTGTCAATGATTTTCAGAAACTTAAAATGGATTTCGAAACTCTCGAGTCTAAAAAGGTTGAGTCGGAAATTAATGCTACCAAACTTCTTAAATTCAAAGAACAACAGCTTTTAAAACAATACGCTTCCACAGAAAAGGTTCATCTTTTAACTAAATCATTTAAAGAATTCGAACTTAAGCGTCTTCAAGATTTACCACCTAATCCCGGTTATGCAAAACAAGCTCAGGAATATATTCCCGGTCTTTATGACATGACCATAATTGGAAAATCGAAGGAAGCACCTTTTGTTCGTAGTACTGAGGAGACACAATCACTTGGGGATGAAAGTCATTCTAAAATGCTTTCAAAATTCCATACAATTGATTATGATCAACATAACAAAGATCAGTTTTCGAAAAAGACACGCATTCGCTTACAAAAGGAATTAGCAGAATTAACAGTTCTTGTGCCCCAAAGTTTGTCAAGTGAAAACCTTCCTAGTATGTCTCCTACACTCGTCAAAAAGGATTTAACAAAGTTAATTCCACCGGTAAGTAAGGCGTCCGTTAACTTAAATACGGTTCACCAACACTTAGCCGATTTTGACAAGGTCATTTTGGAACGTACGACGGCCACGGCCATAACGGAAGGTGAATGGAACTTTGAGCACACTAGAGCTGCGTTTCGAGATGAAATTGTTCCGTTTGTAAACAATGTTAAAGCTTGCCTTCGTACTATTGATCAAGATTTGTTTTTGGAAATAGAAGAAGTTAGACGTGTTTTCAATGAAATAGAAGATGCTTATGAAAACAGTTTACTTGAAATAGAACGGGTTTCACGCCATAATGATCTGCTTCTGAATCAAGTGATGTCTCATGATATAGTTTCTGTCTGTGTGAATACAAGTGTTGATAATGATTCTATTGTGCATAATGTTGAATCTGTGGATACTGTGGTAGATAGTACTTGTCACGAATCTGACGCTGAATTTTTAAAGCTTCAAGATTCATATTATTCGCTTTCAAAACGTTTTGATGAGATTCAAACACATTGTATTTCGCTTGAATGCAAGCAACAATTTATTCAAGAAATCTTTAAAACGTCATTCGAAGGTGTAAATATCGATGATGCAAATTTTGAAAAGAATTTTCGATTGAATTTACAATCAAAACAGCGTCAGCCAAGTGACAAAGTTGCTAACTCATTGCCGATAGAAATAGAGAAATCTAAGGAGCTTAACTGTGTGAACGTACTTGAGGCCGCTGAGAATTTTAAACTTGATCTAGATAATCGAGTTTCCAAGATTTTGTCCAAAGTTGATAACTTAAAACAGAAAAATACACGACTCTTCGATTCAGTACAGCCCGCATGTGTTGATACCACTGCACAGAATCAATCATTGATTGAACAATTGAATCGAAAGTCGATGGAAATATCTGATTTGAGGGAACAAATTTGTGATAAGAATCTGGTATTGGCTGAGTTAAAGGAAACACTTCGTACTCTAAAAGGTAAGAATGTTGTGGATAACGCAGCCACTATCTCAGCATCGTCCTCTAGTGCAATCAAAAGAACCCTTATAGCCGTCACACCTCTTAACAAGGGCCCTAGGACTAAACCATCTCAAAATTTGGTCACTAAAGATAAGGCGGAATCAAAACAAGCTTCTAATATTCCCGTGTTGCCTTCTACAGGAGTAAGCACCACTACTAAGGCTCAAAGATCTAAGCTTAAAAGAAACAAGAAGAATGATAGGATCTTGCCCCCATCTAGTAGTCAAGTGAAGAAGAAAGTAGAAGCCCATCCTAGGAATGTTATTTCTGTTTTGAATAAAAAGAATCATGTAGCTAAACCTAAAGGCTCTGCGGTTGTGCAGCGTTCTAAGCCTACTGTGAATTCTAATTTAAAATGTTGGAATTGCAATGAATGTATGTTTTCTAGTCATCATGATTCTTGCCTTATTGACCATGTGAATGAGATGCAGGCCCGGAAAAATGGATTAGAATGGAAACCGACTGGGAAAGTGTTAACCCAAGTTGGTTGGATGTGGCGCCCCACTGGTAGAACTTTCACTATAGTAGGAAATACGTGCCCTTTAACTAGGATCACTCCCACTGAAGTGAAGAAAGCGTGCCCTTTAACTAGGAGTACCAAGGCTACCAAAACACAAGCGTGTCCTTTAACTAGGAACACCGACACTACTGTAGGAACCAAGTGCCCTTTAAATAGGTCTACTCCCACTGTAGTGCCCGCAGATAATCTAAAACCTAAGAAAGTTGGAACAGTAAAACCTGTTAGTGCTAAAACTATCATTAGAAAACGCAGGAAATCTAAGGGTCTTAAAAATGTTAGCAATTCTGATAATTCTATATCTGTATCTGCTAACACTCTGGAACCAATAGTTTCCAATGCATTGTCTACTGTTGTTATTGAAAACAGGTGGTCCAAATTGTTCTCTGGTATTTGGACTCTGGTTGCTCCAAGCATATGACCGGAGATCGCTCTCAGCTCAGAAATTTCGTCAGCAAATTTCTTGGTACGGTTAGATTTGGAAATGATCATATAGCAAAGATAATGGGTTACGGTGAATATCATATTGGGAATGTTATAATTTCAAGAGTGTATTACGTGGAAGGTCTTGGTCACAACTTATTTTCTGTGGGACAATTTTGTGATGCAAACCTAGAAGTTGCTTTTCGAGAGCATACCTGCTTCATTCGCAATTTGGAAGGGGTTGATTTGTTGAAAGGTACTCGAGGGAATAATTTGTATACTTTGTCTCTACAAGACATGATGGCCGCTTCTCCCGTATGTCTTTTCTCCAAAGCATCGAAGACTAAGTCATGGTTATGGCATCGACGGTTATCTCATCTTAACTTTGACGCTATTAATCACTTGGCGAAAAACGAACTTGTTCGTGGTCTTCCTAAACTATCATTTCACAAGGATCATTTGTGTTCCGCGTGTACAATGGGGAAAAGCACTAAGAAGTCTTACAAACCCAAGACAGAAGACACCAACCAAGAGAAACTTTATCTGTTGCATATGGATCTTTGTGGGCCAATGCGTGTTGAAAGTCTTAGTGGCAAAAAGTACATCCTCGTCATTGTCGATGATTACTCTCGGTTTACATGGGTGAAATTTCTTAAAGCAAAAAATGAGGCACCTAAATTCATCATCAGATTTCTCAAGATGATTCAAGTGCGTCTCAACACTACTGTCCGACGCATTCGTACAGATAATGGAACCGAATTTGTGAATCAAATTTTGCGTGATTATTATGAACAAGTTGGCATATCTCATGAAACATCCGTTGCACGCACTCCACAACAAAACGGTGTCGTTGAAAGGCGAAATCGCACACTTATGGAAGCTGCTCGAACGATGTTAATTTACGCAAAGGCTCCATTGTTTTTATGGGCAGAAGCAGTATCTACAGCAGTGTACACCCAAAACCGGTCACTAATTCGTAAACGCCATGGTAAAACACCTTATGAGCTTCTCCATGGAAAAGTACCAGATTTATCATATCTTCATGTATTTGGTTCTCTTTGCTATCCAAACAATGATGGTGACAATTTGGGAAAACTTCAACCAAAGGCTGATATTGGTATTTTCATTGGTTACGCACCCGCAAAGAAGGCATTCCGAATCTACAACCGTAACTCTCGCAAAATCCTTGAAACTATGAATGTTGATTTTGATGAGCTGACAGCAATGGCTTCTGAGCAAAGCAGCTCTGAACCCGCACTTCATGAAATGGGACCCAACAATATTAGTTCTGGTCTTGTCCCAAACAACCCTACTTCATCATTTATACCACCTACTAGGACTGAATGGGATACGTTGTTTCAACCGTTCTTTGATGAATTCTTTACTCCTCCAACTATTGTTGCTCCAGAACCTGAGGTAATAGCTCCGGTAAACGAAGTTGTCGCTCCAGCAACCGAAGCACAATCAGATACATCTGCACCAACAATTGGTCAAGATATACCAACAACGAGTAATTCTCAACCAACACAAGTAACAACTACCCATGTCATGCCTACTGATGATGAAGAGGATGACGATGATCATGATTTGGAATTCGCTCAAATGCGTGAACTTCCATTCTTTGGTGTATCTATTCCCGACCCTAATCAAGCCAGGTCGTCCACCTCAGAGGAAGTTCCTTCTACAGTTTACTCCAATCCACGAATTCGTGAACATGACAGCAAGTGGACAAAGGATCATCCTATAGATTCTATTATTGGTGACCCTAATCGTCCAGTATCCACACGAAGTCAGTTACAAGAAAGTGCACTGTTTTGTCACTTTGATGCTTTTCTCACTGAAGTTGAACCTAAGACATGGCAACAAGCTTTTACTCAATCCTGTTGGATAGAAGCTATGCAAGAAGAACTTAACGAATTCATACGTCTTGATGTTTGGGAACTTGTCCCATGCCCGGATCAAGTGCAGTTACTCACTTTGAAATGGGTTTACAAGGTGAAACTCGATGAGTTAGGCGGAATATTGAAGAACAAAGCTCGTCTAGTAGCTCGTGGATACAAGCAATTATTGGGCATCGACTTTATGGAATCCTTTGCACCTGTTGCCCGTTTGGAAGCTATTCGACTATTCCTCGCTTATGCAGCCCATATGAATATGATCGTCTATCAGATGGATGTGAAGACGGCATTTCTTAATGGTGAACTCAAGGAAGAGGTCTATGTTCAACAACCGGATGGTTTTGTGAATCCCAATTATCCTAATCATGTGTACAAGCTTAAAAAGGCTCTCTATGGGTTGAAGCAAGCTCCACGCGCATGGTATGATCTATTGTCACAATTCCTCATTACGCAAGGCTTCGCGAAAGGCAAGGTGGATCCTACGCTGTTCATTCAGAAACGAGGTAAAGATATGATTATGGTACAAATATATGTTGATGATATTATATTTGCAGCCTCGACCCAAACCTTATCGGATGAGTTTGGGACACTCATGTCTTCCAAGTTTAAGATGTCAATGATGGGCAAGGTATCATTCTTCTTAGGTCTTCAGATATCTCAGAGTCCCAGAGGCATCTTTATCAATCAATCCAAGTATGCCCTTGAATCGCTTAAGAAGTATAAGATGGAATCTTGCGACCCCGTGGATACTCCAATGGTGGAACGAACTAAGCTTGATGCAGATCCTTATGGATTTGCTGTTGATCCGACACTTTATCGTGGAATGATCGGTACTCTTCTGTATATCACAGCCAGTCGACCTGATCTTCAGTTTGCTATATGTATGTGTGCCAGGTATCAAACTAGGCCTACTGAATTACACTTAGCTACTGTTAAAAGGATCTTTCGATATCTTAAAGGAACCATTAATCGGGGACTTTGGTATTCGAAGGACTCTTCTATTGCACTAATGGCATATGCAGATGCGGATCACGCGGGTTGTCAAGATACGAGGCGTAGCACGAGTGGAACTTTGCAACTACTAGGAGATCGACTAATCAGTTGGGCATCGAAAAGGCAGAAAAGCGCTGCAATTTCAAGTACGGAAGCAGAATACATAGCTATGTCCGGTTGCTGTGCTCAAATTCTTTGGATGAGATCGCAATTAACCGACTATGGTCTAGGTTTCAACAAGATTCCGATGTACTGTGACAACAAGAGTGCAATTGCCTTATGCTGCAACAATGTTCAATTCTCCCGGTCGAAGCATATTGACATTCGCTACCACTTCATCAAGGAGCAAGTGGAAAATGGAGTAATCGAGCTTTACTTTGTCCGATCTGAGTATCAATTGGCGGATATTTTCACGAAGGCTTTAGATCGCGCTCGAATTGAATTTTTGGCCGACAAGCTAGGAATGAGAACCTTCTCGCCTGAGACTCTTAAGGAACTAGCAGATGAAGCGAAAGAATAGTGGTGGTAAAACTATTCTCCGTATCCTTGGTGATCATCTGTATATATTGTTTATATTATTATCCACAAAAGCAAAATACAAAAATATAAAACCATATAAAAACCATAAAAATTGAAAAAACTCATTAAAATCCAAAAATATTTTTACTTCATTTTTCAGAGGCATGTCTTTTGGTACGATAATATTTACGGCTTTAGAAATGTTGATTAATATCGACACGGCGCCATAAATAGAGTTCGTACAAAAGTTGTAAATATTTCATAAAACATGCCTAAATGGCTTGTAGTTATTTCTGACTGCAACCCGGTTTTCACATTAAAGTCAGGTATTTCTTATGAAAGCTTTGGCTAACAACGGGAATTAATTTTCTCGGGCAAGGTTTACTTTAAAACCTTGTAAGGGATCAAGTTTACTTTATAACTTGGTCTAACACAAATTTATGTACGTTTCAGTGCATTTATTTGTTAAAACAAGAGAAGTCTTGTTTTTATGAAGTTATCATCTTTACAACCATAGCTATCTACATTTGGTATCTACATACTCGACGATGCGACTACTCAAACAGCGACTACAGCTCTTTCAATAGAACACGGGTCAACAATTGAGGGGGAGCAATTGTCAAGCATTCAGAATCTTCGATGCCGAACGTGCCAAGCTCACAAGCTGGTGTCAAGACAACAATACCAATCGTACATGTGGTGTCAAGAGATGACTTCAGACGTGACGAGGCGACCAACATATGGTGACAAGAACCAGTTGATCTTATCATATGATGTTCTCATCAATCAGGTCCAACCTTGTCAATTCTTTTTAATATGGTGAATATGTGGTCATGTTACAAATCGGTATCATATCTCCTACATTTGATACCATGAAGATTAAATGGACTTGCATTTTTCTTCCCAAAACCTTTGTTAAAACTTCATTAAATCAATTGATATTAAAAACATCGATTGGGTTAATATTTTTAATATGGGGGAGAAAATGTGATTTAATATGGGATATTATCACAAATGGTTTGACTTAAAAGTGCTGGCTCATCCCGACATGTGCGAAATGTTTTTGAATATCGTGGCATATGTTAAGGGGGAGCAAAATGGATTTGCTACATCAAAATGGATATTCATGGTGACATATACTTACCTAAACCTCATTTAATTCACGACGATGAAGATTGTGTGACATAAGGATGGAAGGATAGGTTAAGTCCTATGATTCTTCCAGAACCGGAGGAATCTTCCCAAGGACATTCCATAGCTAGAAATAGTAGTCCTTAGGAAAGAAGGGGAAAGATTGTGAACGTAGCTGAATGCCGACCATGTACTTAAGTTAGCACTGGAACAATCACAACAAGGTGCTAGTTATGACGTATTGGTAAGCATTGAAGGGGTTGAAGAATGAAAAAGAATTGTAATGATAAAGGGTGTAAAGAAAGAAGCCCTCCTTACAACTTTAGGCAGAAACCGGGTCAATACATATGCTATTGAGATCATTTTAATGATTCTTGATATTGAAGACAGACATCATGGACCCAGTGATGCAATGCACAACCCATCCCAGCTAACTCAGATATCTCTTAAAAGATATTTGTTTTAATCACACGGAGACAACACGTTATCTATTGATTTATTCACTCCGAATAAATTGGTATTGAAAAGGTGGCACTCCTCTCCAGCCTCCGATCACTAAAATCTAAAATGCACGATCGAGTCTAGAGCCATTTGAGATCATCAAATATCTCATTAGGACACACTTTCATATTTCCTTGCTTCTTCACACACTGTGAAAAGTAAGAAAGATTTTAAGAGTCCTACGCAAATCTTCATGATCCTGCCTGAACATCCGAGTAATACGAAAGTATTTACAATGAAGATGGAAATCCTTCTTGAGCGAATATCAAAAAGCTCATGGTAGGTGACTTGTGCGATTCTTTATGAATCAAACTTGTGATAACTGGAAAGCAACGGTTGTTTAATTCTTAACTGAATTTAAACACGTTCCAGGCCTCTACGCAATATCTCAGTGATCTTGCCAGAACACTCAGAGTGATACCTTTGTGTTCACGGTGATGAGTGGAAATCCTTCTAGTGTTAACCTCAAACAGCACTTGGTAGGTAACTTGCAAGATTCTATACGAATCAAGCTCGTGACAACTGGAAAGCAACGATGGTGCGGTTCTTAATTGAATTTCACTTGTTCCAGGAACATGAATTGACGGCTTCAAATCATGCGGATATTATTATCCAAATGATTCACTCTTTATGTTCGCAGTCAGCTTTGGACGGTCGAATAAAGAGAACGGGTTTACCCGCGAAATCCTGTCAGGAAGTTACTTAATTGAAACTATCCGTCACGGGTACGATATCTAATATCGTCCAACGGTCTTCACCGACCGGAGGTAAAATGCTACCGATTTAGAATGAAATGTTCAAAGCCATTTCGTTCGTGTCTACTTATGTTGCGGCATTTGAAGACGGTGGCGTTGCGGAATCCGAGAAGAAGTCGTCCCCGCATGCTTATACTTTATGCACTTAATACCTCATCTAATTCAAGAAAGCCTAAAAGTTAAGTCTTCCGCTGTATCGAACTCTGAAGCTTTCAAGAATTACTAAGGTATAAGTATGTGGGACGTGAGGTCACGAAGAGGAGAAGATCACAAGTGATGGATGCACAAGATCAAGGCAAGAGATTAATGCTCAAAGATTGATATCAAAGATCACATTAGCATGTTCACCAGAAAAAGAAAAAGAAAAGGAAAGACGAAGACTACGAGCTCAAGACAAGCACAGTATGCTAGGTTTACTTTATTATTGTAACTTGGGTAACGCCCTTGTTTGGAGTGACCTCCCTTAGGGGGAGATTGTTGGAAATACGTTTTACGTATTAAGAAGGATCGGTCACTCCATTAATAGTCCATGTAATAGCTCGTAGTTTAGTTAATCTTCATTACTTATCAAACAAGTCCAAGCCTAGCCTACAACATGTGTAGGCCGGCCCAAAAGTGTAAGCCCAAGCCCATTACAAGGCTTGGGTATATAAACCCTCTCCTTTGATGGAGAGGGTGTGGTTTTTCATAATTTACACATAGTTCTTTCTTAGTTTCTCTCTCTAAAGTGTGAAATCCACCATTTCTCTATCTCTTTCTCTCTCTAAAAACATAAGCATAGATTTACAAATCTACAACATGGCATTCGTGTTGTTGAAGAAAAGCTTGAAGTTGATCCACACTGGTGTTATGCAAGTCCTTAGCCAATTTAACATCCGTCACGTATTTTTTCCATTCTGGAGGAAGAGTGTTCAAATACTTGGTGTTCAATTGAAAGGTAGGAATTGCCATGCCATAGATATTAAGCTCATTCAACAATAGGGTAAATCTCAGATAGTAGTCATTGAGAGTCTCCCCTGGCACATAGGCAAACTTATCAAAAGTATCATAAAGCTTACACTCTCGTTCTTGTTTAGTTAACGAGGTGCCTTGCATTAGAACACGAATTCTATCCCATAACTCTTTGGCAACTTTATGTTTGCTGACGAGTTTGTAGACATCTGGAGGAAGAGCTTGGAGAATGATGTTTGTAGCATACTTATCACATTTATCTTGAATCTTCATATCTCCAGTCAACTCACCCGTTGTGCGAGGACGAGTGGTCGTACCTTCCGTCACAGTACCATAATCTAATGGTCCATTGAGCACCGATGCCCAAATTAGATGTCCATTCTCCTTGTTTAACATATAAAGTTCCATTCGGGAAGCCCATTCCTCATACATAGTCTTCACCAACATTGGTGGACGATTATCCGTACCCGAGAGGATGGACTTATCCGTAAGAGATGTATACTCCATTTCAATAAGTTAAGATTTACAAAGTTGATCGAACAATGAAATAAGGTTAAGTATTTTTGTGTTGTTGTGAGTTAAAACCGAGAAACAATGTTAAAATCCCCTAAAATATGTTCTCGATAAACCAAAAATTCCAAGTCAAAATTACACACGATTCGAAATTTTTTATGGAAAAAATTGTGATTATCGGAATGCCAGATCGGAATGTCAGATCGTAATACTAGATCGGAATGTCAGATCGTAAAACCAGATCGGAATGTCAGATCGTAACACCAGATCGGAATGTCAGATCGTAATGCCAGATCGGAATATAGCCCTGTCGAAATGTTGTTGGTATCGGAATGTTCAGATCGCAAAGCCCTATCGGAATGTTCAGATCGCAAAGTGGCTGACAAAATTCGAGCAGAGTAACGACTTAAAATACTTCCTTATACCCGTCGGAATCTCAGATCGCAATAGCTATCGGAATGATTCAGATCGGAATAAGTGATAAAAATCCCACGATCGCAATGTAGAAACCAAACCCTTTCCGATGGAAGGTTATTGCGATGGAAGCCCAAGTACTATTTGTACTTTCCGATGGATGTTTCTGCTTAAATTTCGGAATGATAGAACACAACCTTTTTGCACTTTTGATCCAGAAAATTGATGTTTTAATGAAAAACCAAGATACCAAGAACACTTTTAATCACAAAATCCTATGTAGCACTACTTGATACTACGATCAAAGCAAAAAAATTTTGAAGATTTCGGCAAAACACACTTATACTATACGAATTGTTTAGAAAACAATACGCAACACAAACACAAACCTATATTTCATCCCAAGCTCTTGATACCATTTGTAGATTTGTAAATCTATGCTTATGTTTTTAGAGAGAGAAAGAGATAGAGAAATGGTGGATTTCACACTTTAGAGAGAGAAACTAAGAAAGAACTATGTGTAAATTATGAAAAACCACACCCTCTCCATCAAAGGAGAGGGTTTATATACCCAAGCCTTGTAATGGGCTTGGGCTTACACTTTTGGGCCGGCCTACACATGTTGTAGGCTAGGCTTGGACTTGTTTGATAAGTAATGAAGATTAACTAAACTACGAGCTATTACATGGACTATTAATGGAGTGACCGATCCTTCTTAATACGTAAAACGTATTTCCAACACCATGGATTGGATGACGTTCACCAAATCAATACTTTCTATACTGGCCTTTAATCTCACCACCAAGATTCACTCAATGCTTCCGCGGGAGGGAATATTCTTCTTAAATCCATGCAAGAGGCCATGGACATCATTGAGACTAAAGCAATGGTTCAAACAAACTCTCAATTTGAAGAAAGGGTTCATGTTATCCAAAACACTTCTCAAACACCTTGTGATAACCAATTCCTCAAATATCACCAAGAGATCATTCAATAAGTCAAACAAGGTCAACAAGATATGATTCAAGAGATAGTTCAAGCCATTAAGACCGTTTCATTGAAAAATTCTTCAAATGATGTGAATGCCATTACTCTTTCTTGTGTAACTTGTGGAGGTCCCCATTCTTATGAACAATGTGATAAGGTGCAAGTTTATCAAGAGGAATGCTATGCTTACCAAGACGAACATCGTCAACACTTCAAGCCAAATATCAATCCAAATAATCTTTCTTACAAGTCCCAAAACTACCTTACTCCACCGGGATTCCCACCCCAACCACCCACCCAAATTCAACAAAATCCTCCTCAAATTTTACCAAGGAATCAAGGGCAAAGACCACCTTACCAAGGGAATAACTATAAGGCACCCAATTATTTTCAACCTCAAGGAAATAACTTTTATCCACCAAATCAAGGATTTAATGCTCAACCTCCACCTTTCCAACCTCAAGGTCTTCAAGGAAATGTGTCACAAGATTATAACACAATAGATTTTTTTTCACAAAATGAATCAAGAGAATGAAAGGAGGTTCCAAGCTATTGAGAAGAGAATGAATGACCAAATGAAACGTATATCGGATGAACAAACCAATAGGCTTTTAATGGTATTAAATCAAAGACCACAAGGGGCTTTAACTTCCAACACACAAACAAATCCAAGGGCAAATGTCAATGCTATTACAACAAGGAGGGAAAAAACAACAAAGGATCCTTCACCTCCTAAACCTCCTGTTGTCCATCCACTTGTGCTCCTACTTGTGACAAGCCTTGTACCTCTACTTAACCACCTCAAAATGATCCCATTCACTCAAACACACCTTCTCAACCCATTCTTACTTCTCCTTTACCTTCCACACTTCCCAATGAAGAAGCTAACAAAGACAAATCTTCCACTACCACACCTATTCCACCTACACCAAAACCTACTCTTCCATATCCTTCAAGGTTGAAAAAGGACAAGTTAAAGAACAAGGATGACATCCAAGTCTCAAATTTCTTAAGGATGTTTAAGCAACTCAACATCAACATATCCTTTGCGGAAGCTCTTGCTTATATGCCAAAGTTTGCTAAGATGTTCAAGGATTTACTCTCCAACAAAGAAAAATTGGTTGATTTGCCCAACACATCCCTTAATGAAAATTGTTCCGCCGTGTTACTTAAAACCTTACCAATAAAACTTGGAGATCCGGGGCGCTTCTTGATACCTTGTAATTTTCCCGGTGTTGAAAATTGCATGGCTTTGGCGGATCTAGGGGCAAGCATTAACCTCATGCCTTTATCGGTTTGGAAAAAACTCTCTCTTCCCGAGCTCACTCCCACTAGGATGACTCTTGAATTAGCCAACCGAACCATAGCTTATCCCATAGGTATAGCAGAGGATGTGTTTGTAGGTGTGGATAAGTTTACGTTTCCGGCCGACTTTGTAGTGGTTGATTATGACATGGATCCTAGAGTTCCTTTGATTGTTGGTAGACCGTTTTTGAGAACGGGTCATACTTTGATAGATGTGGCGGAAGGAGAACTAATTATGAGAGTAGAAGATGAGAGAGTGGTGTTTAAGTTAGGAAAGTTTGTGATAGGAAAGAGGCTAAAGAGTCTAGACCTTGTGAGACTATTAACATTGTTGATGTGTTAGATGAGGTGTGTGATGAACACTTTCATGATGCTTGCAAGAGTACTAGTGATGAGATGCCCCATGTTGAAACCGTGGCCTCAATTGCTCCCTCTTTAATACCTTTTGGAGAGAGTGATTTCCTCTTGGAGGAATTTGAGTCAAACTTTCTTGGTGATGATGATTCTCCCATTAATTGGGAAGAAGATATTCTTACAATCCAAAAGTTGCTCAATGAGGACCCTATTCCTTCTCTTATTCCACAAAACGTTACCATTGAGGAACCTTCCATAGTAAAACCTTCCATAGAGAGTCCACCTCCTATTGAACTTAAGGACCTTCCATCCCACTTAGAGTATGCTTTCTTAGAGGGCAAAGACCAATTACCTGTGATCATTGCTAAAGAGTTGAAAGAGGATGAGAAGGAGCAACTTATTGAAGTCCTTAAGAAACACAAGAAAGCCTTAGCATGGAAAATATCCGACATAAGGGGAATTGATCCACATTTTTGTACACACAAAATCCTTATGGAGGGTGACTACAAACCCGCCATTCAAAGTCAAAGAATAGTTAACCCAAAAATCCATGAGGTCATTAAGAAGGAAGTGATTAAACTCTTAGATGCGGGTATGATTTACCCCATTTCCGACTCTCCATGGATTAGCCCGGTTCATTGTGTTCCAAAGAAGGGTGGAATCACCGTGGTACCTAATGAGAATAATGAGCTTATTCCTACGAGACTTGTCACCGGTTGGAGAGTTTGTATTGATTATAGAAAACTTAATGAGGCGACTAGGAAAGACCATTTCCCATTACCTTTTATGGATCAAATGCTTGAACGCTTAGCGGGAAATGAGTATTATTGCTTTCTTGATGGCTTTTCGGGTTATTTCCAAATACCCATTGACCCTAAGGATCAAGAAAATACCACATTCACTTGTCCCTACGGTACATTTGCTTACAAGAGGATGCCTTTTGGCTTATGTAATGCACCGGGGACGTTTCAAAGGTGCATGATGGCGATTTTCCATGACATGATAGAGCAAACTATGGAGGTTTTTATGGATGATTTTTCCGTCTTTGGAAATTCATTTACCTCATGTCTCACCAATCTTGATAGAATGCTTAAGCGTTGTGAGGAAACATGTTTAGTGCTTAATTGGGAGAAATGTCACTTTATGGTGAAAGAGGGAATTGTTTTAGGACACAAAATATCCAACAAGGGATTAGAAGTGGATCGAGCTAAAATTGATGTGATTGCTAAGCTTCCTCCACCCACCTCGGTTAAAGGTGTGAGGAGTTTCTTAGGTCATGCGGGATTTTATAGGCGCTTTATAAAAGATTTTTCTAAGATAGCTAGACCGATGACTCACCTCTTGGAAAAAGAGGCTCCTTTCATTTTTAACCAAGATTGTTTGGACTCTTTTGAGACTCTTAAGGAGAAATTGACTAAGGCTCCCGTTTTGGTTTCTCCAAATTGGGAATTACCTTTTGAGCTTATGTGTGACGCTAGTGATTATGCGGTGGGGGCCGTCTTAGGACAAAGAGTGAATAAGCATTTTCAACCTATACACTATGCGAGTAAAACCATGACCGGTGCCCAACTTCATTACACTACCACGGAAAAAGAGTTGCTTGCTATAGTATATGCTTTTGAGAATTTTAGACCATACCTTGTGCTCTCCAAAACCATAGTGTATACGGATCATTCCGCTCTCAAGTATCTTATGACAAAACAAGATGCTAAGCCTAGGCTTTTGAGATGGGTTTTGTTGCTTCGGGAGTTTAAGATAGAAATTCGTGATAAGAAAGGGGCCGAGAATTTAGCGGTGGATCACTTGAGTAGACTTGAGCATCCTTTTCAAGGAGATTTGCCACATCAAGAAATCAATGAATCCTTTCCATTAGAGGAGCTCATGTCTATCTCTTCCCAAGAGGATGCCACTCCTTGGTTTACGGATATCGCAAACTATCTTGTGGGCAATGTGCTTATTGAGGGTCTTACTTATCAACAAAAGAAGAAATTTCTTAAGGAAGTTAAGTACTACTTTTGGGATGATCCTTATATTTTTAGGCAATGTGCGGACCAAATCATTAGACGGTGTGTAGATGGGCCCGAGGTATTTAAGATCTTAGAAGCGTGTCATAAAGGACCTACGGGTGGACATTTTGGGCCCAACTATACCGCCAAGAAAGTCTTTGATTCGGGTAACTATTGGCCTTCCATTTACAAAAATGCCCATGAAATGGTGAAATTTTGTGATGTGTGTCAAAGACAAGGAAAAATTACCCAATGTGATGAGATGCCACAAAATTTTATTCAAGAGTGTGAGATATTTGATGTATGGGGCATTGATTTCATGGGACCTTTTCCATCCTCTAAAGGAAACAAGTATATACTTGTGGCGGTGGATTATGTGTCCAAATGGGTGGAAGCTAAAGCCTTACCTACCAATGATGCTAGAGTTGTTGTGAAGTTTTTGAAACAATTGTTTGCTAGATTTGGTGTACCTCGGGCCATCATAAGTGATCGTGGTACGCACTTTTGTAATGATCAATTCACGAGAGTTATGAAGAAATATGGAGTTAATCATAGACTTTCTACCGCGTATCACCCTCAAAAAAATGGTCAAACCAAGGTCACAAATCGTGGTTTAAAGAGAATTTTAGAGAGAACGGTGGGAGAGCATCGTGCTTCTTGGTCGGATAAGCTTAATGATGCTTTGTGGGCGTTTAGGATGGCTTTTAAAACACCAATTGGTTGTACTCCTTATAGGCTTGTCTATGGAAAAGCGTGCCACCTTCCATTCGAGTTAGAACATAAGGCATCTTGGGCTCTCAAGTGGGCTAACTTTGATTTAAACCAAGCCGGTTCCCATAGGAAAGATCAACTCAATGAGATGGATGAATTGAGAGCCAATGCCTATGAAAATTCTTTGCTTTACAAGGAAAAGACTAAGAAATTGCATGATGCTAAGATTAAGAATCGTGAGTTCAAAGTTGGAGAGCCAGTTCTCCTCTTTAACTCAAGGTTGAAACTTTTTGCGGGCAAGCTTAAGTCGAGATGGTCCGGTCCATTCACTATTGCTCAAGTGTTTCCATATGGAACTATTGAGTTATCACAACCCGATGGTCCAATTTTAAAGTGAATGGTCACCGTGTGAAACATTATTTTGGGGAGGACATTTCCGTTGAAATGGTCCAAGAAATCCCCATTTTCCCCATGAATTGATTCATTGAGGGACGAGTCGAGCTAGAGACTCATTAACTCAAGCATCGTATAACTAGGTTTAGAGTGTTGTAGGTTAGAAATAAAGGGATAGACTTGGAGATAAGTGTAGGGGAGACCTTCTTTTGTCTTCATGATTGTTTGTAGGGTTGCTCACTCATTTCATGCTTTGGAGCTTATGGAGGAGGCCCTTGTATCCGGTTCACTTTGTTACTATTGTGATTTTTCATTGACACCTTGTGCTTAAACATGATTTCACTAATAGTTGTCCTTTCCTTAACTTGGGTTAAGCAAAGTTTATTCATTGTCATAAGTGTAGGGGAAGTTTTTTTTTACATCCATGCTCTTAAACATTGAGGACAATGTTTAGCTTAAGTGTAGGGGGGTCTTCTATCGAAGTGACCTTACCTAGAACTTGTCATTGTCCTTCATGATAATTGGGAAAATTATTTTTTCAAACATGTTTCAAATTTTTTATTTACTTTGGCCACCAATAATATGCATGCATAATTTTTGCATCATACATTTTTCATTTGCATATCACATTTACATTGTATATATTTCTTCTTTATGTTTCATCAAAAATATATAAAAAGAAAAAATATAATAAAAACATGGTTTTAACAAATTTAGACTTCTTTGACATATTAGGCCCGCCATGGATATTTTGACTCAACCCGAGTTTGCTTATCTTAGCATTCTCTAGCTAGTATCCTTAACCATGTAGTCCTTCATTGGTCTGTTAGGCTAAGCATCCACCAATCTCATTATTTGAGATTTTAAATTTGTGGAGAATGGGAAATGATAGAGTTGAAGCAAGTATAAAAGGGCTAGATAAACTTCATGATAATTACTTGTGGCTAAACCCTTCTTTTCTTAACCTCTATTTTCTTCGCATGTATATAATTGTTAATAAATAATCAAGAACGGTTTTAATTGGTTCGTAATCTCTTATGCATTTTTGTCTAATCATTCATGGTTGGTATAAGTACGTCTTAAGATTCTAAGTTAGAACGTTTTATGTGTTCTAGACTTATGTCATGCTCAATATTTAGCGGGTGTTTTTCCTTTTATTATTTTCAAATTTCTTAGTGAGGAATAAAGAAAAATAAGAGCGGCTTATGAAAAAAAATGAGTGGCTAGAAAAAAGAAAAGAAAAAAAGAAAAGAAAAAAAATAATACAAGACTCCCAATAGGGGCAGTGTGGTGTTAATTATAGTGACTATTGAGTTCCAATATTACCTTGACGGGTTGCGGGGTTGAAGATCCATAGTCTCAAAAAGATGGCGGATGTAAATTATTGCGTGAGTTTTATTTTTCTTTCCTTTGCGAGTGTGTAGCTACTTATGAAAGCATGACATGAGGATTTTACCCATAAGGCGAATGACTTATTACTCTTGAAACGGACTTGTATTAATTGTGAGCGGTTTTTCAAGCAATGGATGAGAGGATTACTTAGGATTAAAACCGTGCTTCCTTATTTTTGGATTTTGCACTTCTTATACTTCACACTTGAATAAATGACAAATTTGTCCACAAGCAATTTGATCAAATAATAACCGGTTCCACATTTAATTGTCATGAATAAGTTGATGCACTTTTTACTTGTGAATGCAATTATACAATTTTTAAGCTTGGTATGGGGAAAGTGAAACTTGAGGGTGATAAATGTCCATGGTACCCAAGCCCTAATCAAAGTCATTGAATTCTTGATGAGTTATTTCCATCAAAACCATTTCAAGAAAAACCAAAAAGACAGAGATAGAATTGTATTTTGTTCATTGCATTGTTAAAAGTCAAAATCATGCATCATGTAGTTTAGAGTAGTGTAGATGCATTCCATATGGCCAAGGTGGATTAATTATGAGGAGAATGTAAATTTGTGCTTTAAAATATATATTATTGCATGAGGACATGACAATATTCAAGTGTAGGGGATTTGATATGAGCTAAAACTCATATCAATTTATCAATAAATAACCCTTAAACATGAAGCAAAATACCAATTTATCTTGTAAAAATAGTATTATGTGGTATGTTTGTGTTTGTGTACACTTGTGTAGGTAAAAGGATGCATTTTCAAGCAAACAAGGAATAATCAAGCTTAATTTGATGAAAAAGACAAAGAAGGATCAAAAGTGACAAGACTTTGAAAGTATAAGGACCTATCTTGACAATCTGCCAAAGATGAAGGACCAAAGTGTAAATATATAAAAGTCAAGATCATAGTCAAATTTGGTCAAATCTAAAGTCAACTTAGTCAAAGGACCAATTTTGTTCAAGAATGAAGTTTGAAGGACCAAATATGCCAAAGAAATGAAGTGAATAGCTCAAATATATAATCTGCCAAAGTCAAGGGATCAATTCTGCCATTTTTGGAATGTTAATACAAGTGTGATCCGTGTTTTAAACTAAGGACCAATAAGAAGCCAAGAAAGAGTTGTCCTGGATTTCCACATCATGGCAATTAATACCCACTAGCGCCGCGATTCATAAATGAGCAAATCACAACAGTGCAATCCGTGTGCACCCTTTTCAACCAATGAAGACTTGACACGTGGCATCTTCAAACAAACAAAATTTCCAGGATCGGGTTAGAGCTAGATTGGATTTCAAGAGAAGTGCTTAACATCAAACTTTCTCAAAATCAAGAGACGAATCCATTGGTCATAACCAATTAACCTGAAATCAACTCCACAAAGAATCCCCAATTTAAGTTCATACTTGCAAAATCAATTAAGCATATTTATGACACGTGGAAGTCTGGGATTGGCTCCAACACGTCACCAACCCCAACTGCTCTTCCTCTTAAGTCTATAAATAGCCTGATTAGTCCACATTTCTGTAGTAGTTAAAAAGTGTGAAAACACACACACTTTTAGATTTCTTTCACCATTTCTAGTTTTTAGCTTAACAACTCAAGAGTTTGACACACTCTTGAGTTAGTTAGTTAGTTTGTAACCACTTAACAGCTTTGTAACCACTTTTCCATTAATAAAATTCAAATTCTTACTTTCCCGCCAATTCTCAATTCCTTCTATACTGTTCATACCTTGCACCATTGATACTCTTGTTGCTGTTTTGAGTTTGTTATGATCATATCTTGATCATAACTGACTTTGTGTGAAGATTTTAGCTGTTTGTTGATTTCAGTCCAAGTTCATAGCAGATTTGATGATTTCAAGGCATTTTAGCCTTGTTGATGATGTGTAGCTGTTTGATTGATTGTAGATAGTTGAATCTAGTGCTAAGGTGGTGGTTAGCACTAGACTAGAGAGTTCAGCACTCCTCTACTGCTCAAAGGTTACTACAATAGGTGCAAACGCTTCTTGTTTTCAATTCCTCTCAATTGTAAATGCATGCTTCATTCCTAGCTAAGATCTTTGTTGATTGCATGATAAAATTTGATTAGCCTGTTCTTGAATTGATTCTAGTCATTTTGTAGTTTAAGTGTTGCTTTATCTGCTTTTTGATTTGATACTAGTCCTAGTTCTTAGCTTAATTCAGTCAATTTTAGCTTTGTTATACTATTTGAGTCCTAGTTGTTTCAGTTACTTGCAAATAGCTTTCACACACTTCAATTTGGTCACTGAATTTGGTTTGCTATAGCTTTTTACTCAGTTTGAATTTGTACTCAAAAAGTCTTCACAGAATTTCAAAAAGATCAGTAAAAGAGTGTTTGGCATTAGCTTGTGTAGGATTTTCAAGTGTTGATTTTTGGCTAACTAGTGTTCATTTTCAGTAAATAAGTGATAACTAGTAGAATTGAGTCATTTTCAAGTCAACAGTAAGGTCAAAAAGGCAAATGGCATTGTAAAAAGTTTGGGTCATTTTCAGTCAGTTTTGTTCAAGAAAAGTTATCAAATTCATTTACTTAGCATTTACTTGTTTCTTAATGAAATTCCATCAGACCAGTTCTCAAATCTAGGTCATAATATGAAGTTTCATTGTCCATAAGCATTTTGTACAGTATTCAGTAATCAAGTGGGAATAAGCAAAAATCTGAACCTTTAAGCAAATGAATGTTTCTGTAACTTGTAAACTGATTTTTCATATCTCACAATCCTCTTCATAAACTGATCAATTTTCTTTTACAAATTCACTTAGTTAATGCTTGTGGTTGATTTTTGAGATTTTGATCTTTTTGAAAAAAGCTTGGTCAACGCTGGTCAACATAAGCCAAATTTTAGCTTAATTCAATTTCCAAGCTTATTACTGGATGATTTTGAACAAGACTTGATTTCCCATTCATATTTTGAGCTCATTAATCAGTTTCATTACAAAAATCTAGTTGTGCATGTTTAGATTTCTTTAGAGCTTATTTTGTGCTTATTAGAAAGTGCTTATCAGAGTTTTAGCCATTGTTAGCTTAATTCCTTTTACAGGTCTAGCTTATTCTTGATTTTAAGCATTTTGCAAGTGGTTTGAACAATTTTGGTTGAGAAATAAGCTCAAACGAGCTTATTTGTTAGTTAAGCCCGTTTTTGATATAAAACTTTTAAAAATTGCAACTTAGTCCCTAATGAATTTATCTGGTTTTAAACTTGGCAAAACTTACAAGTTTTTAGGGTTTGCTTAAATACAGTCCTTAAACTTACATAGTTTGTTAAAATCAGTTAGTAAGTTTTAAATTTGTTGAGAATTGGTTAGTTTGTTGCAAAGTTTTCATTTTTAATCCTCATAGTTAACTATTTTTACAATTTCAGTCCTTATACTTGTTATCTTTACATTTTGAGCATTTACTTTTCATAGAATTTACATTTTCAGTCCTTTTAGTTGTAAAGTTTACATTTTGAATTTTGATTGAATAAATACTTGGTATTTGCACGATGTTTTACATATAAGTAGACAATATTTTTCAGTTTTGAAAGGCATTGTTTGAATTAGCAAATAGAATATCCAAAAAAATATATACATACAAAACAGTTAAAAACCCGATATTGTTAGGACTTTCAATTAGACAAGAACTGAGAAAAACGAACTTCATTATACACAATTTCAAGTGCCAAGAGCACCATCACCAGCATCTGAAGAAGATAGTAATGAAGACCAAGCTCAAAAGAATCGAGAGATGAAACAACAAATTGCTTTTATAATGAAGACTTACAAGAAAATCTACAACCCCACCAACAACAATCTTCGCACATAATCTAACACAAAGAACCGATATGTTGAGAGTCCTCCAAGGTATGACACACGTCGATGTGGTGAAATTCCTTCTAGGTATGATCAACATAATCCAACACATGTTGAGGGTTCTGCGAGGTATGATCGACAAACTACCAAGTATGATACTCAGAGGATTGCTGCTGCTACTGGGAATAGGGAAACTATTGGAAGTCAAGTGGTTCATCAGAGTGGGATTCAATGTTTTAATTGCCAAGGTTATGGGCATATGGCAAAGGAATGCAGGAAGGCGAAAAGGGTTAGAGACTCCAGCTATCACAAGGAAAAGATGCTGCTATGCAAGAAGATGGAAACAGGGGTTAAATTGTCAGGTGAGGAAGGAGCAATGCTTGATGACACTGATGATGAAGATTCTGATCAAGAGCTCGATGCACATTACTCGTACATGGCAAAGGTTGAAGAAGTTCTCAAAGTCACTGAAGATGACAATGGCCCTATCTTTGACACTAAGCCAATCGATAAGGTACACACTACTGATGAATATAATGTGTTTGGTGATATTCATGTGCATAGTGATCTACCCAATGCCATTAATGACACGTGTATGATGGAAACGGTTGATAGCAATACCACACCCGATTCATCAGACATGTGCAATAATTAGTCTGAGGATGATCAACATGCAAATGAGTATGATGAAGAGGAACGTATTGCGCTTGCTAATTTAATTGCTACTTTAAAAAAAGATGTCACTGAAAATAAAAAGCGTCAAAAGCCATTAAAGAAGGCAAACGCTACGCTTACTCAAAATTTTGAAGAATGCAAAGATGCTCTTATCAAATCGAGTGAGATGACTGAAAACTATAGAGATGAGCTCCTTCAGAAAACCAAAGAGCTTGAGGGGTACAAGGGTAGTGCGTTAAAAAGTCAAAAGGACGATTTTGAAAACGAATATAATACAACTCTTGAGTTATTATCCAAAGAGAAGAGTCAATATAATGTTTTCTTAATAGATGAACGTCAAAAAACGTACCTTGCCAATACCAAAGTTAATGAAATTGAACAAAAGCTCTCTATGACCACTACTGATTCTGCTAAAATTCTTGAGGTTTAGAAACAAGAGGTAGATGCGTTAAAACAAGACTTCAAAAGTAGATATGATAAAGAAACCGAAAAAGTAACAAAACTAGAAGAACAAGTCGAATTTTTGAAGAAAGTTGTTTATAAAACGCATGATTCTATTCAAACCGTAAGAATGCTAGCACCTCCGTCGATGTTTAAGGGTCAAGCTAGCTTTGCAAGTCCTGAGTACCTTGCCAAAGCTCAAGATGCGAACCCATGTCTTTATCTTGATGAGACCTAAAGGACCGATCTTGATTACATGCCTGTTAGTGCCGATAGTGATGAGACTACCCTTTAGGATGATGATAGTCGACCACTTCTCAATAAGGAGTTTGTAAAACCATATAATTATGCTTACATGAATAGTCTTTATGGTCGTTTCAACAAACAAACTCAGAAAACCCGTGAGGAAGTGTTTTTAGAATGCAAACAAAAGAGAATTCAATGGAAGAAAGCATTTGCCCCTAAGAAATCTAATGTTTACAAATACATAAACTACCTCCCTCTAGATGAATCTAAAAGCAAGAGTAGGAAAACATTAGGTATTCTTAAACACCATATAGATAATGTTAAATCTATTGTTAAAAGAGATTCGGCAAAACGTGAAAATGATGAGTGCACACGCCCGATTCCTCAAGATATTACCTTGCTTGTGAAAGAACTATTAATCCCAAATACGACATTAATTAAAGAAACTGTTCTTCAGTTTGAGGATTTCATTCGGACTGAAATCTATGATGATTTAAAATATGTTGAATCTCTTGAGAAACACATTGAAGATCTTCAAATGGAGAAGTCTGATTTTTCAGATGAATATGATTTACTCTTGAAAGAATGCGTTTCTAAAGATGTTATGTGTGCTTATTATACATCTTGTGCTGATATTGATGAATATTCTGATTTGCATGCAAATATCTTGATAAGATCAAAGAATGTGAGCGTCTTGAAATTGAGCTTTCGAAACGTAAAGAAAATGTTGATAAAAAGGCTTTTGAGTTACTTCAACACAAAACTGATTTCCTTCAAAAACATTGTCATTCTCTTGAACTTGCTTTGCAAAAAGACGTTGGTAGTTTTCCACATGATAATAACTTGCAAGAAAAACTTTCCAAAACGTTTCGAGAAATGAATGAACATAATTTGGAAATTAAAGGGTTGAAAGCTCAATTACAAGACAGGGACAGAGCGATAGCAGAGTTGCAGAAACTCGTTGCTAAAATGGGTGGGAAAGTTGTGGAACCTAGCATTAAGAAACATGTTGTTAGACAACCCAATGCCTCTAAAGAGAATAGATCCTCTATCTTGGGAAAACCATATGCTTTATCTAATTCATCATTTGCAAAACCTGTGTTTGCCCCCAAGATAGATGGAAAGGAAAGGTTACCACATAATCAACCCATAAGGAATGCCATAGCACCAAGCGTTAAGCACAAAAATGTGATGAAACCAGGGATGTATAGAATGACCACTAAGCCCACAAACAAAGTTACTCAATCGCCTCAGACTTCTAGAAACACTAATATTTGTATGTCTTCTACTACAGGAATAGTCTCCACTACTAGTGTTAGCCGGCCTCAGATTAAGAGCAATCAAGTGAATGATAAGGTCTGGAAACACAAGAATAAAGGGAAGATGAAGGAAGTAGAAGAACACCCTAGGAATTTGAATGTTTTTAAGAATAAAAAGTCTGTAATCGCTTGTAATGACGATTTGAATGATGTGACTGATTTGAATGCTATGAATGTGAAATTTGTTTGTGTCAAATGTGGAAAGTGCTAATGCTAATCATTCTATGTGTGCTATGAATAAAGTCAAAGGCATAGATACTAGAACTAAGAAGCATGTTGTGATGCCTATTAGAGCTAGTAAACCCAAACGCAAAGTGAGCCATTCTGGTGATACCCTCACTAAGAAAAGTAATGCATCAGACTCCACCACTAAGAATCCTAGAAGCAAAATTAAGGAATTATATGAGTCTGCTAGCAAGTCTTGGAAATGGTGGTTTGATAATCAATGTCCTCCAGGATATACATGGATGTCTAAAGCTAGGACAGAAAATGTGAAAACGAGTGTTAGTATGCCTTTAAATGTTGATAAGGACACTAATAATTCTACTATCACAACTACTGTGGTATCCAAGTTAGCAATTTCTCCATCGTATTCTAACTCTTCTGCAGGTGATACAAATAATTCTATTCATACTGGACTCCGGATGCACGAAGCACATGACGAGGAATCTCAAGCTTCTAATTAACTTTGTGGAGAAGTTCCTGGGTACGGTCCGATTCGGAAATGATCAATTTACACCGATCCTAGGATATGGAGATTTGGTTCAGGGGAATATCACGATCAAAAGGGTATACTACGTCGAAGGGCTCAATCACAATATTTTCTCGGTTGGTCAATTCTTTGATGCGGATTTGGAGGTTGCTTTCAGAAAGAAAACATGTTTTGTTCGTGATTATGATGGGAATGACTTACTTATCGGTAATCGGGGTACTGATCTTTACACAATTTCAATACAAGACACAACTTTATCAACTCCAATTTGCTTCATGGCTAAAGCTTCAATGACTCAGGCATGGTTATGGCATCAACGTCTTTCTCATCTCAACTTTGATACCATCAACCTGCTTTCCAAGAAAGATATTGTGAGAGGCCTTCAAAGTTTGTTATTCATCAAAGATCATCTTTGTTCTTCTTGTGAACTTTGTAAAGCTAAAAGAAGTAGCTTCAAAACAAAGACCACACCAAGCTCTAAAGGACAGTTAGATCTTCTTCACATGGATCTGTGTGGTCCCATGCGTGTTCAGAGTATCAACGGAAAGAAATATATTTTGGTAATTGTCGATGATTACTCAAGGTACACATGGACTCACTTCTTGAGATCCAAGGATGAAACACCCGAAGTCCTCATCAGCTTCCTTAAACTGATACAACATGGTCTTCAAGCTCAAGTTAAAGTGGTTCGTACTGACAGAGGTACAAAATTTTTGAATTCAAATCTGAGAAAGTATTTTGAAGCCGAAGGGATTGAACATGAAACATCTATTGCTCGAACACCCGAACAAAACGGCGTTGTTGAAAGACGAAACCGTACTTTGGTTGGAGCTGCTCGAACATTACTATCCACTTCAAAACTTCCACTATACTTTTGGGCTGAAGCCGTGTCAATCACATGCTACACACAAAATCGCTCCTTAATTATCCCAAGACACGAAAAGACACCATATCACATAATTCATAACCGAAAACCTTCACTCAAACACCTTCATATTTTTGGATGTACTTGTTACATTATTCGCGATGGTGAAAATTTGGATAAGATGAAAGAGAAAGGTGATGTATGTATTCTTGTGGGATATGCAACTCAGTCTAAGGGATATAGAGTGTACAACAAGAGAACAAAATTGATTGTCGAAACCATTCACATTCGATTTGATGAATTACAAGAGATGGCACTTAAACGAAACAGTTTAATTCCCGATCCACAAGGACAAACGACTTCCGTTCACAACCGCAAGGAACTCGGAACTCAAGATCACAGCAATGAATCGTCAAGTTCAACGCTGGTTCCAGAACAAGTTCCTAGAGCTGATATGACAGTCGACACGACAATTGAAGAGTTGGAAATGTTATATGGACCAACGTATGATGAATATTTCACGGGGGAGAAACAAGTTGTATCGAAGTCTTCCGCTGTCACTCATGATAAGAATGATGATACCGATCATCGTCAATAGCCGGATACAACTTCATCTACTTCAACACGGGTTGCTGCAGATTTACCTCCTCAGAATATCACTCCAACAATCGATCCTACAACATCCATAACTACTGTCATTGCTCCAGAGAACACAAATCAAGCAGACAATGCATTATCTGACGAAGACGAATTTATCAACCCATTCGGTACACCGGTACACGAACCTGGAGAGTCTTCTACTCGTCATGTTGATCCATCAAATATGCATATGTTCTACCAACGACATCCTTCAACACATCATTGGACCCGAGATCACCCTTTTGTTCATGTCATTGGAAACCCTTCACAGCCCGTTCGTACAAGACGACAGCTTCACACTGATGGCGATGTTTGTATGTTCGCACTCGCCGTGAGTTTAGCTGAACCGAAAAACATCAAAGAAGCCATGGCTGATCACGCTTGGATTGAATCGATGACGGATGAACTTCAACAATTTGAAAGACTTAAATTCTGGGAACTTGTTGACAGACCATACGATGTAATACCATTAAATCATCGATGGATCTGGAAAAACAAGATGGATGAAGAGAACACGATCATCAAGAATAAATCTAGGCTTGTGGCTAAAGGGTATGGACAGAAAGAGGTTATTGATTTTGAAGAATCATTTGCACCAGTAGCTTAAATGGAAGCGGTCAGGATTTTTCTTGCTTATGCTGCACATAAGGGATTCATTGTCTATCAAATGGACGTAAAGACGACGTTTCTTAACGGTCCTTTGAAGGAAGAAGTCTATGTCACACAACCGGAAGGATTCGTCAATCCTCATTATCCTGACAAGTTGTATCGTCTCCACAAAGCACTATATGGACTCAAGCAAGCTCCAAGGGCGTGGTACGATGAGCTCTCGAAAATTCTGGTCTGCAAAGGTTTCTCAAAAGGTTCCATTGATCTACCTTTGTTTACTTATAAATATGGGGATGACATTTTGCTTGTGCAGATTTATGTTTATGACATTATTTTCGGGTCTACAAACCCAAAACTTTCAAAATGGTTTGATGACGTATAGTCCCCAGCCGGGTCATTAACCCGGCCCAAGGGTACTACCCGTATCCGGCCCATTATGTATGGGTGGGATAATGTCAGTCAGGTTTGTGGGCCTGAGTGAACAGTAACCGCGCACACGTGTGCGGCCCACGGCCCGGTACGGCCGATACGGCCGACATAGGGTTAGACAGAATAATATCCTGTCTAGGGATATCTTTACCCCAATAAGAGAGGATATTCACTACCAGAATTAGAAGATTACAATCATCCTAATTCTGGTGTTTATCTTTTCCTTGGGGCCGAAGGATCAGTGAAAGCCCACTAGGGTTTCACTGCCTATAAAAGGAACCCCCAAGGGTTCCACAAAGGTATCACAATTCTCTCTAAACTCACATATAACTCTAAATCGATTACTTACTCTCACGCCGGAGTCTAATCGTGGGAAACCTTCCCACGGTAAGCCTAACGCGTGTTGTTTAGTGTGCAGGATCCCAACCAGAAGATTCACTTGGTGCAGGAACTGGTACCCAGCCAACCCGAATTAAGCCTAATTCGGGTCTAACAAGGATCAACCAACTTTTGCATCAACAAGTTGGCGCCATCCGTGGGACCTTAACACTAAGCTAGAACAAAACCTCATCTCGATTGTTTCAATGACGAAGGGGCATCCGCCAGTTAACCCCAGGAACGTGAATCCTGGGAATCGGAAGCCCTCAGGGGAAGGGATTCTTATTCCCAACCAATCACCTAGCCGCCTCGCAGGCGGTCCAGGTAACCGTAGCGGTCTTCAGTCCGCAGGGGTGACGAGCACGATCTCGGTGACACCCCCGCCCACTTCAACCCTGGACAACCCCGATCCGGGAAGTGCACCAGCCCCTCCTAACAAGGAGCCACGTAGACCCTTAATGGAGGAAGAAGTGGAAGCTCAACCACTCAGCGAGGACGAGCTCACTCGAGTTCTCACTCAGAATTTTGAAAGGATCGTCCCAGGGATCGCATCAAGATTGAGCCTGGGGAGGAACCTCCAAGCCCGACTCAACTTTGGCGACAGTGGACCATCCACTCCTTCCCGAAATCGGAGAAAAAGGAGGACTCAGCCTCGGGAGCAGGGAACCTTTGAGGAAGACCCTCAACCCCGGAATGTGTTTGAACGCATAGGGGATCGCATCATGCAAGAATTAACGCAACCTCAAGATGGGGAAAGGTCGGATGGCTCACCCGAGCGGCCAGACCGAGAGCTGACCAGAACCACACGCCGCCCAAGTGTGTGGGATAGGATGAACACAGGAAGGAAGGCTCCTGGCTCATCTCAAAAAAGTGGTCCCTACTCAAAAGGCGGGGCACCACCGCCGTCCCCAGATCCGTCTGGGGAGGACTCAGATGACCATCCGCCCAAACGCCGCCGGCCAAGGCGCACGCCACCACCACCAAGCAATGATGAGTATTATGGTGGCCCCTACTATAGGGATACGGAAGCAGAGGACCTCTCGCGTCCGTGGTGTGAACCATGGGATGATCCTAGGCTCACACGGCCATGGGCTGATCCTAGGGAAGATCCGTTTACCCTTCGCATACGGAACTACTCTGAGGACACCAAACGTCGCATGCCGGCATGTATTAAGACGTATGATGGGTCCGGTGATCCTGTCGATCACCTCAAAATATTTGATACTCAGGCTAAAATTGAGCGATGGCCCATGCCCATATGGTGCCAAATGTTCAATTCGACCTTAATTGGTAACGCTCGTGACTGGTTCGAGGCACTCCCCCCACGGAGCATTGATAGTTTCACGGAACTACGCACTGCGTTCGAAAACAATTATACTCAGAGGAAGAAGTATAATAGGGATCCGGTTTCATTGGCAACCGTTAAGCAACGGCCGGGGGAGTCCACAGAAGCCTTCACTGAGCGCTTCAATGATGAGTGCACACGCACGAGAACCATGCCAGAGCTCCTGAAAATCTCGGACTACATGCACGCCATAACAGACAGAGAACTGATCAGGCGTCTCAACGACAAGCGTCCAGAAAGATATGATGACCTCATGGAGAGAGTGAGGAATTTCATAGAGGGAGAGACAGCGGTGGCCGCAGCCTACCCATCCCGAGGAAATGGGTACCGCTCAAATGACCAGTCCCGGAGACAGTCGGGTAGTCAAGGCAACCAGAACAATAACAAGGGCTCGGACTATAAGAGCCAGAGCAAAGGCGGACGGTCAGACGACAAGTTCACCCCCCTAAAGATGTCCTACCGGGAGATCTTGTTGACTGAAGGGGCGAATTTTCCAAGGCCTCCCCCAATGACCACACCCCCGGAACGTCGGCAGGGAAGTCGCTTCTGCGAATTCCATAATGACAAAGGACACGACACCGAGGAGTGTATCCAGCTGAAGAAGCATATTGAGTCGCTAATCAAATCAGGCAAGCTTAAGCACCTGGTTAAGGATTGGAAAGACGGAAAGGACAACAACAAGAAGTATGATAAGAAGGACCCCCAAAAAGACAAGCCTTCTACCATATACATGATCCAATCCAGACAGCGCCGCACGAGACAGAAAATTGGCCAAAAATTTTCCCGCGGCAAGGAAATCTCATTCCCTCTCATCACAGCAAGTGACGTGGTTGATGCGCCTCTCACTATTGAGATAAGCATTGGAACGCACAATGTCCGCCACATGTATGTGGATGGAGGATCGTCAGCAGAGGTATTATATGAACACTGCTTTGTGCAGTTATGCCCAGAAATAAGAAGCCAATTAGTACCGGCCACGTCGCCGCTTACTGGCTTTAGTGGAGATACTATCTGGCCAATAGGGCAGTTGCGTCTGCTTGTCACCATTGGGAATGAGGAACATTCCACTACAACGTGGATGAACTTCATGGTAATACGTTCACATTCCCCTTATAATGGAATCATAGGCCGACCAGGCATTTTGGCTATCCGAGCAGTACCCTCTACGGCACACGGAATGATTAAGTTCCCAGTTGATGGGGGAATCGTTACTATTTATAATACAGTCGTGCCGACATCCGAGTGTCACACCGTGACAACACCGGCACCACCTGTACCACCCAAGGATGGGGCACCACCACCCAATTGGAAGGTGGCCATTCACCCTGACTACCCGGAACAGGAGGTATCCATAGGAGGGGCTCTCTCAGATAGCGGCAAAAGGGCCATGTGTGCACTTTTAAGTGCAAATCTGGACATATTCGCATGGGAGCCAAAACATATGACGGGTGTGCCACGTACGATAGCAGAGCATAAGCTCCAGATCCGCCAAGGGTACCAACCCATCAAGCAAAAGAAGCGCGGCCAGGCGCCCGAAAGAAGCAAAGTTATATTGGAGGAAGTGCGGAAACTGGTGGATGCAGGCATTATGCGCGAGGTATACTACCACGAGTGGTTATCCAATCCAGTCATGGTCAAGAAACATGACGGAAGTTGGCGCATGTGCGTGGATTTCACGGACCTGAACAAGGCCTGCCCACAAGACTGTTACCCGCTTCCAGAAATTGACTGGAAAGTAGAATCTTTGTGTGGATATCCTTTCAAATGCTTCTTGGATGCATATAAAGGGTATCACCAAATCCAGATGGCGGAGG
Organism: Glebionis coronaria; assembly: GCA_025667525.1. Taxonomy (NCBI): domain Eukaryota; kingdom Viridiplantae; phylum Streptophyta; class Magnoliopsida; order Asterales; family Asteraceae; genus Glebionis; species Glebionis coronaria. The sequence continues at coordinate 179,759 of JANFOE010000535.1, forward strand.
AGGATGAAGAAAAAACTGCGTTCCACACAAGCCAGGGCGTATATTGCTATACGAAAATGCCGTTTGGATTAAAGAACGCCGGCGCTACGTATCAGCGGTTGGTGGATAAAGCTTTCGAATCACAAATAGGACGCAACTTGGAGGTATATGTTGATGACTTGGTGATAAAAAGCCACACGGAGGAGGCACTCCTCCGGGATGTCCAGGAGACATTCGACACGCTGAGAAGGATTAATATGAAGTTAAATCCAAAGAAATGTACGTTTGGTGCAACAGAAGGAATGTTCTTGGGATATTTGATTGACCCAAACGGCATCAAACCTTGTCCAGAGAAGACGGACGCAGTGATACGGCTACCGTCCCCGCAGACACGGAAGGAGGTGCAATCCCTGAATGGGAAGTTAGCCGGACTAAATAGATTTCTATCCAAATCCGCAGAGAAGTCACTGCCCTTATTTAAGACACTGAAGAAGTGTATTAGAAAGGGAGACTTCCGTTGGACGAAGGAAGCTGAGGAAGCCTTTGGCCAACTCAAGCAGCACCTCGCATCTCTCCCCATGTTGGTAGCTCCCCGCCCAAAGGAGGAGCTTGTTATGTATCTCTCGGCTACCCATGGCGCAATAAGCGCGGTACTGATGACGGACAGAGACACAATACAGACCCCGGTCTACTTTATAAGTAGAACATTACAAGGAGCGGAGCTGAACTATTCCCCCATGGAAAAATTGGTACTAGCACTAGTATTTGCTACAAAGAGGCTGCGCCGGTACTTTCAGGCGCACCCGATTGTCGTGATTACGGATCAGCCAATCAAGCAGGTTATATCTAGACCAGACGTGGCAGGGAGACTAGAAAAGTGGAGCATCCTACTGGGGGGCATAATATATCTTACAGACCAAGGACGGCTGTTAAAGGCCAGATCTTGGCAGATTTCCTGATCGAGAAGCCGGATGAGGAAGAACCAATCATTAAGCAAGAGGAGGCCCTATCGGAACCTTGGGTGCTATTCACGGACGGATCCTCATGCACAGACGGATCCGGGGCAGGCCTCATCCTTACAAACCCAGAAGGTATGGAATTCACGTACGCCCTCCGTTTTGAGTTCACGGCCACCAACAACGAAGCGGAATATGAAGCATTAATTGCGGGTTTAAAAATCGCCGCTAGAATGGGAGTTCGCAACCTTGAGGCCTACGTGGACTCACGGCTTGTCGCGAACCATATTCTAGGTGGGTATGTGGCTAAGGAGGACAACATGGTCAGGTATTTGGAAAAAGTCAAGACGTTAATCGCAACTTTCAGTAAGTTTTCCATCAAGCAGGTACCAAGGGGCGAGAACAAGAAAGCGGACGCCCTCAGTAAAATCGCGTCCACAAGCTTCGCTCACTTGTCTAAACAGGTTTTGGTGGAAATACTCAAAGAAAAGTCTATTACGGAAGGGGAAGTGACTGCTATAGTTGAAGAAGAGGGACCTACGTGGATGACCCCAATCATCAACTATCTGGCTAGTGGAACACTCCCAGACGAGGAAAAAGCAGCAAGGCGCGTTAAAAGGAAGTCACAATATTTCGAACTCCGGGAAGGCATCCTTTATAAGCGCTCTTTCTTGCAGCCGTGGCTGCGGTGTGTTGGACCACACCAGGCGGCCTATGTGATTAGTGACATACACGAAGGATTGTGCGGCATGCATGCAGGTCCACGATCCGTGGTAGCTCGAGCCTTACGAACAGGATACTATTGGCCCACTATGCACAGAGACGCGCGCGACATGATTCGCAGATGCAATGATTGCCAAGTGCATAGGCCAGTACCGCGGCACCCACAGCAGGAGCTTACACCTATCACGTCCCCATGGCCATTCTACAAGTGGGGAATTGACATCGCAGGACCATTTCCTGTAGCTGCGGGAGGGGTTAAATTCTTGATTGTTGCAATGGATTACTTTACACGATGGATAGAAGCCAAGGCAGTAAAGTCTATCACGGGTAAGCAGGTCAAGAAGTTTGTGTGGGAACACATTGTATGCCGTTTCGGTCTACCTGGAGAAATTATATCAGACAACGGCAAACAGTTCACGGATAACCCATTCAAAGACTAGTGTGCATCATTGAACATCAAGCGGCGCTTCGCGTCTGTCAAGCATCCACAAACGAACGGCCTTGTCGAACGAGCAAATAGGAGCTTGAGGAATGGGATCAAGGCGCGGCTGGATGAACGACAGGGCAAATGGGTCGAGGAATTGTCGCATGTGCTATGGGCACATAGAACCATGATAAAAACAGCCAACGGAGATACTCCGTTTGCATTGGCTTACGGCACTGAGGCCGTTATACCAGCAGAAATAGGGATGCCTACCATCCGCACGGCGGAGGTTAATGCCGTCACAAATGATGAACAGCTGCGAATCAACCTAGATCTGTTGGAGGAAAAAAGGGAATTAGCAGCCATCAATGAAGCTAAGTCCAAGGCTAAGATGAAGGCTTATTACGATGCCAAGGTCAAAGGTGTTTCTTTTCGACCGGGAGACTATGTCTATCGTGCTAACGAAGCAAGTCGCGTGGAAAATACAGGAAAACTGGGCCCTAAATGGGAAGGACCGTACGAAGTCACTGAAGCCTTGGGACGAGGCGCGTACAAGCTACGCGATATGGATGGCCGCGACCTAGAGCGCACATGGAACATCGCCAATCTAAAAAGGTGCTATCTTTGAAAGCTACGGCTCCCGCATGGATACTTTGTTATAGGTGGTCTTAATAAAGAACCATGCGGGTTATTTGTCTTATTTGTTTTTTCTTATGTTTGTTTAAGTTTCCTTTATGGACTTTTTTAGGACTTGTCATCATTGTTCAAACAAAAAATGTAAATGTTCTAATAAAATGCCGTGGTGCCTAGCTAGCTCCACGGCCTGTTTCGTGCAAATTATTGTCTTCTTTGTTAGATTCTTTGTTAGCCGTATGAATTTTAATTGTGTTATATTATGCCATGTTTCTTTCATATGCATTCTCTCGAAATACCGTACATGTACTATACGCCTCCAGGAGGGGTAAGAGGATTAAGTGAACCTACTAATTCAACTTGCCGCGTAAGAGGGATGCAACCCCAGCCGCACGGATCACGTATCCCTACTAGACACCTTACTCACGAGACGTTGGGGTAAGTTTCATATGCTATAGCCATACCGTGCTCCGCATAATAAAGACGCACGTCGCACGTCTAGTATATTGTAGACTTGAATGTATTTTTCTTTGTGAGTAAGACGTGGTATATCACGCAGTATTAAACTACAATGTGTTTTGAACACAAGCACAAATACACAGGTTTCCAAAAACAAATCAAAATCGCCGTGGTTACCCACGGACTTATATACAAAACATAAAATTGTTAGCCGTGTATATACACGGACGAATCAATACATATTCAGAGGTTACATAACAAGTGTTTGATTGTGGACAAAGAAGCATCCTAAATTGAGGGGAGAAACTTACCCATCTCTGCTTGTTCTTCCACCAGACGCGGCAACCATTCATCACGCTCTCCCCGCTTCTGGGCTTGGGCTGCGGTCCTTTCCAACACCACGTCTAAGGGTTCCTCGTCCAGTACGACCCTGGTTACGTCTTCATATACAGGAAGGGTTAGAGGAAAGTTAGCAGTGAAAGGCATGCTGGGGTTGAGCTTCTCCATGATTTCAGTGTTCGGGGCATCTTTGGTGGCCTCTAGCTCATCCAGGAATGGGTAATGCAGATCTTGCATCGCGGCCATGGAGGCAGTCATCTTGCTGGCGGCTTCGGGCTTAAAAAAGGTGTGATGGGCGATGTCCCCACCTTTGGTAATCAGCTCAGCAGCCTCAACCATTCCTTCGTGCCGGCCATGGTCGATGCCATCAGATACAAGATTGGCAAATTGTTGTACAAAGGATGGGGCCTCTAGCACCTTCGTCACGGCCAGGCGTGCTCCATGCCCAACCATCCACCTACGGCCCGCAATGGCTGTTAGCAGTTGAGGGCACAGTACGTTGTCACGCTCAGCGGTCAGGGCATCCATTACCAATTCTTTTTGGGCAATTGCCTCTTTCAGCTCTTGGGTGATGGCCCTTTCCTCAGCAAGTTCTGTCTGCATTCTTTCCATGTTTTGGACGGCCAAATGCGCGTCCTTCAGCTTCTGGTTCAGATCATCTACTTGGCTGGCGTAAGAATGGACAGAGGCTTCGGCCGTGGTTACCTATAATGAAAGACGTGTTAGTACATTCATTGTTGACATATATGGGTGGTACGGCACGGACATGTACCTTGGTGTTTGCGGCATCTAATTGAGACTCAAGGTGGACTACTTGCTGATCATGTTCACTCGCACGGGCCGATTGTGTCTTGATTGTTGCCTCAGCATTCGCCAGTTTGGATTGGAGGTCAGCAATCAGGGCTTCATTATCTTCAATCATTTTTTCCCTCCGTCCAACTTTTCTCTTGAGGGATTCGACGTGCCCAAGGGCAGCTTCAAATCTGACTCTCATCGCGGTTCCCATCGCCATTTGATGAACGAGCGTCCCATTATATTCATCAGCCAGATCCGCATGATTTAGTGAGTTTACCTCTTGCACCAAGCTTGGTGGTATGCAGTTGTTAAGGTACTCACGACACTCCTCAGCACTCCTCAATCGCGACGCTGTGGTAATGGTCCATATAGGGTTAAAAGGTTGGGGAACACCGGATGTGGGGAAGTCTTGGGAAAGCAGGGGTGAACCATCTTCAAAAACAGGGCCGGACTTTGTGGGGATCGCAGGATTTTCTTCGACAGCTTTACCTTTCTCCTTATTCACTTGGGTGTCAGAAGGAGGTCCGGCCTCAGCTTGGTTGTCCCTGCGACATAAGTATCATGGAATATCTTAAGTATAAAAAAAAAGAGAAGACATTCTTGCATGTTTGGATGGTTTCTTACATATTTCTTCTTGTTCCTTCGGAAGCAGTTGGGGCAATTTGGGTGACGGGATCGACATGAGTGACCCGGTTAGCCTCGGAACCCTGGGTGGCACTCCCAACGGATTGATACATAGGGTGGTCCTCTCGAAGCTTCTTGCGGGGAGCATTGTGTTCACCAATCTCGGCCGACGCAGTCTCGCCTGCACGGTTCCCTCTCTTCCGGGTTCGCCTAGTGAGGGGCTGTGCTGTGATTTCAGCAATCTCCTCTTCGGCCTCCTCATCTTCGTCCAAGTTAACATGCTGTTGCACTTCATCATCATCATCATCGCCCATTAGTCGGCGAATGGTGGAATCGGTTTCGATGTTGTCTCCTTGTTGTTCTCTATGAGGTGAGGAAGGCCCGGCTCCCCCTTGGTTCATCTGGTCATTACCATCACCATGGTCTCCATGTTCTTCATCAGAATGGGGATCAGGCACGGCTTCCAAGGCAACCGTCACTGGACGGGTGTGCTCCAGGAGGGGCTGTTCATTTTCACGGAGAGGGCGGAGACCTTCCGGCACAAGTTTTGGATCGCCCTGGCGCAACAGTCCAAAGAAGTTCATTTCTGTCCAGCACAACACAAAAGATGTTAGTTGTTATACAAACACATATACATTTTTATGGACGTACGGTTGGTGGGCCTACCTTCACCCTGCCTTCTCCAAAACACAGGATACCTATTGGAGGGACCAAAGTAATTGCGGCTAATTCCTAGCAAGCATAAGAATGCTTCCGGTAGGTTTCTATGGAATCCAGTCCTATTGAGATCTAACTCTTGCAAGTGAAGGGGATTGTATGTACTGGCGTGCGGCTTAGGGTCGTGCGGTAGTCTGGTCCTAATAATGAAATCACCCGGCCATACAACTTCGTCAATGAAAAAATAATGGTCATACCAGTTTTTCAGTGAATCCATCGGTTTGTTGTGTGATTGTGGGCTGTTGGAGGCTCGTTTTTTGAAAGATACCCAACCGTTCACTAAGTTTGGGGTGTAAAACAACCTAAATAACTCTACGGTTGGGGGGATTCTCCTAGCACGGCAAAGGATTTCGAATTGGCTGATTTTACAGGCACCTATGCAGTGGAGCTGACTAATGTGTACATTGTAATATCCTAACAAATCTACGAGAAAGTGGGTGAAAGGAATACGGTAATTTGCCGCATCAAACAGGCGAGTATAGAGTCCTATCTTACCCGCTGGAGCCTCAGTTATGAGGTCCCCGACGCCAGGAAGTGAGGGGTGTAGGTTGGAAGGGATGAAGTAATTTGTACAAAAATGGTTTAGCTGGTCTTGGGACATGACATTTAGCACGGATCCGATGGAAGGGCTGTTTCTATTGGCCATTACTAAAAAAGAGTGTAAGGACGTGGTATTCTAACCTGCGTGTGAAGGGATCCGTGCGCGCTTGGTTCAAGATAAAAGGAAAGCTTTAATGGCAGAAATGGAGGTTGTGAACTGTGTGTTTCACACAGCCGTAGGGGTGGCTTATTTATAGGGTTACCTTGAGGGTCACAGTCTGTTGGATGAGTGACACGTGTTGGCCACTATTTTTAATCGTGTGGCTAGGGGGCAACTGGCAAATGAAACGTCAGGTGGGACCTACGGGTCATATCTGACCCACACGTTTGCACTGCTCAATGTTCTGATTGTCTGCACTTTTGTCAGTCAAACAAGTCAGATGAACAGTTGTTCATGTCGGGTTATGCGGCTCTAACGTAAGACTTGGCATTTAATGACATATTTAATTTGTCTCGGCTACTATGTATTGAGCATCATTGTCCTTTGTTATGAATTCCTTGGTACGTCCGGGAGCATCTTTGTAGTCTAGAGGTTCCACCTACGGTTGTAACAACTAGACTGGGGGGACATGATGACGTATAGTCCCCAGCCGGGTCATTAACCCGGCCCAAGGGTACTACCCGTATCCGGCCCATTATGTATGGGTGGGATAATGTCAGTCAGGTTTGTGGGCCTGAGTGAACAGTAACCGCGCACACGTGTGCGGCCCACGGCCCGGTACGGCCGATACGGCCGACATAGGGTTAGACAGAATAATATCCTGTCTAGGGATATCTTTACCCCAATAAGAGAGGATATTCACTACCAGAATTAGAAGATTACAATCATCCTAATTCTGGTGTTTATCTTTTCCTTGGGGCCGAAGGATCAGTGAAAGCCCACTAGGGTTTCACTGCCTATAAAAGGAACCCCCAAGGGTTCCACAAAGGTATCACAATTCTCTCTAAACTCACATATAACTCTAAATCGATTACTTACTCTCACGCCGGAGTCTAATCGTGGGAAACCTTCCCACGGTAAGCCTAACGCGTGTTGTTTAGTGTGCAGGATCCCAACCAGAAGATTCACTTGGTGCAGGAACTGGTACCCAACCAACCCGAATTAAGCCTAATTCGGGTCTAACAAGGATCAACCAACTTTTGCATCAACATGGTTTGAAAAGGTAATGCACAGCAGATTTGAAATGTCTATGATGGGCAAACTAAAATTCTTTCTAGGAATTCAAGTTCAACAATCCCCAAGTGGTATCTTCATTAAGCAAGCTAAGTATTGTCAAGAGATAATCACAAAGCATGGTATGACATCATGTGACCCCGTTGGGACACCATTATCAACCACATCCCTAGATGCTGATTTGGAGGGATTACCCGTAGATCAAACGAGATATCGTTCCATGATCGGGTCCCTCATGTACTTGACAGCAAGCAGACCTGATATCCATCATGCTACATGTTATTGTGCACGATATCAAGCAGGACCCACTTAAAAACACCTAAAGGAGGTTAAACGGATCTTTCGGTACCTTAAGAATACCATTCACATGGGACTCTGGTATCTGAGGGAAACCGGTTTCTTTCTAACATTCTATTCAGATTCTGATCATACAGGGTGTCTTGATACACGTAAAAGTACTTCTGGTGGTGCACAATTTCTAGGTCAAGATAAGCTTGTGGGGTGGTCTTCCAAGAAGTAGGATTGCACGTCACTTTCATCAGCCGAAGCGGAGTGTGTGTCTCTATCTGCATGTTGTGCTCAACTTCTTTGGATGAGAACAAAACTCACGGATTATGGCTTCCACTTTGATAAAGTACCTATGTACTGTGACTCAATGTCGGCCATAGCCATCTCCTGCAATCCGGTACAGCCTTCCCGCACGAAGCACATTGATGTCAAATATCACTTCATTAAGGAACAAGTTGAAAAGGGTATTGTTGAATTATACTTTGTTGGAACTAATTACCAATTAGCTGACTTGTTTACAAAAGCTCTTTCGAAAGAGAGGTTTGCGTATCTTGTTAGGCAAATTGGTATGAGATGTTTGACTCCACCAGAACTGGAGATTCTGGCAAAGAAGCCTGCTTGATTCGTCTATCAAACATCTACCTGTAAATATTAATCAAAAAGCAAAATACAAAATTCAAGAATCTTTGATAATCCAAAAAGATTATTCTCGACATGTCTTTCAGTATCGATAATATGGACGTACCTAGAAATGTCGCTCAATAACAACACGGGTGTGTACATAAAGCTCGAATGAAAGTTGTAAATATTTTTCAAAACATGTCATTTCTATCTTTTATAAAGGAAATTGTCTCTTTTGGACAATATTTCCAACAATGGGTAGAGCAATCTATCACGGGTTGAGCTTGTCACAAAACATTCCACGTTTTGAGCTCAAAACAATGGCTTGTAATCACTTTCAGATTGCAACCCGGAACTATATTCACGGGGGAGTGTACGATTTCGTGCTCTTACCCTTAGCAAAAGAAGTTAAATCTTCTTACACTTGAGTGGAGTCGTCAAGACATTCAAAGTCTATGAACTCAAGTTTATGCTTTAGAAAAACCTTTTCGACAAAAAGAATTGATTTTTCAAAAAGCGTTGAACACAATTTTTTTCAAGAATTTCTCAATGATATTAAAAATCTTTCAAAAATTGTGTGTTCAACAACTCCTATCCTTAAAAGTTTAATATGGATCAAATCCTCGTAATGACAATTCCATTGGATCAATTTTTGAGGGGGATCTTTCCAAATTTCATGCTAAGTTTGACACATTTTTCTCCCGAAAGTTTTCAAGACTATTTTTAACAATATATTTTAATCAAATTTGGTATCTCTAATATCAGTCGATTTTATATATTAGAGATAGGGGAGAAAATGTGATTAAAATGTGATCTAAAGACTCAAGCACTCATGGTTATGATTAAATACCCACAACATCTTTAATTCACGACGTTATTGGTGTCAAAAAGGTGGTTAGGTTTAAGTCGTATGATCCAACCAGAACCAGAGGGATCTTCCCAGGGACAATCCAATAGATTATTAGAAGTCCATAGGAAATATGGAGTAGAATGTGAACGTAGTTGAATGCCGACTAAGTACTGATGCTAGCACTGGAACAATCACAACAAGGTGCTAGTAATGATGTCTTGGTAAGCATTGAAGGGGTTGAAGAATGAAAAAGAAATGTAAGGATAAAGGGTGTAAAGAAATTATCCCTCCTTACAACTTAGGCAGAAACCGGGTCAACACATCATGAAGACAACTCATCATGGACCCAGTGATGTGAAGCACAACCCTTTCCTAGCTACTCAGGCTTCTCTCAAAAGAAGTTTGTTTTATTGTCACGGAGATCAACACGACTTCTATTGACTTTCTCACTCCGAGATAGTTGATATTGAATAGGTGGCATCTGCTCCAGCCTCCGACTACCAAAATTGCACAAATCGAGTCTAGAGCGAAGAGATCTATCAAATCTCGTTAGGACACACGGATGAAGATAAAGAGAGTCCTACGCTATATCCTTGCGATATTTCTAGAACACTCAGAGTGATACTACTTAGTATTCACAATGATGAGTGGAAATCCTTCCAGTGTTAACATCAAACACCACTGCGGTAGGTCATGTGTAAGATTCTTTATGAATTGAACATATGTAAAACTGAAAAGCAACAGTGGTTTGATTCTGAATTGATTCCAACTCGTTTCAGGTTTCTACGCAATATATTTATGGTCTTGCCAGAACATTCAGAGTGATATTCATTAATATTCACAGTGACGAATTGAAATCCTTCTAGCGTCAACATCAAACAGCACTATGGTAGGTAACTTGTGAGATTCTTATGAATCAAACTTGTGTCAACTGGAAAGCAACAATGGTAAGATTCCTAATGAATCAAACTTGTTCCAGGAATTTGAATTGACGACTTTAATCAAGCGGATATTTATCCAATTGATTCACTCTTTACGTTCTCAGTCTTGCTTTGAGACGGTCGAGTAAAGAGAACGGCTAGTACAGCCACGAAACCCTGTCAAGGAGATTCTTAATTGAATCTACCTAATCACCGGTACGGTATTTAATATCGTACAACGGTCTTCACCGACCAGAGGTAAAACGCTACCGATTTAGGATGAATGTCAAAGCCATTCAGTCCGTATCTATGTTTTGTCTCGAGAAGGTGGCGTCACGGTGTACTCAGCAAAGTCAAAGATTCAAAAAAACCACATATTCATGCCTAAAGATTTATCCAACATATAATAGTGTGAGCATGTGGATAAAGACACAAAATCGCAAGATGGCAAAGACGAGTCAATAATGATTTGAAGATCTCAAGATAAAAAACTAAGTCGAAACAAAATGACAAAGGCTCAAAGATTACAACATGAAGGAACATGACTACTGTTACACGTACAAGACTCATTTATGACGAGATTCGTAATCTCCATTGATCTCCAAATATCGAAGGGGAATGACCTCACATTGGGGGAGATTGTTAGCCTCAAAATATTGAGTCAAACAAGAATGCTCGGTCATAGTTTATTATTGTAACATTTATTAGAACGTTGTAATAGTTAGTTAAATAGTCGTGGTTCACGGGCTTGAATTTAAGCTACTTAAAGCCCAAAAGACAAGCCCGGTCCAAACAATATAGCCCATTATGGTTACATGTAAGCCCGGATACATACGGCCCTTCCTAGCATGTTAGGAAGGGTGGATGATCATTTGTAACTCTAATTTTCTCTAATCTAATATTCACCAAGTTAATCATCTCCTTCTCTCTACTTTCTCTCACTACTTTCTCTCTCTAAAATTCATATCTTTTCCATCTCATTTCTTAATCTATCATCATATTATTTGAGACAACAATATCATCAACATATATTTGTACCATAATCATATCTTAACTCGTTTCTGAATAAACAGCGTGGGATCCACCTTGCCTTTAGCGAAGCCTTGCGTAATGAGGAATTGTGACAATAGATCTTACCACGCGCGTGGAGCTTGCTTCAACCCATAGAGAGCCTTCTTAAGCTTGTACACATGATTAGGATATATAGAATTCACAAAACCATCCTGCTGTTGAACGTAGACCTCTTCCTTGATTTCACCATTGAGAAATGCCGTCTTCACATCCATCTGATAGACGATCATATTCATGTGGGCTGCATAAGCGAGGAATAGTCTAATAGCTTCCAAACGGGCAACAGGTGCAAAGGATTTCATAAAATCGATGCCCAATAATTTCTTGTATCCATGAGCTACTAGTCGAGCTTTGTTCTTCAATATTCCACCTAACTCGTCGAGTTTCACCTTGTAAACCCATTTCAAAGTGAGTAACTTCACTTGATCCGGGCATGGGACAAGTTCCCATACATCAAGACGTGCAAATTCATTAAGTTCTTCTTGCATAACTTCTATCCAACAAGATTGGGTAAATGCTTATTGCCATGTCTTAGGTTCAACTTCATTGAGAAAAGCATCAAAATGACAAAACATTGCACTTTCTTGTAACTGACTTCGTGTGGATACCGGACGATTAGGGTCACCAATAGTAGAATCTGTAGGATGATCCTTTGTCCACTTGCGGTCATGTTTATGAATCCGTGGATTGGAGTAGACCGTAGTAGGAGCTTCCTCTGAGGTGGACGACCCGGCTTGATTATGGTCAAGAATTGGTACACCAAAGAATGAAAGTTCACGCATTTGAGCGAATTCCTAGTCGTGATCATCATCATCCTCTTCATCATCAATAGGCGTGACATGGGTAGTTGAAACATGTGTTGGTTGAGAATTACTCGTTGAAGGGCCTCTTGCCCAATTGTAGGTGTAGACAAATCTGATTGTGCTTCGTTTGCTGGAGCTAAAACTTCGGTAACCGGAGCTATTACTTCAAGTTCTGGAGCAACAATAATCGGAGGAGTAAAAAATTCATCAAAGAAAGGTTAAAACAACGTATCCCATTCATTCCTAGAAGGTGGTGTAAATGATGATGAAGTAGGGTTCTTTGGGAAAAGACCAGAGCTAATGTTACTGGGTCCCATTTCATGAAGTGCGGGTTTAGAGATGCTTTGCTCAGAAGCCATTGTCGTCAGCTCATCAAAATCAACATTCATAGTTTCGAGGATCTTACGAGAATTACGATTGTAGATTCGGTATGCTTTCTTTGTGGGTGCATAAACAATGAAAATACCAATATCGGCCTTTGGTTGAAGTTTTCCCAAATTATCACCATCATTATTTGGATAACAAAGAGAACCAAATACATGAAGATATGACAAGTCTGGTACTTTTCCATGTAGAAGCTCATAATGTGTTTTTCCATGGCGTTTTCGAATTAGTGACCGGTTTTGGGTGTAAACTGCTGTAGATACTGCTTCTGCCCATAAAAACAATGGAGCCTTTGTGTAAATTAACATCGTTCGAGCAGCTTCCATAAGTGTGCCATTTCGCCTTTCACCGACACCGTTTTGTTATGGAGTGCGAGCAACGGATGTTTCATGAGATATGCCAACTTCTTCATAATAATCACGTAAGATTTGATTCACAAATTCGGTTCCATTATCTGTACGAATGCGTCAGACAGTATTGTTGAGACGAACTTGAATCATCTTGGGAATTCCGATGATGAATTTAGGTACCTCATTTTTTGTTGTAAGATATTTCACCCATTTAAACCGAGAGTAATCATCGACAATAACGAGGATGTACTTTTTACCACTAAGACTTTGACCACGCATTGGCCCACAAAGATCCATATGCAACAAATAAAGTTTCTCTGGGTTGGTATCTTCAGTCTTGGGTTTGTATGATTTCTTAGTGCTTTTCCCTGTTGTACACGTGAAACACAAATGGTCCTTGTGAAATGTAAGTTTAGGAAGACCACGAACAAGTTCGTTTTTTGCCAAATGATTAATAGCGTCAAAGTTAAGATTAGTTAACTGTCGATGCCATAACCATGACTTAGTCTTTGATGCTTTGGAGAGTAGACATACGAGAGAAGCGGCCATCATATCTTGTAGAGAAAAAGTGTACAAATTATTCCCTCGAGTACCTTTTAATAAATCAACCCCTTCCAAATTACGAATGAAGCAGGTATGCTCTCGAAAAGCAACTTTTTGGTATGCATCCCAAAATTATCCCACAAAAAATAAGTTATGACCAAGACCTTCCACATAATACACTCTTGAAATTAGAACATTCCCAATATGATATTCACCGTAACCCATTATCTTTGCAAAATGATCATTTCTAAATCGAACCGTAGCAAGAAACTTGCTGACGAAATTTCAGAGCTGAGAGTGATCTCCGGTCATATGTTATCTAAATCGAACCGTAGCAAGAAACAGTAGACAATGCAATGGAAACTATTGGTTCCGAAGTGTTAGCAGATACATATATATAATATTATCATAATTGCTAACATTTGTGTTATCCTTAGATTTCTGGCTTTTTCTAATGTGAGTTTTACCAATAACAGGTTTTATTGTTCCAACTTTATGAGGTTTTGGATTATTAGTGGGCACTATAGTGGGAGTAGACCGATTTAAAGGACACTTGGTTCCTAAAGTAGTGTCAATGTTCCTAGTTAAAGGACACGCTTGTGTTTTGGTAGCCTTGGTACTCCTACTTAAAGGGCACGCTTTCTTCGCTTTAGTGGAAGTGATCCTAGTTAAAGGACACACATTTCCTACTATAGTAAAAGTTCTACCAGTGGGGCGCCACATCCAACCAACTTGGGTTAACACTTTCCAAGTCGGTTTCCATTCTAAATCATTTTTCCGGGCATTCATCTCATTCACATGGTTAATAAGGAAAGAATCATGACGACTAGGAAACATAAATTCATTGCAATTCCAACCAATTCTAATTAGAATGCATAGTAGGCTTAGAACGCTACACAACCACAGAGCCTTTAGGTTTAGCTAAATGATTCTTTTTATTCAAAACAGAATTAACATTCCTAGGGTGGGCTTCTACTTTCTTCTTCACTTGACTACTAGATTGGGGCAAGATCCTATCGTTCTTCATGTTTCTTTTAAGCTTAGATCTTTGGGCCTTAGTAGTCGTGTTTACTCCTGTAGAAGGCAACACGTGAATATTAGAAGCTGGTTTTGATTTTTCCTTATCTTTAGTGACCAATGTTTGAGATGGTTTAGTCCTAGGGCCCTTATTAAGTGGTGCGACGGTGATGAGGTTCATTTTGATTGCACTAGAGGACGATGCTGAGACAATGGCTGCGTTATCCACAACATTCTTACCTTTTAGGGTACGAAGTGTTTCCTTTAACTCAGTCAAAGCCAAATTTTTATCACAAATTTGTTCCCTCAAATCAAATATTTCCACCGACTTTCGATTTAGTCGCTCAATCAATGATAGATTCTGTGTAGTAGTATTAGCACATGTGGGCTTTACTGAATCGAAATGTTGTGTATTTTTCTGTTTTAAGTTATCAACTTTGGACAAAATCTTGGAAACACGATTATCTAGATCAAGTTTAAAATTCTCAGCGGCCTCAAGTACGTTCACACAATTAATCTCCTTAGATTTCTCTATGTCTATCGACAATGATTTAGCAACCTTGTTACTTGGCTGACGATGTTTTGATTGTAAATTCAATCGAAAATTCTTTTGAAAATATGCATCATCTATATTAACACCTTCGAATGACGTTTCAAAAAGCTGTTGAATAAATTTTTATTTACATTCAAGCGAAACGATGTTTTTGAATCTCATCAAAACATTTTGAAAGCGAAGAATAAGAATCTTGAAGCTTTAAAAATTCAGCGTCAGATTTGTGACAAGTACTATCTACCACATTATCCATAGATTCAAAATTATGCACAACAGAATCATTATCAACGCTATTATTCACACAGACGGAAACAATATCATGCGGCATCACTTGCTTCAGAAGCTGATCATTTTGGCGTGAAATTCGTTCTATTTCAAGTAAACCGTTTTCATAAGAATCATCCATTTCATTGAAAACACGTCTAACTTCATCTATTTCCAAAAGCAAATCTTGATCAATATTTCTAAGACAAGCTTTGATATTTTTTACAAACGGAACAATTTCGTCTCGAAACGCAACTCTAGTGTGCTCAAAATTCCATTCACCTTTTGTTATGGCTGAAACCGTCATACGTTCCTTAATGACCTTGTCAAAATCGGCACAGTGTTGGTGCACCGCATTTAAGCTATCTGACACCTTACTGACCGATGTAATTAACTTAGTTACATCCTTTTTGACAAGTGCAGGAGACGTACTAGGAAGGTTTTCATTTGAAAAAGTTGGGGGCACAAAAGCTGATAATTGAGCTAATTCCTTTTGTAATCGAATACAGGTCTTTTTATCAAACTGATCTTTATTATGCTTAACATAATCCAGCTTATGGGATGTTGAAAGCATTTTAGATCGAGTTTCTTCCGCAAGTGACATTGTCTCCTCAGTATCACGAACATAAGGTGCTTCTATCGATTTGCTAATTAGGGTCACATCTTAAAGACAAGGAATATGTTCTTGAGCTTGTTTTTCATAACCTGGATTAGGTGGTAAATCTTGAAGAAGCTTAAGTTCTAGTTCTTTAAATGATTTAGTTAAAATATGAATCTTTTCTATGGAAGCGTATTGTTTTGAAAGCTGTCGTTCCTTGAATTTAAGAAGTTTGGTAGCATTAATTTCCGATTCAAACTTTTTAGACTCGAGAGTTTCGAAATCCTTTTTAAGTTTTTGAAAATCATTTACAACCGACTCTTTTTCTTTTGATTAATTGGAAAGATTAGCTCTTAATGATTTTATTTCCTTTAAGTATTCTATCTTTTCAAAACGAAATTAGTTAAATTCAGAACAACTTATTTTCTCTGCTTGAGAGACCATTTCAAAAGTTTTGACATTTTCCTTATACAGCGCAAGCTCAGCGATTAGATTGGCATTTAAGTCTACGGTTTGTAGGACGGCTACATTCATGTTGTCAATAATATGTTTGGGCACCATTACCAAATCATGTTGATCATAAGATTCCATACCCATCGTAGCATTTGGTTTAGGTTCACTCAAACGTGTTGGATTGGATACCACATCATTTGAGTTACTAGTTCCTGAATGTTGTTCGAGTTTGTCATTTTCATGATCAACTTGATGTGGATTATCATGAACAATCTTTGATGTGGTTGGTACCTCACTGACGACATCAGAACCGTAGTGAGAGAGACTAGAAATGAGAGCAGCTTGGGCTGAGTGAATGTCATCACAATCCGAATCATATGCATCAAGATCATCTGCTTGATATCCTGCATTAGAAGTAGAGACGACTACAATGCCTTCATTATATGCTGCCCCTGGGTCTGCAAGAAATGCTAATTCCTCTGAATCCAAAATCTTTCCTTAGATTGAGCATCGACCAAATACATCTTCTCACGAAACCACGTTGCATCCATTCTCCTTTTCGGTTGAGTACATTCCCTAGCCATATGACCTTGTCCTCAATAATTGTAGCAAGTCACCCTTTTGAGGACCAATAGGGCTTCTATTTCTATTACAGCTTGAGCGTTCACGATTCTTGTAATAGGTCCATATGAATTTTGCCTTCCCTGAATGGATTGCACCTTCACTTGACTGTCTTGAATAGTGGCTTGTTGTCGAGGATTTGAAGAAGTGCGGAGCTGATTGTTTGTTGTTGGAAAACCTCTAGTAGCAACAAGTTTTGGCAAGTAGGCAGTGAGATAGTTTAAAACATCAGTTGCGTATCATTTGGGGTGAAGACCGGTGCTTGAATTGGTGGGATTTCATTGGAATAAAAGGCTTGTGTTGGTGGTGCTTCAATTGGAAAATATCCTTGCTGAGGAGTATAGCCCATTGGTGAAGTGATAGCTTGTGATGGTGATGCCTGATGTGTTGGTTGCTGTGGATAAGGCTGTTGAAGAAAACTTTGTTGAAATGCTTGCTGTGGCACCATTAGTAGTTGATAAGATGGTTGATGTGGTTACTGATAGGTGTGTTGTGGTGGCTGCTGCAAGTATGATGGTTGTTGATAAGTGTAAGACATGTTTTGTTGGGGAGTAATTTGTTAAGAAGCATACATGTCAAGTGGATTATGAACTTGAGGTGTTGACAACCGAGCCTCGATCACGTGGCATTCGTGTTGTTGAAGAAAAGCTTGAAGTTGATCCACGTTGGTTTGATGCAAATCCTTAGCCAATTTAACAGCCGTCACGTACTTGCTCCATTCGGAAGGAAGTGTTCAAATACTTGGTGTTTAATTGAAACGTAGGAATTGCCAGGCCATAGATGTTGATCTCATTCATCAAAAGAGTGAATCTCATATAGTAATCATTGAGAGTCTCCCCGGGGACAAAGGCAAACTTATCAAACGTATCATATAGCTTACATTCTCGTTCTTGTTTAGTTAACAAGGTGCCTAGCATTAGAACCCGAATTCTATCCCATAACTCTTTGGAAACTTTACGTTTACAGACGAGTTTGTAGACATCTGGAGGAAGGGCTTGGAGAATGATGTTTGTAGCTTGTTTATCACACTTGTCTTGAATCTTAGCATCTCCAGTTAATTCACCCGTTGTGCGAGGACGAGTAACTGTACCTTCCGTCATAGTACCATATACCAATGGTCCATTGAGCACCATTGCCCAAATGAGATTTCCTTTCTCTTTATTCAACATATAAAGTTCCATTCGGGAAGCCCAATCCTCGTACATAGTCTTCACCAACATTGGTGGACGATTATCCGTACCCGAGAGGATAGACTTATCCGTAGGAGAAGTAAACTCCATTTCGATAAGTTAAAGATTTTCAAACGTTGATCGAACAATGAGAGAAAATAAATGTGTTTGTTGTTGTGTGTAGAAGTCAAGAAAAATGTTGAAATCCCCTAAAATATGTTCTCGATAAACCAAAAAATTCCAAGACAAACAAAAACTCACGAGTTCAAATTTTTTATGGAATAATTTTGGTATCTTCGGAATATGTATCACAATACCAACCTGTCGCGATGTCACCTGTCACAATGTCACTTATCGTAATGTCAGCAGTCGCAATAACAAATCTATCGCAATAACACCTGTCGTAATAACAAATCTATCGCAATAACACCTGTCGCAATAACAAATCTATCGCAATAACACCTGTCGCAATAACAAATCTATCGCAATAACACTTGTCGCAATAACAAATCTATCATAATAACAAATCTGTCGCAATAAAAAATCTATCGCAATAACAGGTCTGTCGCAATATTGTTTCACAAAAAGTGTCGCAATATCAAAACCCTAATGACATTGCGATGGTTATTGTGTCGCAATAGTACAAAAGTATCCCAACATCCACTTTTCTCGGATAAAACCCAACTAATTCGAGATTTTAAGCCAAAAAATGATCCAAATACCCAAAAAATTTGTGTTTTTAGCCAAAGTAAATATAACAAATCTCTACCACAACTATGTAGGTGATTTGTATCAAGAAAAAACCATAAAAACACAAAAAAATTGGATCGAATGATTTTGAATCAAAATGGACACGAAAATCAAGAACACAAACACATAAACAATACAATCATCCCATGGCTCTTGATACCATTTGTAAGATATTGTAAATCTTGCTTATATTCTAGAAAGAGAAAGCATTAGATAGATGGTGAGAACACACACACTTAGAGAGAGAAAGTATGAAGAGAAAATACTTTCACTATGTGAAATTATGAAGTGAACCATACCCTCTCCAACTAAGGAGAGGGTTTATATACCCAAGCCCATGAGATGGGCTTGGGCTTACAATGGGTCGTCGGCCTACACATGTTGTAGGCTTTGCTTGGCCTTGTTTGTTTAATATTAAGTTAACTAGACTACGAGCTACTACTTAATCTACTGTTGGAGTGACAAATCCTTTCTAATACGTAAAACGTATTTCCAACAAGGTGTGAGTAGGTCAACGTCTTCACATAGCCACAGGCGGGACAGGTCATCGATACTTTCTCTTGATTTCTCCTTCTTTGACCTTCTATTTTGGTCGTCACTCTCATCTGTGTTTGAGTGCTTTTTAAACGTTGCCTTGTCATTTTGGTCTCGTCTAGTAATATGACTTCTCTTCATGTGATCTTTCTTCTTTAGTCTGTCAAATACTCATCCGTCTTGTGGTCCTAGCCTTGTGAATGCCTCTGTATCATTATGATTTCTCAAGCTGGTATAACCGTGTCAGGTTCGTGAAGTGGTATTTCAATTATGTTCGCGGATTTCCCTTCTATCCAGGGATACGTGACTCGCATTTCCCCGTATTTTCTTAGGCCGTGGAGTGGCAGACTCGGAGTAGTCGGAGAGCTCGTCTCCCTTCTGGCTCCTCCTGGAGCTTTCCCCGTATGTAAGGCGTGCTTTCACAGACTTCAGCTTCTTCTCACGTTGTTCTTCTTCTTGAAACTTTTCGGCTATTACGGGTAATAACTGGTCGAAGTGTTTATTAAAGAAATCCCTGATGGTGGCGTTGGATGCTCTCAATTCAGGGTGCTCTACACCTTTATTCGTTTTCTCAACACTTGTATTTCGTACCGCGGACGTAGCAGGTGTTGGGGGGTCTCTTGCCTGTTCGCCCGTTTTGGAATGAGATTTTTATGGAACGCAGTTATGTATCGTGTCCCACGGATGGCGCCACTTGTTAGTACAATGATCGGTCGGGGTCGAAAGTAGATCAAAGTTCTCGCAAGGAGGTACTTAGATGCTTTGTATTATGAAAGGATCTTGTACTATCAAGAGATGTGGTTGACGATTTCTTGCACATGTAGAGTAAAATCGTTAGTCCTTACCATGGGGACGGATCCCATGATTAGACTCAGGCGTGAGAGTAAGTATTCATATCGTCCGAGATATATGTGTATGTAAAGACGAGTGAGAAAATCATACCTCGTTTGGAGTGTAAGTGAGTACTATTTATAGGAGAAAGTACTAGGACTTTCCCTGTTTCTTGGATGGTACTTGAGAGTGGGCCTTTATGGTCCAAGTTGGGTCAAAAAGTTGATGTGGCAGAAACTCAAAAACGAAGAAAACATGAAGACATTTGTCTAACCGTTGTCAAGAGCAAATCAAGCGTTGACAAGAGCAAATCGGAGGTTGATGGCTTAAGCATTGTCATGTACAATCCAAGCATTGTCATGTACAAACTAAGCATTGACAGAAACGTAGACAAGAAGCCTTTGGAAGCTTATATTTGGATATATATGCAGGATATATTCTGTATATAGTTATTTAAATAGAAGATTTACATGTTTATTAATTCTTATCTCTTGTAAAACCCTAGTCCTTACACTATAAAAGGAACCAAGGGTTATTAGGTTTTTCATAACTCATATTCACAATGTAAACCTAAAAGCGTGTGTCGACTAGACGTGGGATTCAATGTATACACGTCTAGTGGTTGTTTGTTATTATTATAATGAACAATCCAATTGTTTTAATGCATGTCTTGTTCCCCAAACACCTTGTTACATAGTTATTGTTCTTTTCCGCTTTGATTGTTAATCATATGAACAATGGCTATGCCTAGTAGCTAAAAGATTCGAGGAAACCAAGGTTTCCACAATTGGTATCAGAGCCTCGTGGCTCGTGATGCTAGGACCAACAAGATGTTCGTGTATGGTGAAAAGAAGAAAATCCGTCTAGGGTTTTTCTGGACGTTTTTGTGTGCGCAGCAGTATTCAGAAGGTCATAACTTTTTATCGAATCGTTGGATCGTCACAAAATTTCTTGTGTGTTTTCTATACACATATATCTAGACATCCACATGAGGGATTGTCGATTTTTATCCCTAAGAAAAAGTTATTAGGCGTCAAAGTCAGCATTGAGTATATGCAGTTTTCTGTGGACAACCATGTTCAAAACACGTTTTCTCCTTCGTTAACCGTTGGATCTTCGTGATTTTTGAACTGTAGATTCTTGGCACTTGTGTCTAGAATCTCATCGAAGGGATTTTCGATCTGAGCCTTAATGAAGAAGTTATTCAAGGTCGAAGGTTGCTGGTTAAGGTATTAACGTTTTTGCTTTATTCATATGAAATCATGAACTAGGGTTTCTCAAACCCTAGATCGACATAAAAAGCAGAAGGTTATAGGGATTGTGGCTGTTGTGATTCAAGATATTACATGATCTAAGGTTAATTTATAAACCCTAAGTTAGGGTTTTGGTGCTTAACTTTCCAAACCCTAGATCTATGATGTTCAAAGTTTGCAGCAGATCATTATGTGCGTTCATGTATTAGAGTTTGACGTTAGTTTTATGTGGGTCGTAAGATTGATGTCATAATGTTGCAGTACATGCGTATATGGTGTTTGGGGAACAAGACATGAATTAAAACAATTGGATTGTTCAATATATTAATAACAAACAACCACTAGACGGGAAAGGATAACCCAAAGCCCTTAGTCCTTGTTCTATTTCATTAATGGGAAGGGTGGTTATACCATCTGCATCATCAAGATGCAAAGCCTGGCGAACCAAGGCTTCAGTAACCACCCATGTACGCCCATGAACAATAGATGATAATGTAGTCACATTATTAACTGTTGAGGAACTTACAGTGTTCCAAAACTGTTTAATATGCGTGATAGATATATGGTACAAGTGTTACCTCTTGATGCCAAAAACCCTATTATAAGCTATGAAGAAGATGAAAGTGGGTTTTGGAAGATTGGCAGGTATGGGAAAGAGGTACACACATTTACTACACTTATATATCTCTTTGCAAGTGTGGATAGAGAAGACTTGGTAGACCTTTGGAGGTTGTTGGAGGCCAAGTATGAGACTGAAGCTCCTACTTCAGTCAATGGAATAAAACTTTGGTCAACATTTAAGAGAATGTGTGGACCAACAGAAGAAGATCATGGTGTTTGGAAGGATCTTGAGGATGATCTCAGTGGTATTCAATGGCGTTTGTATTCAGCTACTGGTGTGTATTATTTGAGATCTACAAAGTTTGCTGAGTATCTTCTTGTAGATGGTCAGTATCCCATGTCCAAAGAAGTTTTGGAGAAGATGAAGACAACACAGCTGGAGATTGACTATTCAAGTGACGTGGCCAAAGATTTGATCAGACATATTTATTACCAATATGATAAGCGTTGTAAGATTCCTCCTAGTTCTTAATTTTTATTCAGAAACTTGATTACTAGAGTAGATATCAAGTTTATGGGAGGATTGTTGGGAATAAAATGTAGCCAGTTCACTTGAGCGCTGACAAGAGGGAAACAAGCGTTGACAGGAAGAAAACAAACTCTGACAGATCAAGCGTTGACAAGAAGAAGTCAAGCGTTGATAGGTTGAAGACAAGCACTGATAGGAAGATATGGTCTACGCGTATTATGTTTCTAGTTTGTTTCTAGTAAGGATAAGTTCAATATTGTATTTTCTATAATTATCTTTACCTAGAATAGTTGATACGTAGACTCTTGTACAAGGCTTCTTATGTCTATAAAAGAAGACCTTTAGGTTATGTTTCAATATAAGTTTTCATACGTTAAACACTTTCATTGTAAGCAAGTTCGTTATTATCAATCAAGTGAAAGTTTGTTTACATATTTGTAAAACCCGCATGCTTTTACCATGTATAATACCCTTAGGATCGTACGTACTAGTTAAAACTTTCCTAATATAGCATGATTACGATTACGTGTTAGGAGTTTACGTATTACGTACGTGTTAGAACACGATAAGTATTTTATATGCACGATCACGTAATAATTATTTAACAATAATTAATCACGAACATGCGATCATGAAATCATGAACGTAATTAAAACACGAACTATTATTAATTACGTATATATATTTATTACGAGTGTAATTAAATATATTAGATCACGGTATTTACGTAACGAGAACATTTAAAACACGAACATAAATAATCACAAACGAGTAACTAAATAACGAGAAACGGAAAAAGGTACGGGAACCCCATGTGGGGGTCCCTACCCGCGGCCAAACAAGGGCAATGGGCCAAGCCCATTGTCAAATTTACTAAAAGGGTTAATATTGTTTTTACACTACATAAAAACACTTTACAGAAGATTTCAAGAAAAACCTAAAACCCTCTCTTCCCTTGTTCTTTGTGCCGCCACCCATAAATCACCACACAAGGTGATTTGTTGATTTTTGATCTTGAAGAATTGGTGATTGATCGTGTTTGTTCTTCGTTCTCTTGATCCACGAATTCGGTAAAACCTTTTTAAACCTTTTCTTTTAATTTAATCTTTTTATTAATTATGAACATGTGATGTTTTTATAAAAACATATTAATTAATCATAGATCTAACATGTTTTGGTGATAAATTAAATCAAAGGGTCGTTTTAAGGGGTGTTTTGCTTTGGCCGCCGGCTTCACTTTAACACCCCCAAATAAATAAGCAGCGGAACCAACTATTTGGGTATTAATTCATAGCACAATAGTCACAAGGATATAAAGAACAACTAAAGAAAATGTTTTAAAATCAACATGCATTCCATTCCAAATTCAGAGTTTTAAAAGCGTAGTCCCATAAAATCGTTACCAAAAGATACATAAGTTTAACTATTACACAATATAATAGTCCCATAAAGCTTGGGTTTTCAATGGAATGGAATTGTAATATAAATTGGAAAATGTTTAGCGTAACTCCTCTTTTATTTTGCCTCCAAGCTTCCGATCTTAAATTACCTGAGATAAACATGCTTAAAAAGTCAACATAAAGTTGAGTGAATCCATAGGTTTATGCATAACAATAATTTGAACACAAGTATAATATTCATCATTATCATATAGGCTTGTGGCCAGACAAGCTCTAACCAACCATTGCATTGAGCTCGTGACACCGATCCCATACGCCACACACAATATAGTATAATCGATCATATAACCAACAAATGCCCCCAGACATGAGTACCACGTCATGTACCCTAAAACATTCTCGCTACAATATATCCGTACTAGGACTGCTCACAACGGAGACAATATGACCCAAACAGGATCGGGCTGGTAAACCCATAGTGCACTATTAATTGTAGAAGCGGCTACCCACCATAGGTAGTTAACGGTTCACGATTGGGGTCTTTCGACGTGTAGCTACTCAAGCAACAAATCACATACATTCAGGTCTAAGCATACAAGAAATCCTACTTGTGTTCGATTTGGAAAACTAGCATGTATCTCCCTCGCACGGTTTAAGAAAAATATTTGAAAAACGAGGCTATGAACTCACCGTAAGTCAATTAAAGCGATGTGGACGGAGAGCTGAATAAACACCAAGAGGAATCACCAACACTTGCCAAATAATCAACAACGACCTATATAAACGGGACGTGACTTAGAAACATATAGAAATAGATTTCAGAAAAATGTTACATGTAATATGATTATAAGATATGCTACAAGGATATGCGCGGCATTGCACTAACTTAACTCTAATAGATTGTGCTTGTTATTTGACTTAACTACTGATGTCACAACGTATATATCATCTACTAAGTTTAAATTGTTGATACTAGTCTTGTCGTTACACTTTAAGACTCCATTTCGCGTTAAAACAAGTGGCTAGACTTGATTTTCTGTTTTAGGCTGTCATGTTTTATCCATATTGAAATATCTATAAGACCTGCAGATCTGAGGTATTTACCATTAGAAAGCCTTATGTCTCAGGTTTCTAGAATGGGCAATTAGGCCTTTTTATTGTTTTCCAATCAACGGGAAATATGATTTTAGTGACTGCCTATATTTTCAAAAATATCGTAACGTTAATTCAATTTTACCATTTAGTCTATAATTCCTAAACCATAGTATCTTTTGATGCCAATCCAAAAGGAGAAGTTTTCCTATGATGTATGCTACTGTAAAAAGTCATAGATTCCACCATTGGAGTGTTTTAATCTAGAGATTAAGATATATTTCTAACCTATGTTTCAGATTTGACCGCCTTGGTAAAATGTTCATAACTCGCTCATCCGAACAAGATGGTTGAGCCGCCAACTCTCAAATATACCCAATAACTGTAGATACCTAAGTATTGTAAAACCATTGCAGGTACATATGCAAAAATTAAGAGGTATAGTCTATTCAATCTGCTGTTCCAAAACAGTCGCAATTCGGATGTTCCCGATTTGACCGCCTTGATAAAATGGCCATAAATCCGAATCTATAATAGCTATTAAGTTGACGCCAATTGGAAAACCTTCTATATGACGTGACCTACTGTACCAAACCTTAACATCACCAATTTTCTTCCAGACACCTTCAACTTTTGATGCGTTTTTACCAACTGTCCAGAACAGACCCTAGTCCGTAAACAGGCTATAAATCACAATCTGTGATAGCTTTTTAGGTGATTCCAGCTGGGATTGATAGTCCTATGAGTTTACTACAGACCTGAACTTTCCTTTATCACCTTTTAAAGTTTTAACCAAGAGTTTATCAAGTTTTAGAAATGACTATCCAGTTTCGACTAGTTTTCATAATTGGGCCATAACTTCCTCATCCGGAGGATTCGATTGAGCATCCGACTCTCCCAACTAGTCAAAAGACATATCTAAGCCATCACCTAATTTAGTTACAGACATAAGTCATCAAGTGGGGGTAAAACCCACGTTTTGCCACTGTTCTAAAAGCAGTCCCTAAAACTACCTCAAAACATCATCAAAACCCATTCTGATCATGATTCAACCTCATGCAATGCCATAACACATCCTATTAACATATCTCAATCATAAAAATATAATTTTTAGTATAAAAACAGAATCAAACAAGTTAAGGCTATACATGCCCATAAGAAGTAAAATGAAACATATGCATAACCAAGAAAATTAACAATGATAAAGAATGGTTTAGAAACAACTTACAACACAAGATTTAGAGACAATAAAATTAGTTAAAACCCCCTCCTTGGGTTCATGTTGCTGCCGAAAATAAGGATCTCAAAAGAAGACCCAACGTGATTTTTACTTCACCCAAATTACTCAAAAATACTCCTAATCCTTTCCTTGAAAATCTCCAATCTTCAGTTTAACTAAAAACTCCAAAATTTCAAAATCTTCAACTTTTAATAAATCATCAAATCAATTCCTTGGTTGATTTTATTGATCGGTAATGAATTAGGAATGTTAGATTATAGATTTAAGGTAAAATAGAAGGGATTTGTTGAAGAAAAAATTGGTGATGATGATGGGTTCGGTGTTGGATTAGTCGAACAGAGAAAACAAGAAGAAAAAAAATGGTTTGTTGTATTCTAATGTGTGTTTTAAGGAAGGATTAATACATGGTAATGTTTTCTATAAACAAAATTATAAAAGGGGTGTTTATTGGGCTTACAACCGAACCAAAGAAAAGAAGAGAAAAAGTGGAGCAATATTTTTACTAACTTGGAGATGATCTTTAAATCATCTTGGGCTCAAAAAGCTAGCTCGACTTGCAAATTTCGCAAAAACGTAAAATTTAAACACGTCACGTCCGAAATAGGCCGGAAATCGAATTTCCATTTAAAATATCTCAAATGAAATTTACAATGCTATAATCTAGCGTCCATTGGCTTCTCGACCGATAACTGGTGACTTTCGGTACCGAACTCGCTAAAATCTGAAATTTTCAATTTCAACCAAGACTTTCAAAATGTAAATTCATAAAATAATAATAATAGTTAAATTAAGTAGTGAACATTTATACAAGAGTTTACATTCTCACCACCTTATAGGAGCGACGTCCCGGCGCTCGATTGTCGTTATACAGTCTTCGTGTTCTCGATTAAAGGTGCAAGTACATCGCCAATAAGGAATCTTTTCATATTATTAATAAGAGTATGATTTCAAAATGAATTGTGAGATTTTTGAATAAACGTGGGTGACATGTAAATTTTAGCAAAGATGACATGATTAAATTTCAAGGGTCGGCGAAGAATTTCAAGGATACAATAAACACGGTCGGCACCTAAACGGATTAAATACTCAAAACAGCTTATGGTTTTCCGGAAATAAGAAATCGGGAATCATGTAAACCGTAAAACACAAGCATTCACTTTATTAGAAAGTGAGATCGTAATACAATTTAATATTGGTATGAAAATACAAATTACCTATGGTTCGTTCAGTTATGGTGATAAAATATTAACTTGGTGATTTTTATTTTTCTTTTAACTGTTATATAGGGATTTATTAAAGGGTTTGACGATTTTTTTTTATATTAACAAAATCATTAGTTAAAAGAAATTTTAAACTTTGCTTTCTTGATAAACATGGTGTTAAAAATAGAAAGAAAACATGTTCAAAATTTAATTTTGTTCTTTTGAAATCATCAAGATAACGTATGTGTAAAGGCCTTGTTGAAAACTTAGATTCACGATTGCGATTTAGAAAATCTATTTTCATATCATTAAGAATCATTTGTTGAAACGAAACCTTAAATTTTTCAGTTTATTAGTTTATCGGGATGTGGTTAAAATAGGTTTTATAAAACATATAATTCGAAAGATAGAGTGTGGTGTCATTATAAATATTAGTTATAAATTCTACCAAGAAGGATGTTTGAGAATTCATTTTGGTAATTTAGATACTTGTTAAAAAAAATTGCAAAATTTTCATAAAAGTTTATAGGAACTAGTGGAATTCGTGGATGCATTTAACTTATCAATGGTAGGTATGGAACGTGCTCGGGGGTCAAACAAAGTAACAAGATAGCAATGAAGATATAAGAAATGATAGCAATCACATAAGCTTCAACAACAGTATAAGGAAACGAATCAAGTGTCACATAAATCCGATAAAGGATAAGGAGAAGTAGACGTGTCGACGACAAGGCTATAGGAAAGGAACGGAAAATTAGAACGACGGACTTTCAGTCAGAGCGTACCCAAATATGGGGAATTATTTCCAAGAGCTAAGAAAAGGGTACATATGCGGACGCCCCCAATTTTTACTTACTTGCATACCAAACAAAAATTTTGTTTTTCAAAATCACGGATAAAAAGTTGATCTTATGAAGATATTAAGGTGAATACTATTCAGCCTTGCATGGCTCCTTCCAAAATTATACATAGGTGCACGGCTATGTATCATTTAGGAATAACAATGCAGTGCTCAGTTTCGTCAAACTAGTGTTATGTTTCTTATATTTATATATATAAACCATGCTATAATTAAGATAAAACTCAATATAAAGCTTTTTTTTTAAAGTTCTAGGCGATAACATATATTGTGTAAGACCCCAGTAAAATGACTCATAAACAGTAGAAAATTAAATTTATAAGTTGACATTACAATGACTTATTCCATAGCAAGTAGTTTGTTTGAGTAGAAAGCGTAGTTTACGAAGCAATCGGTGAAATAGTTACAAGATGATAGGGTTTCAAAGGGTTTAGCCGGAATCGTCATGAGGTACATGATATCGATGACGATGGAGGATATGAAGGTAAAATATTGCATCCGCGACTAAAAACGATGGTGCGCAATTAGTTAAATCAATGATAAAATAAAATGACACATAAGTCACATATATACAAAAGAATATCGGAATCCGAATGTGTGTACATGCTAAGTTATTTGAAAAACATATGCTTTTAAAAAAAATATACTATTCGTTAAAGTTTTAAAAGTTCAAGCGAACTAAAAAACGCTTATCGACTTGTTAAATGTCATTGACTCTCTCTTATATTTCTTCCCTTGACTCATACATATGTTAACTTACTCTTGAGTTTACCTCAAAGGTCCTAAGTAACTCTTTATAAACATTAGCATATAATTACAAGTTCAAAACATGCCTGCAGAAACTTAACAAAATTTGGATAGTAGTAGACGCCCTTAACTATTTTATAAAAAATCTAAAAAAATTACACTAATTCATACATATCATGGACAAGTTCCAGTTAAAATTTCATCCAAAAATACCAAGTTTTGACTCGCTTGCACAACACATCTTTACAACTGACATCTGGACAGAAAACGCAGTTTTGACACTTGATCTTGCACAAAGGATTTGACTCACTTTTACATTCTAAAAATCGACAAGGCCAAGCTTGTTGGAAAGTAGACTCGAAGTAGATAACATTAGGGTCCTACAAACTTAGAAAATCTTTTGATATGACCTAATTACAATGTCCATAAGTCGGACTAAAAATTTGTTCAGAACAGTCACTTGCTGAGATTTTTACGAAATGCTTTTCAACTACAAATGGTCATAACTTTTTTTTAAGAGTTATACTATGATCCTTATATTGAAGCGTTCATTAGGATAACGACTATCATTCTAAACAGTTTAATTTTTAGTTTACAACATCCATATTTATCCTAAACAAACACGAACTTTCTGCAATATTTTACTTTATTTATAAGATAACGCAGATTTACTCCTATGTTTTAGACCCGTTATTGAACATCTTTAGACCTCGTTTTCCTTGCGTCAAAGTGAAACGACATTGTGAACAACTTACCTGTTTCTCCGGAGGCTAAAATGTGCTCGAAAGTGCTTAAATAAGCTATTTAAAATCCTATTAGCAACAAAATAAAACCATCATGGCTGAATTTTTATAAGAAAACCGCAGAACTGAATTTTGATAGAAATCGCCACTTTTACTCACTTTTAGACTCCGACTCGCGGTATGTGACTACAAACATTGTTTCGGAAAAACGGATCAGAAAGTACTCGAAATGACCCATTTACAGTATGCACTTTTATTTTATTTTATTCTTGTTAAAATTATTTTTAATATACAAATTTTCCATATTCGGTCGGCTGTACTTAATTTAAAATTTATGCAACATACTAATGTACGCAGTGCATCAAAATAAATATGATGATTTTTAATAATTATTATTTAAACATGTAAATAAATGCATAAGAAAACCTTAAAATAAAGTTTACCAATCGATTTGTATTTCAATATGAACCGTATTATTTATTCAATAAATACTTAGCAATAATGCACCCGCAATATATAACTGGTAGAAATGTAATTGCAAGAACGACTTGGTCGGCATCTCAAGAGGCTTTGCGCGCTAAGAAAACTTTAGAAAAATCAAGTTATAGTTTAGGTTTTGAAAATGACCTAGTTTTCTATTACTTATGGCTCTTGATACCAATCTTTAACACCCCCAAATAAATAAGCAGTGGAACCAACTATTTGGGTATTAATTCATAGCACAATAGTCACAAGGATATAAAGAACAACTAAAAAAAATGTTTTAAAATCAACATGCATTCCATTCCAAATTCAGAGTTTTAAAAGCGTAGTCCCATAAAATCGTTACCAAAAGATACATAAGTTTAACTATTACACAATATAATAGTCCCATAAAGCTTGGGTTTTCAATGGAATGGAATTGTAATATAAATTGAAAAATGTTTAGCGCAACTCCTCTTTTATTTTGCCTCCAAGCTTCCGATCTTAAATTACCTGAGATAAACATGCTTAAAAGTCAACATAAAGTCGAGTGAATCCATAGGTTTATGCATAACAATAATTTGAATACAAGTATAATATTCATCATTATCATATAGGCTTGTGGCCAGACAAGCTCTAACCAACTATTGCATTAAGCTCGTGACACCGATCCCATACGCCACACACAATATAGTATAATCGATCATATAACCAACAAATGCCCCCGGACATGAGTACCACGTCATGTACCCTAAAACATTCTCGCTACAATATATCCGTACTAGGACTGCTCACAACGGAGACAATATGACCCAAACAGGATCGGGCTGGTAAACCCATAGTGCACTATTAATTGTAGAAGCGGCTACCCACCATAGGTAGTTAACGGTTCACGATTGGGGTCTTTCGACGTGTAGCTACTCAAGCAACAAATCACATACATTCAGGTCTAAGCATACAAGAAATCCTACTTGTGTTCGATTTGGAAAACTAGCATGTATCTCCCTCGCATGGTTTAAGAAAAATATTTGAAAAATGAGGCTATGAACTCACCGTAAGTCAATTAAAGCGATGTGGACGGAGAGCTGAATAAACACAAAGAGGAATCACCAACACTTGCCAAATAATCAACAACTACCTATATAAACGGGACGTGACTTAGAAACATATAGAAATAGATTTCAAAAAAATGTTACATGTAATATGATTATAGGATATGTTACAAGGATATGCGCGGCATTGCACTAACTTAACTCTAATGGATTGTGCTTGTTATTTGACTTAACTACTGATGTCACAACGTATATATCATCTACTAAGTTTAAATTGTTGATACTAGTCTTGTCGTTACACTTTAAGACTCCATTTCGCGTTAAAACAAGTGGCTAGACTTGATTTTCTGTTTTAGGCTGTCATGTTTTATCCATATTGAAATATCTATAAGACCTGCAGATCTGAGGTATTTACCATTAGAAAGCTTTATGTCTCGGGTTTCTAGAATGGGCAATTAGGCCTTTTTATTGTTTTCCAATCAACGGGAAATGTGATTTTAGTGACTGCCTATATTTTCAAAAATATCGTAACGTTAATTCAATTTCACCATTTAGTCTATAATTCCTAAACCATAGTATCTTTTGATGCCAATCCAAAAGGAGAAGTTTTCCTATGATGTATGCTACTGTAAAGAGTCATAGATTCCACCATTGGAGTGTTTTAATCTAGAGATTAAGATATATTTCTAACCTATGTTTCAGATTTGACCGCCTTGGTAAAATGTTCATAACTCGCTCATCCGGACAAGATGGTTGAGCCGCCAACTCTCAAATATACCCAAGAAATGTAGATACCTAAGTATTGTAAAACCATTGCAGGTACATATGCAAAAATTAAGAGGTATAGTCTATTCAATCTGCTGTTCCAAAACAGTCGCAATTCGGATGTTCCAGATTTGACCGCCTTGATAAAATGGCCATAAATCCGAATCTATAATAGCTATTAAGTTGACGCCAATTGAAAAACCTTCTATATGACGTGACCTACTGTACCAAACCTTAACATCACCAATTTTATTCCAGAAACCTTCAACTTTTGATGCGTTTTTACCAACTGTCCAGAACAGACCCTAGTCCGTAAAAAGGCTATAAATCACAATCTGTGATAGCTTTTTAGGTGATTCCAGCTGGGATTGATAGTCCTATGAGTTTACTACAGACCTGAACTTTCCTTTATCACCTTTTAAAGTTTTAACCAAGAGTTTATCAAGTTTTACAAACGACTATCCAGTTTCGACTAGTTTTCATAATTGGGCCATAACTTCCTCATCCGGAGGATTCGATTGAGCATCCGACTCTCCCAACTAGTCAAAAGACATATCTAAGCCATCACATAATTTAGTTACAGACATAAGTCATCAAGTGGGGGTAAAACCCACGTTTTGCCACTGTTCTAAAAGCAGTCCCTAAAACTACCTCAAAACATCATCAAAACTCATTCTGATCATAATTCAACCTCATGCAATGTCATAACACATCCTATTAACATATCTCAATCATAAAAATATAGTTTTTAGTATAAAAACAGAATCAAACAAGTTAAGGCTATACATGCCCATAAGAAGTAAAATGAAACATATGCATAACCAAGAAAATTAACAATGATAAAGACTGGTTTAGAAACAACTTACAGCCCACACAAGATTTAGAGACAAGAAAATTAGTCAAAACCCCCTCCTTGGGTTCATGTTGCTGCCGAAAATAAGGATCTCAAAAGAAGACCCAACGTGATTTTTACTTCACCCAAATTACTCAAAAATACTCCTAATCCATTCCTTGAAAATCTCCAATCTTCAGTTTAACTAAAAACTCCAAAATTTCAAAATCTTCAACTTTTAATAAATCATCAAATCAATTCCTTGGTTGATTTTATTGATGGGTAATGAATTAGGAATGTTAGATTATAGATTTAAGGTAAAATGGAAGGGATTTGTTGAAGAAAAATTTGGTGATGATGATGGGTTCGGTGTTGGATTAGTCGAACAGAGAAAACAAGAAGAAAAAAAAATGGTTTGTTGTATTCTAATGTGTGTTTTAAGGAAGGATTAATACAAGGTAATGTTTTATATAAGAGTCCGGTTATTTAAGATACCTTGTATCCTTTGGATACAAGGGGACAAATCTGGACCGTCCATCTCATCTCATCCAACAACTCATATTAAAAACAAAAAAAAAAGCGGAGGGGTAGTTTCGTCATTTTACCCCTCCCACTAACACCACCTACCACTCTCACAAATCTGGGATCGATTTCTTCTTCTTCTTCTCTTTAAAACACACATAAACACACACACACACACACACACACACACACATATTTACATCTTAATTTATCAACACAAACATCAAATCCATCGATCATCACCATCACAAATCGATCATCCTCTTCATAAATAAGGTAAAGTTCATTCGATCTGTTTCGATTCATCTTTTTTAGCTTATTCGATCTGAATAAGCTTATAACTCATCTTATTTTTTATAGCTTATTTGATAAGTTACATGAATTTAACATGTCAAATGATAAGGTAACTTGATGCTTAATGTGAATAAGCTTATTGATAATCATCACCTTTATTATGATGAATTATAAGCTAACTTATTAGCTTATTTTCATGAATTATAAGGTTTTTTAGCTTAATCTCGCTGAACATATTTAGTGTAACCTGTTTGTGAAGTATCATATATGATATACTATATCATATATGATATAAGCTAAAATATCATATATGATGAGATATATCATATATGATAATGTGGTTGAAAATTGAGTTAACTCTTTTTTTAATGGATTAATCTGGCTGAACATATTTAGTATGACTTGCTAATGAAGTATCATATATGATATGCTATATCATATATGATATAAGCTAAATATCATATATGATCAAATATATCATATATGATTATGTGCTTGAAAATTGAATTAAATCTTCTTTTTTGTGTAGAGAAGGTTGTT
This sequence comes from Glebionis coronaria, assembly GCA_025667525.1. Taxonomy (NCBI): domain Eukaryota; kingdom Viridiplantae; phylum Streptophyta; class Magnoliopsida; order Asterales; family Asteraceae; genus Glebionis; species Glebionis coronaria. Next base: position 213,895 of record JANFOE010000535.1, read on the forward strand.
TACAAGGCGTGTTGAACATTACAAGCATCCAAAAGGCCAAGAAGCTTAATGAATAAGCTCGTGAATTTTTCTTTTACGTTTATTGTTTGTTTTTTCTTGTAATCTCCTAATGGAGTTTTGAAGTATATGGACGATTTTGTAATCAATTGGTATCTCGTACAACATCTTGTTAATATGATTTAACTTTCTTGGTATTATGTCATGGTGGTTTTTATAAATTAAGTCATACGGAGTATATGATCATGCACTATCATATATGACACTCAAGAAAAACTTGGATTTATTAAATAAAGAATCTGATGAATTCATGATTACAACAAAGAGTATGCACAATTAATAATCAAACACTTGTTCATAACATAAAAATGTACTTTTGAACAGAATCATATATGATAATTCAAACCGAACGTAACCTAATGTAAAATCATATATGATATACCTCTGATATCATATATGATAACAATTTATACAAAATCAAAAAAATGGAAAAAAAACAGATTATCAGATGATGAATTCATGAACAACGCCTACTCCGTCTTGATCCTTAAAACATATCCATGCACATCCTCTTGTTATAATCAACATCCCTCTCTGCTTTGCTCCAAAGCTGCCAATCGCACCATCTCTGTCTGACTGCATTTATAAAAGATAAAAAGAACATATTATGCAACATTTTAACACCAAAATAAATTACTCATATATATGATAGAAGACAAGTTTCAAGAGTTTATATTGATTTTCTAAAAAATACTCATACAGAATCTGTTTTTTCCTATGGTTTATTTGATATATCATATATGATAGTTATATCATATATGATATATCATCAGTTATCATATATGATATATCTATCATATATGAAAAGTGGTGATATATCATATATGATATATATATATCATACATGATATATCAAGCTTATTGCAGCCTACATCAGCAAACTTAATCCAACTTACATAAAATACCTTACGATTTGTCAACCTAAGCTAATAAGCTAGCTTATTCATAACTCTCGTGTAATTTGTAAGCTTATTCACATAACTCCTATCTAATTCTCAAGATTATTTATAACTCTCATCTAGTTAAAAATCTTATTCAAACAAATAAGCTTATTCACATAAATCACCTAATTAAAAGCTAATTAGAATAAATTGATCAAAATAAGAACTATCAATCGGCATATTTCGTTCAACAAAGCTAATGAAAATAAACTAATAAGCTTATTCAAAATCAAATAAGCTAAAAAAAATAAGCATAGATTATAAGAATACAAACCTGATATGAATTCATGTTAAGTTCGATCTAATTAATCGATTGTGATGGATTCATGATGATGTTGTGATTGTTCGCTTCAAATTTTAGAGAGAGAAAGTAGATCGGGGTAGAGAGAGAAGTGAAAGAACGGGTGTGTGTTTTTATGAGAAAGAAAGGAGAAAGTTGTGTAAATTGGGGATTTAATCTCAGCCCTTGAATAAGATGGAGATGGATGGTGGGGATGAGTCCCCTTGTATCCTAGAAAAACTTTGGTATCCAAAAGAACTTAAATCTTTATATAAACAAAATTATAAAAGGGGTGTTTATTGGGCTTACAACCGAACCAAAGAAAAGAAGAGAAAAAGTGGAGCAATATTTTTACTAACTTGGAGATGATCTTTAAATCATCTTGGGCTCAAAAAGCTAGCTCGACTTGCAAATTTCGCAAAAACGTAAAATTTAAACACGTCACGTCCGAAATAGGCCGGAAATCGAATTTCCATTTAAAATATCTCAAATGAAATTTACAAGGCTATAATCTAGCGTCCATTGGCTTCTCGACCGATAACTAGTGACTTTCGGTACCGAACTCGCTAAAATCTGAAATTTTCAATTTCAACCAAGACTTTCAAAATGTAAATTCATAAAATAATAATAATAGTTAAATTAAGTAGTGAACTTTTATACAGGAGTTTACATTCACCGAGCCCAAATGGGGTCTCGGCTTGCCAAGCCGACCACCACCAAGACCATATGGTCTTGGTTGGTGCGTGTGGGTCCCACGGCAGCAAGGGGTACCCCGAGTTGGTTCGGGGTACGATGTCGATTCATGTCCGGTTCATGTTTTCTAGCCTAAATCCGGTTCATGGTTTATGTTAGTTTTTTTTATGTTATGAACTTATGTTAAAATTAAATTAATAAAAGATGTGATTAATTTAATAACATAACTTAGGTTATTTAATTATTAATGAACATGAAATTATTTTAACCTAAGTATTTATATATTTAAGACTTATGATTAATTAATTATTTTAAAACCATGGATATAATTAATTAATTAACATGACTTAGGTTATATTATTAATATATAATAATACATATTTTAACCTAAGTATTTAACATATTTAATTAAAAACATGTTCTACTTTAATTAAATATTATAACCTATAGTTTAATTAAATTACATGAAATAATTATTAAACTATACAATATACCATATGACTTAGAAAATAATCATGAAAAACACTTAGGCTTATAAACTTAGCTTATTTAACCAGCTTATTTCTAATTATGGAAACTTTCTATTTTTAGAAACTTATTTAATTAAGGCAGCTAATCTATTTATAGAAACTTTCTATTTTTAGAAACTTATCTATTTTAAGCAGTAAATCTATTTTTGGAAACTTTCTATTTTTGGAAACATTCTATTTTTGGAAACTTTCTATTTTTGGAAACTTTCTATTTTAGGAAACCTGCTATTTTTGGAAAGTTACTTATTATTACACAGTAAGTATAATAACACATGAAATACCAGAAGTACTTAATCAGATTTAAACAGAATATAAGATTTAATACAGTTTAAGGCTTTAAACAGTAAAACATAGTAAGAACACATAAAATAAGCTAAGACATGACATAAAACCAGCTATGTATTTAGTAAACAGATACTTCTTTCATGTACGTATTTATTTAGCACTAGTGATTCGGAAGTAGGATTCTCGCAGTTCGTCTTTCTCGTTCACTGGACATAAGGTACGGATTCCCGTCCTTTCAGTATGGACATTCTTTCCTTATTAGGATTCCCCGTATGCAGCCAACTGTTTTCCCGTAGTATAAGTTACGTGTTTGATTGCTTATGTTTAATTATGATTACCTATAGCCATATACATGCATGACCAGTTTCACCTAGTTATGGAGGTACCATAACCATAACATTAGAGGCACTGATGTTATGACTTCACCACGGCGGAGTGATTGCTCGTGGCGTCCCTTTAGCTTTTGGCCATTTATTTATATTTATCATGTGGGGCGTATGGGTGCATCCTAGTTACATGTTTTATTCAGGAATACATGGTGAATGTGGTGTGTGCCTTGCATCCTTCACAAGGAGCTGATCCCTCCTACCCAAAAACCAGTATATTAAATTAGAGGAAGCCCTTCTAATTTGCATGATGAGGTCACCCCTCCAATTATTCATGCACGGTGGATTTTCATGACCTATATTGGCTAATGGTAAAATACGACAAACGGTTTTTATAAGATAAACATAAGACTTTCAAACTATAAACCAGTTTTATTAAGACTTAACCAGGTTACTCGGGACTTAGTTTCTTCCTCTGTTATTATGTTATATGCTTATCCTATTCATGCTTTATTGTACATCCATGCACTGAGCGTATTGCTCAGCCGTTTTCCTTTTCTATGTTCCCAAAACGGCAGGTACTCAGGGACGCTCGTAGACACTAAGAGTACGTGCATATGGACTGGAAGCTGTCTAGCCTTCTTTACATTATGCATTTCCTTTATTTTGATACTTATGCTTTGGACATTGTTTAGTCCTTTCCTTTATTATACTATGTTTGTGTGTGATGAGCTTTACTTTTGGACTACCGATGTTTGATTCCGATATTTTCCTTTATATGGTCATGTAATGTTTTAGACATTTTACCTTGTATGCTTTGATGACACGCCATAATTACTGTAATATTTCCATTTCCAAAATGTGGTGTTACAATTATGGTATCAGAGCCAAGGCTTCGACCTGTAGGCTCTCAAAAATGACCTGTGATTAGTGGGTAGTCACTACGGTCTTCCTAGAACTGACAATTGTTTTAATGCATTCATCATTTTTAAGCATACATATACATGTCATTGTTGCAGGGTTTTTGACTAAGTAATGGTTGGTACAGGACTGACCCTATTTAGTCGCATGTGTTTTATCGAAACTTTTAGATTTGGGACCGACCCATAGGCGTCCCCTCGCTATGTCTTTTGTTTTGGGTGAGCTGACCAGAGGCGTTCACTCTCGAGCATACAAAAGTTTTCATAAAACTGCATCATGCATTCATACACAAAATTTTCTTGCATAAAATTTTTCTCGTGAAATTTTAGTATAAATTTTTTTCATGTATGATATATTTATATTTTATGTTTTGATATGTTTAATCATACGTTTTATGTCATACTGTCAGATGGCAAACACAAACAATATCTGGGCAATATTTGCAGCTGCTGATGCAGAGATTCAAGACGCTCTTCTTCATAACGACGGTTATCCTCCCCCGCCTAACATCTTTCCCATGGAAGGAAGGAATCGGCTCATGAGGGAATACTATAGCCCCAGACAGCGACCTAACGAAGACAGCAATGACTTCATGCAGCGTTTCCTTCGTTATACTGGTGTCCTGAGAATAGCTGCGGGCACCACTGAAGAACAAGCAATACATTTTCGTTGGGCTCTTAATCCAAGGATTGCAAATAACTTATCAGGTGCTCCGTTGGATACGGTAGCACAAGTAGCAGATGCAGCACGTAGACTGGAGATGCTGCAGGAGAGGGATGAGTTCGGGGAAGCTGAAAGACCCGACAAGAGGTAAACATTCGTATTCAAGCAGTGACCAATCCGTATACTTTCCATATGTCAATAATTCATCTCTTTAACTGTATCTTCCAGGCAGAAAATTGGGGACCGGTCTCAGCCGGCTACTCAGCAGCAGCGTAATCAGCCCAAGGGAAACGGTCAGACTAACGACCGTTCTGCTACGGATAGGCATGGCGGTAAGGACAATTACCGTAAAAATGTCGGGCACTCCAACAACAGCAGGTCCTAATACTTACGAAATTCCTTATGTTTTATGTTATAAGTCATATTCTGACACTTTAGCAAACTTCTACCAGGAACCATGGAAACGGTAGGGACCAGAACCAGAGAGGTTCGAAGCCTAGCCGTCCAGCTATCACTGGTATTCAATCTTACGATTATCCGTTTCGTCCTTTGTACCCAACTATCATGTCTTATGTAAAATGTTTTTATCAGGTCCTCAGCCAGCCAGAGCACCTGCTGGAGGATACACTCATCCTCTTTGCTCTACTTGCCACCGTAGGCACCCAGGACCATGTCGCCGTAATACTGATGCGTGCTTCAAGTGTGGTCTTCCTGGCCATATTATGAAGGATTGCCGTAAGGGCGAGATGGAGGGTACATCGGGACATGCTGATACCAAGCCGCCTCCTACTGTCGGGCGTGTCTACACGACATCTCGAGACCAGGCCAACAAGTCTACAGGTACCATCACTGGAATCTTGTATATGTATGGTCGCGCTGCATGTGTTCTTTTCGATACGGGTGCTACTCACTCGGTTATTTCTACTGCTTATGCTAAGAACATTAGGATGCCTCCCTTGCCACTAGAAAATAGGCTTACTATTTCCACGCCTTTGAGGGACTCTGTATTAATCACCCATGTATACAAGAGTCTTCCTCTAGAATTTGATGATAAGGTTCGACCTGTCGACGCACTTCCGCTGGACATGAATGACTTCGACATGATTTTAGGCATGGATTGGCTATCCAAGTATCATGCTACCATAGACTGCCATTCATATCGAGTTATCTTCGGTGATGTCAATGCACCAGAGTACATTCATAACGGGTTCATACCCGGACGGTCTGTACAAGTCGTATCCACCCTGCAAGCGCGTGCACTACTGTCACATGGCTGCGAGGGTTATCTAGCTACGGTTCGCGACATGGATGCTGAATCTCCATCAATTCAGGATCAACCAATAGTGTCGGAATTCCAAGACGTGTTTCCAGCAGAACTTCCGGGCATACCACCTGCACGAGAAGTGGAATTCAGTATCGAGCTAGTTCTAGGAGCTGAACCAATCTCCAAGGCTCCTTATCGCATGGCTCCCATAGAGCTGAAGGAGCTGAAGGATCAACTGCAAGAACTTCTTGAACGAGGTTTCATTCGACCGAGCGCATCTCTATGGGGCGCACCGGTTTTGTTTGTTAAGAAGAAGGACGGCAGTATGCGTCTTTGCATAGACTATCGCGAGCTCAACAAGATTACCATTCGGAATAGGTATCCACTACCACGCATTGACGATCTGTTTGACCAACTACAAGGGGCCAAACACTTCTCCAAGATTGATCTTAGGTCAGGCTATCATCAGCTACGGGTCAAGGAGCAGGATATCGCTAAGACTGCCTTTCGTACTCGTTATGGCCACTATGAGTTTGTAGTTATGCCATTTGGCCTGACAAATGCTCCAGCAGTGTTCATGGATCTGATGAACAGAATCTTCCATGAATTTCTGGACAAATTCGTCATTGTTTTCATCGATGACATCCTGATTTTCTCAAAATCCAAGGAGGAACACGAAGACCATCTTCGTACGAAACTACAGATTCTTCGCCAGAAGCAGTTGTATGCTAAATTCTCCAAGTGTGAGTTCTGGTTAGACAAGGTGGCATTCTTAGGTCACATTGTATCAGCAGAAGGAATCACTATGGATCCAACGAAGGTTGAGGCCATTACTAAGTGGCCAAGGCCGACATCAGCGACGGAAGTCCTCAGTTTCTTAGGCTTAGCTGGCTATTACCGTAGGTTCGTGGAGAACTTTTCCCGCCTAGCACTACCATTGACCAAACTGATGCGGAAAGGGGAGAAATTCGTCTGGACTGAAGATCGAGAGAAGAGCTTTGAAGACCTGAAGCAGAAGCTAGTATCTGCACCTATTCTTACTCTACCATCTGGTACGGGTGGATTTCAAATCTACAGCGATACATCGGGGAAGGGACTTGGCTGTGTTCTCATGCAACATGGGAAAGTGATCGCGTACGCTTCACGGCAGCTTAAGCCTTATGAAGAAAATTACCCCACGCACGATCTGGAACTTGCAGCAGTCATGTTTGCATTGAAGATATGGAGACACTACTTATATGGAGAATCATGTGACATTTTCACGGACCACAAGAGCTTGAAGTATATCTTCACTCAGCGTGAATTGAACATGAGGCAAAGGAGATGGTTAGAGCTGTTGAAGGATTATGACATTAATCTACAGTATCATCCCGGAAAGGCAAACGTAGTAGCAGATGCTCTTAGCAGGAAGTCCGGAATGATCAACGGCATTAAAATCGAAGAGGAATTCATCAGAGACTTGGAGCGACTAGACATCGAGATCATGGTACGTGGATAGCACGGTTACTGGGCTAATCTTAGAGTAGAAGTCGAGTTACTATCTAAGATCAAGGAAGCTCAGAAGGATGACGGAGAAATCTGGGCGATAGTACAGAATTTGGAGAAGCAGACAAAATTCAGAGTAGATGCAGATGGTATCGTATGGCAGGGCACTAGACTTTGTGTTCCTGATGACCAAGAACTCCGTAAAGCTTTGTTAGCTGAAGCTCATAGCTCCCCATTCTCGATACATCCTGGTTCGACTAAAATGTACCATGACATCAAGCAGTACTTTTGGTGGAGTGGTATGAAATAGGATGTGGCCACTTACGTCTCCAAATGTCTTACCTGCCAGCAGGTTAAGATCGAGCATCAGCGATCTGGCGGTCTCCTTCAACCGTTAGATATTCCAGAGTGGAAGTGGGAAAAAATCACCATGGATTTTGTTACCGGTCTTCCGCCCACTAAAAGGAAGCACGATGCAATTTGGGTTATCGTTGACCGACTAACCAAATCAGCTCATTTCTTACCGATCCGCAAGGAAGATCCGGTAAGTAAACTCGCAGATACGTATAGACGAGAGATCATGAGACTCCACGGTGCACCATCCAGCATCGTCTCAGACAGAGATCCTCGATTCACTTCGCGCTTTTGGAAAATTCTGCAGAAAGCTTGGGGTACACATCTTAAGCTGAGCACGGCTTTTCATCCTCAAACGGACGGACAATCGGAGCGAACCATTCAGACGTTGGAGGATATGTTGAGGTCATGTGCGTTAGAATGGACGGGTGATTGGGACGAATACATCTGTTTGGTGGAGTTTGCATACAACAACAGCTGGCACGCAAGCATCAAATGTGCTCCATTTGAGATGTTGTATGGCAGAAAGTGTCGTGCCCCAATCTGCTGGGATCAGGTTGGCGAGCGAACACTCGAAGGACCGAAAATCATAGAGATGACAAATGAGAAGATCGCAGTAGCTAGGCAGAAAATTCAGGAGGCACGGTCACGTCAGAAGAGTTATGCCGATAAGCATCGTAGGGATTTACACTTTAACGTAGGAGATCACGTCTTCCTTAAGGTTTCGCCGGCACGTGGTGTTAGACGCTTCCGGATTAAAGGGAAGCTCAGTCCTCGTTTCATCGGACCGTTTGATATCATTGAATGAGTCGGTGAAGTATCTTACCGATTGGCGTTACCTCCGCAGCTTTCGCATGTGCACAATGTATTTCATGTGTCCTTACTCAGAGGGTACCAATATCATCCCCTTCACATGGTTCAGTATCCACTGGAACAGATACGTGAAGATCTCACTTTTATAGAAGAACCCGAACGAGTTCTTGACAACCAAGAACGAGTCATGAGAAAGAAGACGATTCCATTCGTCAAAATTCTATGGAGGGATCATACCGAGCGGGAAGCCACTTGGGAAACGGAGGAGTCTATCCGGGCTTCTTACCCTCGTTTCATATTTTGAATTCGGGTATGTTCTTCTTTTCCAGTTTACTTTATCTATAATTCGGGGACGAATTATTCTTTTTAGGGGGGAAGAGTTGTAAAACCCGCATGCTTTTACCATGCATAGTACCCTTAGGATCGTACGTACTAGTTAAAACTTTCCTAATATAGCATGATTACGATTACGTGTTAGGACTTTACGTATTACGTAAGTGTTAGAACACGATAAGTATTTTATATGCACGATCACGTAATAATTATTTAACAATAATTAATCACGAACATGCGATCATGAAATCATGAACGTAATTAAAACACGAACTATTATTAATTATGTATATATATTTATTACGAGCGTAACTAAATATATTAGATCACGGTATTTACGTAACGAGAACATTTAAAACACGAACATAAATAATCACAAACGAGTAACTAAATAACGAGACACGGAAAAAGGTACGGGAACCCCATGTGGGGTCCCTACCCGCGGCCAAACAAGGGCAATGGGCCAAGCCCATTGTCAAATTTACTAAAAGGGTTAATATTGTTTTTACACTACACAAAAACACTTTACAGAAGATTTCATGAAAAACCTAAAACCCTCTCTTCCCTTGTTCTTTGTGCCGCCACCCATAAATCACCACACAAGGTGATTTGTTGATTTTTGATCTTGAAGAATTGGTGATTGATCGTGTTTGTTCTTCGTTCTCTTGATCCACGAATTCGGTAAAACCTTTTTAAACCTTTTCTTTTAATTTAATCATTTTATTAATTATGAACATGTGATGTTTTTATAACAACATATTAATTAATCATAGATCTAACATGTTTTGGTGATTAATTAAATCAAAGGGTCGTTTTAAGGGGTGTTTTGCTTTGGCCGTCGGCTTCACCGAGCATAAATGGGGTCTCGGCTTGCCAAGCCGACCACCACCAAGACCATATGGTCTTGGTTGGTGCGTGTGGGTCCCACGGCAGCAAGGGGTACCTTGAGTTGGTTCGGGGTACGGTGTCGATTCATGTCCGCTTCATGTTTTCTAGTCTAGATCCGGTTCATGGTTTATGTTAGTTATTTTTATGTTATGAACTTATGTTAAAATTAAATTAATAAAAGATGTGATTAATTTAATAACATGACTTAGGTTATTTAATTATTAATGAACATGAAATTATTTTAACCTAAGTATTTATATATTTAAGACTTATGATTATTTAATTATTTTAAAACCATGGATATAATTAATTAATTAACATGACTTAGGTTATATTATTAATATATAATAATATATATTTTAACCTAAGTATTTAACATATTTAATTAAAAACATGTTATACTTTAATTAAATATTATAACCTATAGTTTAATTAAATTACATGAAATAATTATTAAACTATACAATATACCATATGACTTCGAAAATAATCATGAAAAACACTTAGGCTTATATACTTAGCTTATTTAACCAGCTTATTTCTAATTATGGAAACTTTCTATTTTTAGAAACTTATTTAATTAAGGCAGCTAATCTATTTATGGAAACTTTCTATTTTTAGAAACTTATCTATTTTAAGCAGTAAATCTATTTTTAGAAACTTTCTATTTTTGGAAACTTTCTATTTTTGGAAACTTTCTATTTTTGGAAACTTTCTATTTTTGGAAACTTTCTATTTTAGGAAACCTGCTATTTTTGGAAAGTTACTTATTATTACACAGTAAGTATAATAACACATGAAATACTAGAAGTACTTAATCAGATTTAAACACAATATAAGATTTAATACATTTTAAGGCTTTAAACAGTAAAACATATTAAGAACACATAAAATAAGCTAAGACATGACATAAAACCAGATATGTATTTAGTAAACAGATACTTCTTTCATGTACGTATTTATGTAGCACTAGTGATTCGGAAGTAGGATTCTCGCAGTTCGTCTTTCTCGTTCACTGGACATAAGGTACGGATTCATGTCCTTTCATTATGGACATTCTTTCCTTATTAGGATTCCCCGTATGCAGCCAACTGTTTTCCCGTAGTATAAGTTACGTGTTTGATTGCTTATGTTTAATTATGATTACCTATAGCCATATACATGCATGACCAGTTTCACCTAGTTATGGAGGTACCATAACCATAACATTAGAGGCACTGATGTTATGACTTCACCACAGCGGTGTGATTACTCGTGGCGTCCCTTCAGCTTTTGGCCATTTATTTATATTTATCACGTGGGGCGTATGGGTGCATCCTAGTTACATGTTTTATTCAGGATTACATGGTGAATGTGGTGTGTGCCTTGCATCCTTCACAAGGAGCTGATCCCTCCTACCCAAAAACCAGTATATTAAATTAGAGGCAGCCCCTCTAATTTGCATGATGAGGTCACCCCTCCAATTATTCATGCACGGTGGATTTTCATGACCTATATTGGCTAATGGTAAAATACGACAAACAGTTTTTATAAGATAAACATAAGACTTTCAAACTATAAACCAATTTTATTAAGACTTAACCAGGTTACTCGGGACTTAGTTTCTTCCGCTGTTATTATGTTATATGCTTATCCTATTCATGCTTTATTGTACATCCGTGCACTGAGCGTATTGCTCAACCGTTTTCCTTTTCTATGTTCCCAAAACGGCAGGTACTCAGGGACGCTCGTAGACACTAAGAGTACGTGCATATGGACTGGAAGCTGTCTAGCCTTCTTTACATTATGCATTTCCTTTCTTTTGATACTTATGCTTTGGACATTGTTTAGTCATTTCCTTTATTATACTATGTTTGTGTGTGATGAGCTTTACTTTTGGACTACCGATGTTTGATTCCGGTATTTTCTTTTATATGGTCAAGTAATGTTTTAGACATATTACCTTGTATGTTTTGATGACACGCCATAATTACTGTTTGATATTTCCATTTCCAAAATGGGGTGTTACAATCTTTGTGTGTTCTTGTTTAAGTGTTAATTCCGCATAACACTTAGATTATCTTATACATAAACAAAGTTTCTCAACGTGTATAACTTGATCTAATCTCGTATACACAAGCTTAATCGATCTAAGTTTGGGATCAACAGTCCAAAAGCCCATTTTTCTGTTTGTGGTCTAATCGTGACCTGCGGATCTCTGAGATCTAGTCCGCAAGGTTCTAGGACGTGCTTTACTGGGAGCGCGCGTCCGGTGTTGTGTGCGTCTTCGCTTGCTAGAAGCAGATCCGTCCGGGTTTTATGCCATCGTTGGTGGGCTTTCGTGTACTTGGGTCTAGGCCCAAGGTTTTAGTGTATGGTTTTAGGCTCAATGGGCCGTATCCTTACTATACGTCATCATCTACCATTCCCATGGTATACTCATGTTTTACAAGAAACGCCTTAATTCTTTCATACCAAGCTTTGGGTGCTTGTTTAAGACCATAAAGAGCTTTCTTAAGCTTGTAAACATGATCCGGTTTCTTAAAGTCGTATGATGGTATCTTTAGTGTTGAGAATGAAGAACTTGCTTCCAAACACGTTAAAATATTCTAATGAGGGATACTTACCTTTAAGAATCTCATATGGCGTCTTTCCTAGAAAAGGTCGAATAAGAATTCGGTTGAGAATATAGGTCGATGTGTCAACGGTATTGTGCCAAAAAAATTTAGGCAAGGATTGCTCGTTTAACCTGGTCCTACTTATCTCTTGGAGAGTCTTATTCTTCCTTTCAATTACCCCATTTGATTGTGGAGTGCGAGGAGCCGAGAAGTTATGGGTAATACCATGAACTTCACAAAAGGCACCAAATTACACTTCATTATCAAATTCCCTACCATGATCCGTCCTAATAGAGACAATTGGACATCCTAGTTGATTTTGGGTCTTCTGACTAAAGATTTCAAAATGATCGAAAGCTTCATTCTTATTAGCCAAAAATCTATTCTAAGTGAATCTAGAGTAGTCATCAACTAGTACTAGGGTATAAAGGTTACTTCCATAACTCCGTATGGCGGAAGGTCTAAAGAGATCCATATGTAGGAGCTCTAGGCACCGAGTGGTCGAAACCAAATTCTTGGCTTCGTGACTTGATTGAACTTGCTTCCCAACTTTGCAAGCATCACAAAAGTGACTATCAAACTTCATCTTGGGGAGATGTCTTACCAACTTAAAGACTAAAGCTTAAATTAAATGCATATTAGCGTGACCTAATCTCCTATGCCAAAGAGAAGAACTATCATCTAAAGTCGCTAGACATATCTTGTCCTTAGACTTGTATTGACCTTCATGACATAAAGCCCATGCTTTCTAACACCTTTTCTAATGATCTTTCCATCTTTTACGATTTCACTATCATGTTCGGAAAAGATGACCTTACACTTATCGTCACAAATTTGACATATACTTATTAAATTAAAACGTAAGTTATCTACAACGTAAGTTATCTACATGCTCAACATTTTCAATGGTCATGGAGTCAAGAGAAATCGTACCTTTCTCAATGATGTTACCACGTAGTTTACTAGTGAATGTGACGTTACGTTCATTATATGCTTTGTAAGTAGAGAACAAACTTTGATTACCCGTCATGTGTTTAGAACAACCAATATCCTTAATCCACTCGTCGGGCTCCAAATCAATTCCCAAGCATATCTAGGTAACAACACACAAAATCAAACATTTGATCCCCAATGTCTCATAGGTCCAAAGTTGTTGGTTCCAAACATCCCTTGCATTTGGTTGGGATGCATGAATGGAGGACACATACCCTATGGAGAAAAACATTGTTGTTAGAAATTATTCCAATTCATATGAGCATTTTATTCCATTGTTTTTCTTAGGTGTTTTAGACCTTGATATAGAACTATTATTGTTTCTAGGTGTGTGTGTCTTGCTCCTAGGTCGTGACTTAGAGTGTTTATTGTTTTTAGGTGTAGGTGTTCTACTTCTAGGCCTTGAATCATTTCGTACTCTTGGAGGAGTAGATGATTTTCTTGAATAATCCTTCATTTCCATTAAAGGTTTAATTAAATGTGTATAAAACTTATTAAGCTCCTTTTTATCAAAAATAGGCATTTTTGGCATTGTTAATGACAACATGTTTTGGCCCTTTACCTAAAATAGATTTCTCATAAAGCTTAATTTTCTCAGTTTCAGATGTCCCTGTCCGCGGCTCATTATTGTGCACCGCGGTTCCATAATTATAAGGAACCACCGCGTACTTTATGGATCTGGGGGGCAGCAGACCTTTTTTTCCAAAAACGTAACTTGTATTGATTCACTAGTAGATTCTTTATTAGTTTCAAGACCTAACCCAAGTCTTTCTTTAGAATGAATTTGTCTACTTGACATGTCATAAAGAGCACTAGTACTTTCCATGAACTTTTCCAATATAATGGAGGTGCTCTTGAGATATTCATTCTCTTGTCTAAGACTTTCACAACTTAGACAACCTAAATGAACTTCCTTATTTTTCTCCAACTTAGCTAATTTAGCTTTTAGTTCGCTAATCTCATTTTCAAGTTTAGTCCTAGTTGATTTAGCAATTTATTAGTTTTAATGAATTTGAGTCTTAGTTTGCATAGATTATCATATTGACTCTCTAATTCTAAATCATGTAAAGATGAACTATCATTGCTATAATATTTGGTTTCGAAATGTACCTCTTTAGAAGAATGAGCCATGAGAAACTTCTCGTCTTTAGCATTATCATCACATTCTTCACCACTATCGCTCCACGGCCCTCCAACGAACGCCGTGTGATTTTTATCGTGAGGTGGCTTGGGACATTCACCGATTAAATGGTTTGGACCACCGCAAAGCATTTCGTATCACCTTTGTCATTCTTGGAAAATCGGTTCTTGGAAAAAGTATTCTTGTCGTTGCTTGGTTGTCTCACGTATTCTCGTGTTTTGCAGAACTTCTTGAAGTCTCTAACCGCCATAGAATACTCCTCATCTTCACTTTCTGAAGAAGAGCTTTCGCGGTCACTTTGCACTTTCTTGGCCATTAGTGCTAGAGACTTTTTTTCACTCTTGTTTTTCACCATTTCCGAGTCCTTCAACATCATTATTTCATGAACTTTCAAGTTACCAATAATTTCATCAAGTGATATTCTTGTGAGATCCTTTCAGTCGTGAATCTCCGTGACCTTGGCTCTCCACTTTGGATGCAACGCCTGAAGAAAATTCCTAACATTGTTCTTGCTATAAAAACCTTCATCAAGTGCTTTTAGACTAGTAATAATAGTATTAAACCTAGCAAATGCACTATCAATAGTTTCATCTTCTAAGATGACAAATTGTTTTTATTGTTGAACAAGAAGATCAATCTTGCTTTCTTTGACTTGAATATTACCTTGGTGGGTTACTAAAAGAGTGTTCTAAATTTCTTTAGCAGTTTTACAGATAAAAATCCTTTCATACTCTTTCTTAGGCAAAGCATTATAAATAACCATTTGAACTTCATTAGTTTTAGCAAGCTTCTTCTTAGTACCATCATTTGAATTTTCAAAAAAAAACTAGTTCTTCCTTTTTAGAAACTTCATTATATTGATAAGGCAAAAAGTCACCAACGGTAATAACATGCCAAAGATCTAGCTCTTTTGATTTCACATAAGTCTCAAATATATTTTTCATATAAATAAAACTATCGGTTTTAAAAAGTGGTGGTCTTTGCATAGATTGCCCTTCTAGGTACTTGTTGGAATCCATAGATCGATTCAAGTTTTAAAATACAACATATTTTAAAAATGCTTCAGCAACCTAGCTCTGATACCAATTGTAGAAACTAGAAGGGGAGGGGGTTGAATAGTTTCTTAAATCAAATTGATTAAAGATCGGTTTTCAAAAATCCTTTTCAAAAACATAGACTTGAGTGATTATGTGAAATCTTCATATGCAGAATATGAACAATAGATAGTGAATATAAACTAATAATCACAAGTATATGCAATAAAAAAAATAATGAATGTAAAGAGATAAGGAAAGGAAAGATCAAGCCAAACACCAAGGATTTATAGTGGTTCGGCAATAAAGCTCGCTCCTCCACTCCTCGAGTACTCCTTACTTGAGAGTTCACTAATCAACAAGCTCCTTAAGGTGGAGAAATCGTACACGTCGCTTAACCAATTTCCGATTCTAAGCTAAAAGTCGAGCAATAATCTTAGCTAGGACTAATCTACACTAATATACTTTAAGGCCTAAGTATTAACCACAATACATACTCAACTTCCAAATATACATAACTATTGAGATAAACACAATACTTCAAGGATGAAAGTGTTCTTCTTTTTGCACTTGAGAGGATGAGATAGGAGGAGAAAGATTCACTTGTAAACAAGTAGTAATCAACCAAATAATCAAAGATTTGAGTGATTTAAGAAGGTGGATTGGATATGGAAATATGTGTGCAAAAGAGGTTAAATGAAAATCCGGAAATGGTCCATTATTTATAAGACAAGAGCCCAACGGTCATATCTGAGCGCGGTTCTTTAAATAGGCCCCGCGGTTCCTTATCGATAAGGAACCGCACCCCCATATTTAGAACCGCGGTTGTAGACTACGCTCCTTTTTGTCTTTTGGTGGTGAAGTTCCAACTGGTACAGTTTTTACCCTCAAATGATATTCTTAAATCAAATGGAATATGCCATATTCAAATTTTCAATTTCTATTTTAATAAAATATTTTCTTAAAAATAAAGTTGATTAAAAACTTTTGTCACTTTTAATAAAAAGTGAATTTTAAGAAAAAAATAAGTTTTTGATTACTTAGTTAGGTTGAGAAGTTGTTTATTCATACCTTAAGTGATAATAGATGAAATGAAAAATACTTGATCTCAAAAATTTGATTTTCGTTCTTTTCGTAAATGCTTGTTTTTATATATTATCGTAACCAAAAGAAAGCGAAACCGAAAAATGCAAGTAACGTTTTTAGGCATCATTGCATTAACACTTATTATACTTATGATTCTACAGCATAAAAGAACCAAACTATGTTTATTGTGTTAAAATGTTATATATGTAAATGTTATCGTCTCTTTCTTTTTGTTTCTTTAGGACTCGAGAACATGAAACAAAATGTCTGCTTTCTTTACTGGCGTGTTCTCTTCAATGTTTTGAAACCCGGGTCGACCCGGCCGGTTCAACCGGTTGGACCGGTTCCGGCCGAAAAAAACGGGTCAAATTGACCCGGGTCTTACATTTTGGAAACCCGGTGTGACCCGTCGGGTTTGAAGCGACCCGGGTTGACCCGGTTCGTGCGACCCGGCCGGGTTTTGATTTTTTTCGATTTTTTTGTTTTTTTTTTTCGTTTTTTCGCGATATAATTATACGTATTTATAACGTAACTTTGTTTTTACGTGTTATATTTGTTAGTAAATGGTTTTTTGGGCCAAATATATGAAATATTCATGATTTATATTTATATATATATAGTAATATTAGAAATATATAAATAATTTTTTTTAATTGAAAACCGGGTCGACCCGGCGGTCCAACCGGTTGAACCGGTGACCCGGTGGCTCGACCGGGTCGATTCAAAACCCGGGTTTTAAAACATTGGTTCTCTTCTCTACCTTACTGTCTCAATTTCTTTTTTTTCTTTAAAAAGTAATTTGAGAACTTAGTGTAAATCTTCTATAACTATCTTATTAAACATATTAGACATTTTTAAAATAGCAAGGTGACCTTTTTGCATACTAAATAGAGGAAGTTGTTGATGTTTTTTTCACAATTATATACTATAACTTTTTGTAACAACATATTAAAATAATATTTTTAGTTAAAATTAGACATTTTATTTATTTCTTTATTATTTTTATAATTTAATTTCATTATATTTTTATAAAATACTATGATTTTTAATTCAAAATCATTTTAATATATTTTTAGTAACCCATTCGTCTTATAATTTTGTTCACTGACAAAAAATATACGGTTTAATAATATCATCATTATTTAAGTTTTATATCTATTACTTTTTACACGATGACACTTTTACCATTAATCAATTAATTTAAATTTTTTTATTTTTTGTAATAATAATTTCAAGTGAAGAAGATATGTTAAACTTAATAAAGTGAATTATTAATTTGAGACATTTGAAAATAATAAACTTAACTTTGAGATGAAGAAAGAAACTTTTAGTTTTTTTTTGTCATTTTCAATGAGTTAGTTTTAATATTTTTATAATTACAACATTAACGTGATTTAATAGTTAAGAGAGTAATAAAATGATTGGTGGTTACTTGTTGTTGTATTACACGTATATCGTGATAGTAATGTCATAGACTCAAAGTTTGACCATATTGAGCAAAACTGATCATACAAATGAGAAGTTATGTACGTTAAGAAAATAAAATGATCGTAACAAAAATCGAAATTGTTTTTTTGCTAGATTCTTTGTTGAAACTTAGAGAGAGAGGGTACCATGATAAAGTAATTTTTTAAAATTTTGTCTAATCAGCTGCAACTCAGCGACATATCACACCAACACAACTCACAAAAATACCCCCTCAATCACAACACACGCAACTCTTTATCACTTGTGTCTCACCACTATCTTTTTTTTTTTTTCATTTTTACACAAATTAAAATTATTTTATTAAATTAAAAATAAAAATATATAAATTAAAATACACTATAAAAATAAAAATATAATCCTAAATTAAAAACATTCTAAAAAATTACGAAAATGATAAAAATTAAACCAAAATATGATAGATTTTAAACCACAAAAGTAAATATTATAAATATAATATTTATATTAAAAAAATGGATTATCTTCAACATACCACACACACCCACCACACACATACACAACACACACACATACAACACACACACACAATACATACAGACACACACAATACACATAATAAATCCCAGAAAAATAAGAAAAATAAGAAGAAGATACATCACATCACTCGTCCTTCAGATTTCGAAAATTCAAAATTCCTTCGACGAAGAGGATAGGTGTGGCGAATTAGAAAATATAACTCGTAAGAAATTGTGGAGAGGACTAGTGCTAATAATAATAATTTGGGACTGAAAGTAGAAAATCGTTTGGTAACCGTTAAAGGCGTGTCTGAGCTGGATCTTGATATTATCCATTCAAAAGCCATTTTTATATTATTTTATAATCATGGATATTATCGTGAGTCGGCAAAGTGTCTTTATCGACATCCATGGGTCCCATGGAATCACCACCGCCAATTGCAACTTGTCTTGTCCAATTTCTTCTTCTTTCTCAGACAATAGTTTGTCTCTAGAAAGAAAACTAGACACAAGTGGTCGACGTGTATAATTATGCCGCATAGTGAGACATGTATTCGAATAGGAACCGAAAAGATAGATAATTTTTGACAGGGATAAATTCAAGACATAAAACATATAATGAATCATAATCTTTTATAAGATAAACATATTATTTTTAGAATATTTGATATTTCAAGTTAGAACATATAGAAGTATTCGTACAACATACTAAACAATTTTTAGAATATTTAAAACATGACATTATAACATATATTACAAAACTATATCATTAAAATACTCCATCATCTCATTTATAATTAAAATAACACATGATACAAGTATCAATATTTGAAAATTTCAAATTATAATACACATGTCATTTGTACAAGAAAAATAAGCATACATATTAAAAGTAGAAACTTAAAACATGTAATTATACTATTAACACAACATATCACGTTAAATTCTACAATTAGAACACACTCTCACTATATAGATCTTGATTCGTTACTTTATCCTTCTTGTAAAAATGTTCTGGAGTCAGTCGACCATTTTTTGGTGTTGTGTGAAAAAGCAATAAGTGTGTGGGATAGGTTGTTTGCGTGGTGTAAGCCCGGTTGATGCATTTACCCCAAAAGAGCTTATATCACACAAGGGTGGGTCAAGGATGATCAAGGAGGTTAAGTTGTTGTGGAATGCTACAATTTTGGTGACTACATATCTAATATGCAAATATAGAAACACCAAGGTATTTAGAGGAAAATAGATAGTAGTTCAAGAGTATTTTAGGACATTCAATTAATGGCGTTTGAGTGGATCAATAGAAGGTTTATGAAAAATGATTTTCAATGGGAAAATTGGTTAGAGAGACCTCAAAGTTGTGCGAGTACACCAACCCATAATGTTTGAGGCATGCTACTGATGTTTGTGGAGGTGTTTTGATTTTGTTGGGAGGTTGTTTTCTTTGTTTTTTTAATGTGAGGTGGTGTGTTGCTTATTGCTTATTCACATATCTCATGTGTTTAGATAGATTTGTAATTGTCTAGTATTGTGTTTTGTGGTTTGGTGGATAGTTCCCTCGTGTGGCTTTGTGTTAGCGTTTTTGTTTCTTCTTCTCGGGGTTTGACCCATGAAGTGATTATTTCGTTGTTTAATAAACTCTGCATTAAAAAAACACACTTTCATCCTATTTTACAATTATAACAACACGTAGTACACGTATTAATACATAATTAGAAATCAATTAAAACATAAAAGCATAATTTAATACTTATATTAAAAGAAATTAATACATTATAGATAATACACACTTAAAAATAAAACTAATTAATACTAATTAATTAATATAACTAATACTATATCTCATTACTTAAAAATACAATTATATATACACATTGTACACCAATTAAAAGTATATATCTATAAGATCATATGTATTTTGTCTATCCAAAATAATGGTATACATAGTTTTGAAACTGAACCGGATCAACGAGTCACAATCCGTTAAGCTAGCGAAAAAGCCATTAGAAAAAGAACCGAAGAGGCTTCATCGAAACCAATAAAAACATTCTCATTACATAAATATATACTGTACTATTTTTAACGACCAATAAATATGTACTAATTATAACAGAGATTACACTCTGTCTCCAAAATTTAAAGTAGTACACCTTACAAGCTTTTGTGGTACAAACTTGTACAACACAAAAAATTCATAAATTTATTTTTGTATTAATTGAAGAGCAATACACATTAAATGACAAAGTTAATACAAATTAATATACAACATGTACACATAATTATTGCTACAAACTATATTTTTTCACGTAAAATTATTTAAATTATTCACAAATGTAAGTTTAATATTAAACATTGTTTGATTTTGAATCATTCAAGTTTTTTTATAAATTTGCATTTTCGAGAACACCTATCGTATATGTATGTATTTTAGTACAAATTTAGTGAAATACTAATCATTTTGCTAATTAATTTGATTAAATCGTACATATCAAAATAAAAAGATTTTAAGGATACTATAATATGTATATGAAAACTGTACACATGAACTACGAAAATTTTCTATATTTACACGTTATATAATATTATGACGAATGTTACAGAAAGAATAACAAATATCTTTCAGGATCAACCATCACAATTCCGTAATACTATTTTTATATAGAGTAATTTATTATTGTTTAGAGTTATCCAATTTAAAACTATCATCACTATTTGTAAAGTTATTATTGAAAAATATGTATACTCATAAAATATTACGCACACGAAAGTTTAGTTTCACAATACCCGTAATCGCAACGCGCGGGTACCCTGCTAGTTAAACAATAATATAGATATAATTTGTGAAGTCATTATACGTTTAATATGTTTTTTTAACAAAACTAACTTCTAATCTTTTAAATGAACTAAAATTATATTTCATTAACTTTTTTCAACTTCAACCCGTAGTTACGGAGCATATGAACACATCTTTAGAACTGTTGGTGACTATGAAATTGTTCGTACGGTTAACCATTTAGGGGCGTATAAATCACAAGGTAAAGACGGGTTCCCAGGTTTGTTTTATAAGACATATTGGGAGATTGTTGGTAACTCGGTTAGTAGCGCTGTAAAACAGATTTTTATAACTGGATCTATGCCACGTTCTCTTAACAAAACTCTTGTTGTGCTTATTCCCAAAGATCCTGCACCTTAAGAGGTTGGTCATTTTCGTCCCATTAATTTATGCAATTTTATTTATCGTATTATTAGCAAAATCATGGCGAACAGGCTCAAGCCTTTTATACATCGTCTCATCACCCCACAACAATCAGACTTCATTCCAAGTACGCTCATCCAAGATTGCATGGTCATTGCTAATGAAGCTTTTCATTATATTCGACACAAAAATAAAGGCAACCAACTAATCATGGGTCGTAAGCTTGACCTATAAGGCTTTTGACCGAGTTGAATAGGATTTCTCATG
This sequence comes from Glebionis coronaria, assembly GCA_025667525.1. NCBI lineage: Eukaryota > Viridiplantae > Streptophyta > Magnoliopsida > Asterales > Asteraceae > Glebionis > Glebionis coronaria. Next base: position 236,003 of record JANFOE010000535.1, read on the forward strand.
GTTACTTTAAAGAAGATGGGGTTTGCGGATAGATGGTGCCAACGGATTTTAGCATGTTTAACTTCATACAAGTTAGAAAATTTTTGTTAATGGAGAATACATAGGCGATGTTCGGCCTACTCGTGGTATTCGACAAGGTGAACCTCTATCCCTATATTTGTTCATTATTATTGTCGATGTATTATTAAGTATGGTCTCAAAATCCGTGGACAACTCACTCGTATCTAGTATTAAGATGGCAAGGACTTGCCCTATAGTTTCTGATGTTTTCTTTGCGGATGATTCATTATTATTTTTGAAAGCAAACCCAAGTGAATGTCAAAATCTAGTGAATATTCTAAATCGATATTGCAATGCGTGTTGGCAAAAAATCAACTTTATTGAGTCTTGTGTCTTTTTCTCTCCTAATACTCCAGAAGACCTACAACAACACTTATGTGACCTGTTGAATGTTCAACGTATTGATCCAAAAGCTTGATATTTAGGATTACCTTCTGCAATTGGGCGAAACAATAATGAACTTTTCTATTTTATCCTAGATGAAGTTCTTCGTAAAATGCAAGGGTGGAAACGAAAACTTCTCTCTCAAACGGACCGCGAGATTCTTATTAAATCAGTTATTCAAGCCATTCCATCATATGTGATGCAATGCTATTTGCCGAAAGTTCTTCTTGAAAAGATTCTCCCTTACATCCGCAGATTTTTCTGGTACGGAGATCTAGACGACAAACACATTCATTGGTTAAGCTGGGAATGTCTCTCAAAACCAAAAGATGAAAGAGAGCTTGGGTTTAGAGACTTGCATTCATTTAATCTTGATTTACTATCAAAGAAAGGTTGGAGGTTTATAATCAACCCATGACATATTGAGCTCGTATCCTTAAAGGTTTATATTTTCCCCGCATGAAATTTTCTAACAGCTCGTAAGGGATCTCACCCATCTTGGTTGTGGAAAATTCTCCTCCGCGGTCTAGACATCCTCATTCAAGGCATCCGATAGCAGGTTGGAAAGGGAGAAAATATTTCCTTTTGGACAAGAAAGTGGGTACCATATAACTCGAACTTTTTCATTCGTGAGCCCCGAGGTCCTTTTACAAATGCTTCTCGAGTTTTAGATTTCATTATTCACGACAAATGGGACTAATTCAAATTACAAAGTCACCTTCTACCTAGGGAGGCTGACTTTACCTCCCAAATCCCCATTTCTAATTATGGGGGCTGAAGACAAGTTTATTCGGCATTATGACGACAAGAGAAATTATTCTGTTCGCTGTGGATATCGACAAGTTTTGTTATTGAAAGGAACGGAAGTGCATCATGCGTCTTCATCTTCAAATCCTACAATTGAGTTTTGGAAATAGATTTGGCATCTGAATGTCATTCTAAAGATTAGAATCTTTCTGTGTGAGCATGTTCTAACGCCCTTGCTACGCGTGACAGATTGTTGCGACGAAGTTGTGCCACTTCACCGCTTTGCCCCATATGTCGAACAACACCAAAGACTATAGAACATTTGTTATTTGAACGTGAGTGGACTAAGCCCACCTGGTTTGATTCGTCCTTGGGCCTTCGTCTTGATGGAATTTTCGGTAATGTATCTGATTGTATTAACTCATTATTATCCCGCATAAAAACAGGACCCTCTCGTACTAACTTCTTGTTTGCATTTGCGTTGGTGGCATGGTCTATATGGAAGGCTCGTAACCGTTTTGTTTTTGAAGGATCGTTCTATATCCAGATCAAGTTATCATGGAAGACCAAAATAATGACATTCACTTTGAGAGTGCATATTCCTTTGAACCTATTGCATGTACAGATTTATCTAGCATGAGTGGTGTTTCGCAAGAAAGTTCACCAAAGTGGATCTCCCCACTTCAAACATAGTGAAACAAAATTATGACGCCTCTTTCAAAGCTCCTAATGCTGCTTCAGGTATCATCGCTAGTACCTCAGTAGGGTCGTTGCTTATTTGTTTTGGAGATAAATGGCGATGTGATTCTGCTCTTGCAGCAGAACTTCAAGCCAATCGACCAGCATGTGTTTTTGCAGCTAGAAAAGGTTGGTTTAACGCGATCATTGAATCTAAATCTCAAGCAGCGATTATGCTTGCTTTATCAGAAAATATCCCACCTTGGGCGCTTTCGGCTCTTATTATGAATAGTCGTTATTGGGCGTCTCATATGAAATTCAAGATATCATGGACTTTACGTATATGTGTAACAACTTGAATTTTTTGCGTCTTATTATTTAATTAAAGACGTGCTTGTTTGTAACTTTAAGACGTATGACCGGTTTGTGCCGACTACGAATGTACCTTAATTAGTCGAGAATACGTGTGTCCACTTTTACATTTGTCACGTCAATGAGTTTAATTGTGTCGATGCTCTCATAGTATTACCTCGAGTCGATTTTACTAGCTAAGTTTTGTTATTTGGGACAAGCCTTTCATTGTTTACCATTTGAGCCGATTTTCGTCAAGTCTTATGAATTTGGGTCGAAACTGTCCACTTAACCAATACTGGGCCAAAATACTGAATGTGTATGCAAATTTAGCACTAAATTGGGAATAAAACCTAAATTTTATAAACTTTGTAAACATCCATTTAAATAACAGTTGGTTACAACTTTGGTCAACATAAGTCAAACTGCAAATTTTTAACTTAATTTACAAACCCACTCACTACTACAATCTAACACACATGCCGAGTGATGAGACTGCTTTTATACATAGTCTCATCGTCTAAATTGGGCTTAAAATGCATAAAATATCATAAAAAGTGCCATATATATGCTTGTGTTTGCTAAATGTGTATTTTAGGTACGGATATCGAGAATATGACAAAAGATCACAAGAAACAAGCAAAAACGAACCCGGGAAACGAAGCCGCACAATGAACCGGGCCCTATAGTTGATTTTCCAAGAAAAGTCCTTGAAGAATTGAAGATAGTACAAGAAGGGTCCTTCATCATTGAATAATTGACACTTTATACCCTTGTATATTGATAATTACAAGTTTGGTCCCTAAAGTTTGTCAAATTCACAAAAGGACCCTCAACTTTGAATAATTGGCAAGAATGGTCCCTACAAAATAGAGACTTGTCATTTTTAGTCCTCCACAAAGTCAAGAATACAAGAATAGACCCTCAATATTAAAGAAATGACAAGAGTAGCCCTTCAAATATCATGAAAGTACAAAACACACCCTTAAAAATGCTTTGGGAAAGTTTTTGTGGCAAAAATATAAAAACAAAAACTTATTTAACAAAGGACTTAAGTTTTGGCTGCTGAAAGTTGATTTGCAAAGAAGAAGGAAAGTGAGGGGCCAATTATGCCAAGACAAGCAAACCCTTCCCACCACTCACACCTTGCCATGTCATCTCCTCCACCAATCATATTCCACCTCAAAACCCCCCTCCACGTCAAACTCCACTAACGCTGATCTTATTTATTATTAATCAGTTTTTAAACTGATTAATTAACAATATAACTGGTGGGCAACACCTTAACAACCCCCAAATCAGATCAAACAATCACCCTCTACCTCATAAACCCTAATCCCTAATCACTTTCTAATCAAAGGGGTTTTAGTCTAAAAACTCCAGAATGTTGATTAAACACATCCTCATCACAACCCCACCAACAAAATTAGTCCCTGATATGAGTGATTTACTCATATCAATTATATCTTAAAACAATAAATAAAAGCATAAAATGTTCAAATATTGCCTTGTATATGCTTGTTTTGTTGTTTGATGTGTGTAGGTACCAAGTTCATGAAAATCGGCGAAAACAACACGGGATTGATGAAAAGATCAACAAAGCCAATAACGAGCTCGTCTTTAGCGGATTTAATCTTATATGGAGTTTAACGGGCTTGTGGGTCCCACATTTGGGTAAATGGGCTCAAAAGCCCATTTGGAAAGTTGTATTATGTGTTTAAATGGATAAAGCCCAAGATAAGCCCAAAAGTAACAAATATTGGACGGATGAAGTTTATTGGGTTCAAGCCCATGTTTGAAAGAAAGTAATAAAGACGGGTGGAGTATTATTCGGATCAAGGCCCAATAAAAACAATTAAAGGGTCGAATTTTGGTTAAGTAAATGATGGGTCTAAAGCCCATGAAGAGAAAACGTGCAAAGTTAAATACGTTTCAACAACACATTTATTAACCTTCGATACTTTCTATGTCACCCTCATCACTCTTCCCCCTCACCCAAAATAACCAGACCATAGTTACTATTCACCGTTAACCTTAGCCTTAAATAAATTAGGGGTTTTGCCTATTAAGGGCGCGTGATGATTCACGCGTTCTAAATAAATCCCCAAAAGTTTTGGATGTAGAAGATGGAGTTACCCATCCTACGTGGCATCTCAGATTCGTCACCCATCTATCCTTATTGGTTAATAAACTTGCATCCAACCAATCCACCAATGAGAAGAAGCCACATCAGCATCGAAGAAGCACAAGTAGCACAAATCCTATCCACGTTGGCGATCCGTGTGACATAGGCCATTTTCAGTCTTCGGATCAAAACAGAAAAGAGAGAGAAGAAGAATAGAAGATCCAACGGCTGTAGATGAAACTTCATCAACACCACACCCTCTCGTTTGGCCTATAAAACCCCCTCTATTTATTCAGTAATCATCCCTTTTTTACTTTTTAATGTTATAATGTTAGATTATAGTTAGATTTTGTAATTTTAATTTTATGAGTTTTGTAATGATTTGATTTTAATAATAAAGTTAATTTTAAGTTTTTAATCATCTTATTATCTTGTTTAATTAAACTGTTAAAAGTGAATAATCATTCTCATATAATCCTTGTTACGTTTTATATATATTGTTAAAAAGATATTTGGTCTTCTATAATCGTCATTCGAATATTATAATCGTTTATCATTCACATCCATCTATACTATCTTATAAAGGAGCCATCCCAAAAGTTGAAAATGTTGAAATTTTCAACAACTCCAAATTTAACCAAGTTGCTGGCGTGTTTAATATAACAATTGTTGAAATGTTGAAATGTTGAAAATTTGATTCAAGAAATGTAATACAGATTAGGCAATGTTGAATGAGATTAATGCAAACCTGGAAATGATGGAAAACAACATAACTGGCTATTATTTCAGGAACTATCTTTATGTTGTTATTTCAGGAATGTGTAATTAAGAATTTTGGAAAGTATTTTATTTATACGTTAAAACCAAAACTTTCGAAAGAAGCATCCGTATTTTTATTTTAAATCGATAAATATATCCCCATAAATAATCTAAACCACCTGCAAGTTCTTTGATTTGTAAAACAATACATAGCTGTCCTCATCTATAAACAAATTCTACATCTCGAGCGACTCCACAATCTCTAAGGTAATTTACTTTGCTTCTGTTTCTTTTCTACAAAATTGTATGATCCATTGATTAAATCGCTATTGAGTTTGTTGTTCCAGGCTTCATTGTGTTGTTTGGACCTTGGGATTCTGAATTGTCTATTTGTTTGCTCCGCTCTTTTGTCCCACTAAGTGTTGGAAGCTTTAAAACCATAAAAATGGTACTACATATATTAAACTGGAACTATAACCATTCGTGTAGAACAAGCTAAATATCTATACATTATTATAGTGTGTTTTATCACTTGATATGTTTTGCTTGATTTAAATTTTGTAGTGGGTCACTGGGTTGGTCATTGGCCTTTGCTATTGGAGATCCGGGTTGGTACCCAAAACTAGAAGTGTGCTTCGTGAGAGGTATGTTGTGGTTCTTTTTATCTCTAAAAACCTAATTCTCCCTATCTTCAACTTCTTACTACTGCCGCCTTCCTCATCTGAATCCGCCGCCACCACCATTACCAGTAAAGGTTAGGTTTATGTGGTTTTGGCAGGTGGTTTAGGCTGGTGGTTTTGGATTAGATCAAGTTTCATCTCTCTCAAAAAAACTTTATAGATAATTTGTTTTCATGTTTTAGGCGGCAATTCCAGGTTGCATATACAAAGTTTATAAGATGGAACTTACCATGGACTGAAGCAATAAATGAAGTTGAATGTAAAGAAGCCTTTGGTGACGTCATTTTGGGTAAGAATAACTTCTACATAATTTACATACAACAGTTCATTTGTAACCTAAATACATATTTGATATTGAGTGAAGATTATGTTATTTGCATTTGAAATGTTTTTTGTTACTTTGCTGCAAGTACTTATTGTTTTTTCTAAACCTTGATAGGCATGCACATGTAAAAATTATGTTTTGATTTTGGTTGTATTGTGTTTTGATTTTGGTTGTATTGCGAAGTTGTTAGGTTGAAGTAGTTTTACAAGGGTTCATAGAGGAGCATTTAGGACTCTCAATTTGTTCAATATAACCAATCCCAAATACCCTCTTAGGGCATCCACTATGGTGGTTCAAACATAGGTTTATAAAGTTTTGAAGAGGTCTAAAATATTTTAAACCATAGTGAACATCTATTTCAAGATGATGTGGCATGAAGAGGTCTAGAATGTTGAACCTCTTCATAATTTAATGCATTTGATTATGTTAGAGGTTTATAAATTTTGATGAGGTTTATCCATAGTAGAAATAGGTTTATAAAACAAAAAGGTTAAGAAATTAATGTTATAACACACTTATAAACCTATAAGTAAGTTTATTATAGTGGATGCTCTTAGGCTGATAAATAAACTTAAATATAAGGATACAACTGCTATCTAAATATTTGAATGTTAAGTTTATGTTTAATATTAATTATTTCATTAGAAATTGTATAATACACGAGTTCATGAATTACTCCTAAAGAGCTATACATAATTTTCATTTGCTACTTTTGTTTTTCGCAGGTACATTCAACTTTAAAGCCATCTTCATAAGTTAAGTTCTTTTAAAGTGCAACCACAAAGTGTTCCTGGATGAGGCCCGGTATATTAGGTAAACAATTAGGTGACCATTTCATTTATTTTCTTTAATTTGTCAGATGGGTCAAGATAAAAGGTTCAACCATAATTAGAACAGGTCAAACGAATCGAAATTATTGTCTGGAATTGTATCCAACTACATATTAGACATTACTATACTTGATTATGTTTGTAGTACACAGTTTACCCTCTAATGATGATTAGTACGTTATTTGTTTAATAATCGAATAATCACGTCTTTACTGTGTGTGCGTTTTCCTTGAAAAACAATATATATGATTAGTTTCAGGAGGTGTTTGTCTCGGCTTATATAGCCATATTATAGCTTATTTTGTTTTGGGCTTATGTTTCATTAGCTCACTTACTTTCTGGCCTATATAGTCTTGCCTATTTACTGGAGCTACCCACTTTGATCAATTAGCAATATTTAAGCTAAGAAACTTATGTAAACCGAATATATTCAAAATGAGCCACAAAAGTGACTATATAGCCAAAACTCAAATAAGCCATAAGTTGGCTATAAAGCTGAAACAAACACCCCTTAGTGGAAAGTAAACTCGTGTCTGTAAGAAATTTGGATCATATGGTTCCTAAAGTCGATAAGATGGTCCATGGTCCTCTATTAGTGGTGACTATATGAAGTCTGGCTACGGGTCATCTTTAGCGCTTTTGGAATCATCTTATATTTATATACTTTAGTTAATAGCTTATAGTCGAGGCAATTTGTTGATAACTCAACTTTTGTATTGGCTGCAAACTTTTGCCAAAAAAAAAATGATTATGTGTACAATTTTGATTCTACAACTGAATAGAATAGCGGATTTTTAAAGAACTATTCTACAAAACTGACCCATGTATTTTTAAACAGCGGATCTCCAAATTCTCAAACAATATGGTTTCAAATTAGTGAATGGTACATTTATTTAGAATAGGAGGTTATGCACATTAGTTTACAAGAAATTCAATTTCTTTTAAAAAGGTAATGAATTCCTCATTCCTATACTCCACACAATAGCCTTTAAGTAATAAGTGCCTCTGTGGACTTTACTTCTTTTGTTAACTTAATGCACAAATCTGGTAAACATAATAAACATATCAGCTTAGGCGTAAAAAGAGGTGTTTGAGATTACTTATTTTTTCCACTATGATGAACATATATATAAGTTGTAGCTTGCTCAGATTATAATTAAAAAAATGCATGGTAAGAGTACATACAATTTACAAGATGGAATTGGTGTGTTGCTTATGGTTGTTTGGTTACCAAACTTGATATTGCTACTATTTCGTATTATATTTCGACATATAGTTACATCTCATACGGTTCCTTTGATTTTCTCCCTTAACCTTTCACCTATTGAAAATTGTATCAAGTATCCTATTTCCTACACATTAAGATGCTGGAACTTCATAAACTAGAAAATTACAAACATCCCAACTTTGCCATCTGTGAAATAATTTGTTTCTTTTCTGCTACACGCTGCATTACGTCTGACATCTTAAGCAACTTGTCGGATATTTGTTTTATCATGACCATGAGTGCTGTAACTTTTGCTCAACAAGTTCTGTAACTTTTGCTTTTTGTTTTTAATGTATCATGCATATCCTGTAACTTATTCCTTCTGTTTTCTATGTTTATTTTCTCTTTTTAGTTTACTGCATTGAGTTACTTATATTGGAAACCACCTCGCATGTCCGAAAAAAGCGTCTCTTATCTAATATACAAGTTATCGAATATAATGCTTGAGTGGATACTAACACGACCTTGGTAAGTTCCTTTGCTTTATTTTGAGCTCATTTCGTGAAATTTTTTAATTATGATAGATCGAAAACGCATAAATACTCGCGTATGCAAAGGTTTCGCAGCGAAGCATGGGTTTAAACCATCGTTATTAGAAATGTGTTGGGTAAGATATCACCACTTAGGGGCTGCTATGACTCATTTCATAGAAATTAGTTGTGGTTGTTTAGTTGCCAGATGAATAATTGTACATAAAGCATATGAATTTGCAAGTATGCGTAAGCGCAAAGAATGGTTGGCATGCCTGTTGTGTTCAGTCGCAAGATGGAGTTGTTATTTAGTTGCAAGATTGAATAGCTAGATATGTTTGTTCTTGTTAGTTGCAAAATGAAACAATCTTGCAAAATCAAATAATTAGGGGCTCTACATATCCAATATTTACTCGTAGAACTTTTTCTTATTTTTAAAATTCTTGAAAAGAATTCATTAAACATGCAATGTGCAATGGACCGACTTCGATGTAATAGGTAAACATACAATGTCGTGTATTCGGCAACTCTTTAATCATAAAAAAATCCTACGTGTTTTGTTACTATTAAATTTAGCAACTTTTCAATCACTGTAATACATTGGCAACTCTTTAAATTAACGTTATGACAACTTTATATGGTTGTTATTTCATGAGTTGAAACTTACGACCATAAACAAAGAAATGATATTAAAAGGTGCATATAAAAACAACCATAATGTGATTTGCCATTCATGTGATAAATCAAGTCGTATAGAAAGAATTTGTAGAAACTAGAAGGGGGGTTGAATAGTTTCTAGTTAGTTTTCAAAACATTTCGGCTTAATCCACTGTGCACGGTTCCTTATGTGTACCCGCGGTTCTTTATCAATAAAGAACCGCCGGTCCATTTAGGGAACCGCCGACAGTGAACTTAACCTTTTGTTGCATGTTAAACTTTGACAATCCTTTGTATCAAATTCTTGATCAAGCTTGACTAGATATGAGATGTGTTTGATTGAAAGATAAATACTACAAGTAAGTAAACACACAAACACATCAAATCAAGAGTACATCAAGCAATAGTCTAAACACTAAGCACACACGTACTAAGCATAATCTTTTCCGCAACTAGGATGTTTAGACTAAGTGATGTACACTTGACCATAATCTAAACACGAAGCACACACGTACTAAGCCTTAGCTTTTCCGCAACTTAGATGTTTAGATTATGAGATGCACACAACACACAACATATAAATACATCTATAATAGTAAAGACATAAATGTAAAGGAAAGTACCGACACGATGATTCATAGTGGTTCGGTCACGAAGCTCCTCTTCACCCTACTCCACTCCTCGAGTACACCTTACTCGAGAGTTACTTCACTAGTCAACAAACTCCTTAAGGTGGAGAAACCATACACAACGTCGCTTATCCAATTTCCGACTCTAAGCTAAAATTCGAGTCCTAATCTTAGGTAGGACCAATCTACAGAACATCGCCCACTTCACCATTTAACGACACAAGGCTAGATGTCGAGTTCTAATCGAAAGCTAGAACCAATCTTCACGACTCTTCACTTTGAAGCTAAGTGAGAACTTCACACAACACAACTACTAATCACTTTAAAGCTAAGTGAGAACTCACAAGACACAACCACATCACTTTAGAGTTTAGTGAGAACTACCTAGACACAACCACATCACTTTAGAGTTTAGTGAGAACTACCAAGACACAACCTAATCTACCCACTAATTATGTTTTATGGCCCAACATAACAAACCTTGTGTTTTATGGCCTAAACACATAAACCATATAGATCTAAGCACACATCACTTAGATCTATAACTCTAACACTATATCCAAGAACTAACAAGACTTGGATCTACACAACTAACACCTAATCCAAGGATACCCATCACTTGGATATTCTACCCTTACAAACACATCCAAGTGTACCCAACACTTGGATCTTCTACATATACATAGTAGGAAGACTAAAAACATAACTTAGATCTATAGAAGGAAAGATCTTCATCATGTAGTGAACCCAACACATCATGGTAATGATAGTGTTCTTCTCTTTGCACTTGAGAGGATGAGGAGATTGAAGATTGAATCACATCTTAAACAAGATTAATCAAAACTAACTAATCAAGGATCTAAGATGGTTTTTGAAAGAAACTGTGCAAAAAGGGTTAAAAGAAAATCTGGAAATGATCCACTATTTATAGGACAACATTGCAACGGTAAAAAACACCCGCGGTTCCTTATCTCTACTCGCTGTACCTTATCAATAAGGAACCGCGGGTTCCTTTAAGGAACCTCCGCGTCGGAGTCCGTGCAAATTTGTCCTTTAGTGGGGATATGCCATCTGGGGTAGTTTATGCCCTCAAAGGATATTCCTTTGGCATATGGAATATGCCAAATTCAAATTTCCATTTTCTTTTTAATAAAACATTTTCTTAAAAATAAAGTTAATTAAAATCTTTTGTCACATTTGATTAAAATGTAAGTTTTAAGAAAATATTAATCCTTGATCACTTAGTTATGTTAATGACATGTTTGTTCATACCTTGAGTGACTCACGCCGAATGCGGTCTTGGAGGTGTCGAGAGAAGTATACAAATGTATTCTTGAGTGATTACGAGTACCTTAACATTTTACATAATGTATTGCGAATTATACGTTTGTCATCAACAAAACACAAAGAGATTATATCGACAAAGCATCGTAATGTTTGCACTAACAATCTCCCCCTTTTTGATGATGACAAACAAGTAAACCGCAACACATATTAAAATGCATAAGTTACTCGTTTACACTTACTTCTCCCCCTTTTGTCGAATCAAAAAGGTAGTCTTCATTTGTAGAAGAGGAGGATTGACTTCGAGAGAACATGCATCCAAAAATCTAATCATCCATAGTGGTTGTCGTTTGAGAGGCGAGAATCCAAACCATAAACCCATCATACAAAAATATTGAGCTTGCGTCATCCTAGTGAAGTCTTCAATCACCATAGGTTAACCAAATCCAAGCATAATAATATGCTTATAAATGCTCCCCCTTGATATGAGCTCCCCCTTGCTTGAGACACCAACAAAGCAAGAATAGTGACGAGCTACAAAAATGGGTTAGAAGTGTCCTACAAAACAAGGTTAGTAGACAAGAGAATATATAAAAGAGGATGATAAACAAGTCGTTTGCACAAACAATGACAAGCATTGAAGAAAGAAGTGTGCACGCGATGCTATCAACCAAAAAAAATAAAGGAGAGGATCGTGACAAGATCAATTCACAATTGTTGGAATAGAGATAGAAAAGAAACATCCGTACCAATTGTAATGATAATATGTCAAAGGGTAAAAAGCTTAGAATTTTTGGAATCACCCAAGAAAATTCAAGATTTAACCATCAACTCTCAAAGAAAAAACAAGGAGAGGATTTTGAGGAAATCAATTCAAAATTGTTGGAATAGAGGTAGAAAAGAAACATCCAAGAATTTGAAGATATCATCTCAAGGGGTTAAAAATTAATAATTGATGGAATCACCCATACCAATTGTAAATTTTAACCGCAATCAACTCTCAAGAAGAGGAACAAAAATATCTCAACCTAGAGACATTTTTGACCAAAAAAAAAAACAAAAACGGATAAATCGACGCTTTAAGAAAAATTTGGGATATAGGACATTATAGGCAAAGATGCGTATGAATGTCGACACCAAATGGTGTTTAGCATACGATAAACTACATGCTCAAAGTTTCGTAGCTCTTCTCAATCATTATGGATGTTCAAAGAACAATTACATGATGAGGAAAGGGTAAGGCTCGAATCAACTTAGTTTAGAAAGACTAGAAGAAAGAGACTCGACTTAGAAGAGCATGATTAAAATGAATTGAGAGAGACTTAACAAAGAAGTTAAGGATAACTTCACAAATTGGTTCATGAATACTATATCTTAGAAGGTGATAGTGAAATCTCGAAAGAAAATGAGAGAAGAAACTCAAAAGAAGCTCAAGAAGACATGAAGAGTTAGTACAAAATCAAACACATAATCAAGTAAGCACATAGGATAACTCATGCAATGCCTAATGAAGTCTACAATAAACCAATGTAGAGAAGGTGCGCAATTAACACATATGGCATGCAAGAAACAAGATTACTTAAAAAGAGAAGAATAAGTAGAACATGTTGGCACGTAGCATTTAAGGACATGCATGAGTTAGACACATCTAAGAGATATTATATCGGAATTGCTTGACAAAGACAAAACCTTTATAATAAGCGTGCATCATTAACTAATCAATTAAGCATATAGCATACGGATAAGCAAGAAGATATATAAGCAAGTTATCTATCTAGATATCACAAATCAAGCTACATGTAATGTAAATCTCCAAGAAGATTCCTAATTCTTATTAGTTTAAGAAAAGGACTCAAAATAAGAGAAAAGAAAGAAACATAATAACAAGAAGATCCAAGACTCAAAGAAAAATCATGTTGAAAAACATGAAAGGAAATACAAGAGAATAAAGATCATACAAAGATGTATATATATAAAAAAAACTTAAGCATAATTCTAATCTTAGTTACACTAGAATCCTAAGATTTGCTTAAATTAGATGTCTTAGCAATAAGCAATCCACATGTTTAAATGAAAGACAAGGGTGGTGGCGAAATTTAGTGGGGTGAAAGGTGAAGTCACCAAGGGTTCAACAAAGTCATTCACAATGGGAATGCTTTGGATGGGTGATGTGGGTGAGTTTGAAGGGGTAAAAGGTGAAGTCACCGGGGTATCAACAAAGTCATTTACAATGGGAATACTTTGGATGGGTTGAGGTTGGGTAGTCACATCCAAGAGAGTACTTGGAGTGAAGGGTGAGGTTAGCTCATTGATTCTAGATTGGAATGAAGGAGAGGTAGAACCATGTGAATGGTTGGTACCATGGGTTGAGGTAGTCTTGCATGGAGCAAGAGGTGGTGAGGGTGATGAAGAGATGAGAATTGGAACAATCTCATTCTTGGGTGTGTGAAAGGGTGAAGAGTTAAGTTTGGGTAACTTAATCTTAATTTGAGGTGCCTCTTTGAAGTGGAGGTTTTGGATGAATTGGAGGTTCTTGTAGAAACCATGGTAGTAATGGGTGGTTTAAGGGGTAAGGATGAATGGTTTGAGGTGTGAAGAACATGGCTAACAAGGTGGGTTTAAAGGGGTGAGGGGATGATCCAAACTAGTAATGGGTTAAAAAGGTAAAGCCCAAGATATTTTGGGAGTGATCACAGGTTTGAAACGAAGATTCCAAAGGGTGTTGGAACAATTGGGAAGTTTCAGAAAACCCAAATTTGAGAGCTTCTGCCCGCGGTTCTTTATCTCCATCGGCGGTTCCATATTGATATGGAGCCGCGGTCTATTTAAAGAACCGCCTACAGAGGCTTGGTTTAGGTGGTGAATGGGGGATTTTCGAATTCAGCAAATCCTAATGTTCTAGTCTAACTTATCATAAAGTCATGCTTAAGAGCAATAAAAACTAGAACACACACAAAGGAAAGACACATAGGTTCAATTAGCACGTAAGAGGAAAGCTAAGAAAAACCTAATGGCTACAAAAGAAAAAGACTCCTAATGACATACAAAGTTCATCAAAGTAAACTATCATTAGTCATATATAGGAAGAGCCATTTAGCCAATTTAGAGAATGAGTATGAGACTATCACTAGAGGTGCTCAATTAAGTCTAAACACGACCATTTTTACGAGTTATACACCAACTCAACTTCCCACATGGAAGTAATTCAACCGTTAGGTCAAACTAAGATCCTAGTGCATAAATTCTCTAGTAGTCATTCTCAAGTTAGACAAAATGTAATTCCAACATTTGCCTAATAAAGTTTAGCAAGGATGAAACTTGCATGGCGACACAATGCATGACCTAATGAGGGTTAAGAATGCAACATTGCATATCTTGTCAAACAAGTCTAGTTAAGGTTATTTACCTTAATAGAACTTGAGGCCAATAACTTTGAATTGTATAAACAAAGTTTACACAAACCAAAGGAACACTCTTGATTGGTCTTTCGGAAATGACACATTTATAAATTGCATAGCAATGTAAATTACTTGAGTATTTCGGATGAAACATCCAAGTTATCAAACCGACTCTATTGTGCATTATAAGTAATTATTAAACAAAATATGTCTAACAATTTGAACAAGTAGATTCAATATAACACCATCAACACAAGTGTGAGTTATGATCCGATGTATATTATTAATAAACCACATTCATGTCTACACAAAAAAAATATGTCAATTAGATTCGATAATGATACCAATCATAGTTTGAATAATGCATTGATATTTCATCGAAATCTTTCTTGATTCCCACAAACACTCTTTTAAGAGAAAATAGCTAAGATTTTCAAAGGGTGTTTCATGTTTTATAGTGAGACATTTATCTACTTGAACTAATAACACAATGATCGAGTAAGACGATCCAAATCAATAGATTTGATAAGCTCCCAAAGCTTTCAAACCTAAGAGTGTTAATAAACATAACGAGGTGTACATGATGTTTAAATAACATATATAAACCTAGAGATGTTGATCCTATATGCAATGCAAAAATAATGTTGCAACTAAAATGCAAGAAATCTAGCATACATCCTAATTAGGAAGAACTAGATACTAACAAATACCAAGCAAGGCACAAGAGACTAGACATATAAGCAATACTACTACAAATAGCAAGGAACACTTAGTAATGTCTACATATAATAATAACACACAAAGAAACATACACAAACAATTAGCTTAACACATAAAAGCATTCGTCCATGTTTTGAGTGTTAGATACAACAAAGTATTCATAGCTTGATTTTATTTGAAGATAGTCTTTGACCCATTTAAAATTTAATTAAGTTTAACACTTTGTAAATATATCAATTTTCAAAGATATATCACCAAGAGATGTCCAACTTAATAGAAAAGAGTAAAACACAAGTTTTACGACAAACCGACGCTCAATACTTTGGACAAAGTATGGAACTTAGAAACCATCCAAATTTTAAAGTTTGAATAAAGGTTTGGAAGCATTTTTAATTGAAAGAAAATTCAATTACGTTCGAAATGACGGGTGGCACGACTTCTACGGACTTACGGTTGATTTTATATGATTTTTTAAAGTTTGCAAAAATCTGAGTCAGACTGACTGCGGTTCCTTATTGATAAGGATCCGCGGGGAACAATAAAGAACCGCGGTCAGAGGACAAAAAATGAGTTTTTGGCCAAAATCATTTGGTAACTTTTTGGAAGGACTTAGGACTCTAAAAAATCATTTTAGACACATAGAACTCGTATTTTAGAGTTAATTATGACACAAAAGATTTTTATACTTCCAAACATGAAAAGATTTAATTCAAGCTATTATACAAAGTTTATTTAACACCATAACTTGTATGAGTAAAACAACAAAACACATTTCATAAGTAATCACTCTTTATGAACAATTTGATACAAAGATCGTCTCTATTTTTAAAAACCGTTTTCATTTTTAAAAACCATTTGTTTTGAAAAAGAGAGCAAAGATCGATCCAAGCTTTAAAGTACAATATACTTCAAAGATCTTGAGTAACCTCGCTCTGATACCAATTGTAGAAACTAGAAGGGGGGTTGAATAGTTTCTAGTTAGTTTTCAAAACATTTCGGCTTAATCCACTGTGCGCGGTTCGTTATGTGTACCCGCAGTTCTTTATCAATAAAGAACCGCCGTTCCATTTAGGGAACCGCCGACAGTGAACTTAACCTTTTGTTGCATGTTAAACTTTGACAATCCTTTATATCAAATTCTTGATCAAGCTTGACTAGATATGAGATGTGTTTGATTGAAAGATAAATACTACAAGTAAGTAAACACACAAAAACATCAAATCAAGAGTACATCAAGCAATAGTCTAAACACTAAGCACACACGTACTAAGCATAAGCTTTTCCGCAACTAGGATGTTTAGACTAAGTGATGTACACTTGACCATAATCTAAACACGAAGCACACACGTACTAAGCCTTAGCTTTTCCGCAACTTAGATGTTTAGATTATGAGATACACACAACACACAACATATAAATACATCTATAATAGTAAAGATATAAATGTAAAGGAAAGTACCGACACGATGATTTATAGTGGTTCGGTCACGAAGCTCCTCTTCGCCCTACTCCACTCCTCGATTACACCTTACTCGAGAGTTACTTCACTAGTCAACAAACTCCTTAAGGTGGAGAAACCATACACAACGTCGCTTATCCAATTTCCGACTCTAAGCTAAAAGTCGAGTCCTAATCTTAGGTAGGACCAATCTACACAACGTCTCCCACTTCACCATTTAACGACACAAGGCTAGATGTCGAGTTCTAATCGAAAGCTAGAACCAATCTTCACGACTCTTCACTTTGAAGCTAAGTGAGAACTTCACACAACACAACTACTAATCACTTTAAAGCTAAGTGAGAACTCACAAGACACAACCACATCACTTTAGATTTTAGTGAGAACTACCTAGACACAACCTCATCACTTTAGAGTTTAGTGAGAACTACCAAGACACAACCTAATCTACCCACTAGTTATGTTTTGTGGCCCAACATAACAAACCTTGTGTTTTATGGCCTAAACACATAAACCATATAGATCTAAGCACACATCACTTAGATCTATAACTCTAACACTATATCCAAGTACTAACAAGACTTGGATCTACACAACTAACACCTAATCTAAGGATACCCATCACTTGGATATTCTACCCTTACAAACACATCCAAGTGTACCCAACACGTGGATCTTCTACATATACATAGTAGGAAGACTAAAAACATAACTTAGATCTATAGAAGGAAAGATCTTCATCATGTAGTGAACCCAACACATCATGGTAGTGATAGTGTTCTTCTCTTTACACTTGACAGGATGAGGAGATTGAAGATTGAATCACATCTTAAACAAGATTAATCAAAACTAACTAATCAAGGATCTAAGATGGTTTTTGAAAGAAACTGTGCAAAAAGGGTTAAAAGAAAATCTGGAAATGATCCACTATTTATTGGACAACATTGCAACGGTAAAAAACACCCGCGGTTCCTTATCTCTACCCGTGGTACCTTATCAATAAGGAACCGCGGGTTCCTTTAAGGAACCTCCGCGTCGGAGTCTGTGCAAATTTGTCTTTTAGTGGGGATATGCCATCTGGGGTAGTTTATACCCTCAAAGGATATTCCTTTGGCATATGGAATATGCCAAATTCAAATTTCCATTTTCTTTTTAATAAAACATTTTCTTAAAAATAAAGTTAGTTAAAATCTTTTGTCACATTTGATTAAAATGTGAGTTTTAAGAAAATATTAATCCTTGATCACTTAGTTAGGTTAATGACATGTTTGTTCATACCTTGAGTGATTCACGCCGAATGCGGTCTTGGAGGTGTCGAGAGAAGTATACAAATGTATTCTTGAGTGATTACGAGTACCTTAACATTTTGCATAATGTATTGCGAATTATACGTTTGTCATCAACAAAACACAAAGAGATTATATCGACAAAGCATCGTAATGTTTGCACTAATAGAATTGAAAAAAAAATCAAAATAACGTTCTTGAGTTTAGAGATGACTTCATGATACGACTGTTGGTTTCTGTAAAGTATGTAAAATATCATTGCAATTTGATTTTTTATGTTTTATTTTGAACGTTACACGAAACACTTATCTACCTATAATATCGAATATCACTAAATATATGTCGTTAGGCAAGTGCCGCCGCTATGCGCGTGTACTCGTCTAGTAAGCTCAAATAGTTGCATATGTGAGTGATAATGAGTGAATTAGGGATAAAAGCTTAATCCGACTGGTTAAGTTTAAAACATGTATAAGTTGCTGAATGTTCGAGTTATAATGATAAAAAAGGAGAGTTAGAGTGGTTTTAGTGTCGAAGGTCGACGTTAGGACTAGATTAGGTTGATAAAATATAAGGAGTTAGCTCGTGGCTCGTCAGCTACGGGCCGAAAGAAAAAGCTCTAAGGAGCATCCACTCTCTCTGTTTCGCTGAGAGAATCCAGGTTCCACCGATTTAATCTTAGTTAGATTTAGTTAGTATAAATAGCCTTGTTATTGATTATTTAATTAGAGAATTGTTGTGTACCATCCGATGTTTGAATCTGCTTATAATCTTTGTTTTATTTAATGATGTTGTAGCTATATTGTGATTTAGTTTATGTTATGGATCTGTTATGCTTACTTGAGTTAGATGTTTAGGATTGAATGCACTTGCTGCTACGTTTCTGAGACCATAATTGTAATTCGTAGATGCTAATGCTTAGCTGTTTATTTTGATCTGATGATTTGCTTCAAGTAAGTACACTTGCTGATAATAGATACTGATATCTGTTCAAGAGGTTTGCGGTAATAGCTATAGTTACTGTCCTTGAGTTGAGTTTTAGTCGTAGTTGCCGTTGTCGGAAAGCTTGCCTGCTGCTGTCATTGTTATTCTTGAACTATTGCCATAATTTTTAGTCACGGTTTGGTAGGTCATGAGGCTTAATTAGGTTTTAGTTGTTGGTTAGCTACTACGGTTGTCTGGAATGTTCTAATCTGTCGCTCTGAGTATCGATTTTTATTAGTTGAGATTCTATTGTCGTAAGATGTTAAGTTTCTGTACTCTTGTTGTTTTAATTGTTCGTCTATCTTTAATATTCACTTAGAATTGATGTTGCTGTAGTAGGATTATTGTATTCTTCAAACTTGAAAGCATGTAATTAGTAGTTGTAGTTTCTGGGTAATTGAATGATCACTGTTATTGTCTTATTAGCTATTGTTGATAGCTTACTTACTGAGTTTTAATTAGTGAACCGAATAGTCGTGGCTGCGTGTATACGATGATTCATGCGTTGATGATCACTGAAATTTCTGTAATGTGGTAGCTTGCGGTTTGTTTTTTTCACATTTAGAAGCTATTGTGCTTTGCTTTAAGTGTGTCGTTTTCTATTATTTACTGTTACTGTCTAATCGTAGTTGAAACTTGCTGCAATGTTTGATATCTCGCTTGTTAAATTGACGTTGTTGCTGCATAATTGCCAATAGGCTACTGCTGTACTTATTGTTCTGATTTATTCGCTCATGAGTTGATGTTTAACATTTGCTGAGTTATTTTTACTTGTTGCTGATTAATTTTGCACTGCGTTTCATATGAATGCTGTAATGATGCTTTGTTAACTAGGCTGCTGTATTGTTTAGTGAATTCAGATTAGTGTAGGATTGTTTTTACTACTGTTTTTATTTTGTTTTGATAATGCTTAATGTGAATTTGTTAAACCTGCTGAATTCTGGACCTTTTATAATCTGAGTTATTTGTGAACTTTGTCTGTTGATTCTTTTTCTTCTTTATTTGGTTAATGTAGTGGTTTACAGTAAATTTCGTTTACTGTTTCTATATTTACCTTCCATATTTACTGTCATTAATTTTGATACAGTAAGAGTAAATGTAATATGAACTCCATAATAAAAATTTAGTAAAAAATATCTGCCACTAGCAGGTCTCGAACTCGAGACCTGCCCCTCACAAACCCAACGTGATAACCAGCTTAACTGGTTTGTATTTTTGGTTTAATTACAGTCTTTCTAGTTAATATAGATACTTTAAAAGTCACTGTCAGCTTTAAATAGATTTTAGATACAATTTTTCACTAATTAACTTTTAAATCATTTATCTAAATGTATTTTATAAAATTTTAAAATAATAAATAAACAAAAAAATGTTTTATTAATTTTAGAAATTTAATTAGTTATAAAAATAAGTTTTTAAAATAATTAAAATTTAATTAAGTTAGTAAATTAGTTTTTTAAAATAGATTTTGTTAACTAAAAAAAAGTAAAAGTTAATTTTAAATAAATTTAATCAATTTTTAGATTTAAAATAATTTTTTTAAGTTAGTTTAAGTATATTTTTAAATAGTGTAAAAGTAATATTATTTTAATAGAAAAGTTTTTAATAGATTATTTAAATAGTTTAAATTTTAAAAGTTTAAATTTATAAATAATTGTTTTTAGATTAAATGGGGAACGATTCATGTACTTTAGGTTTAATTTGTAGGATTAATTTTAGAATAAAAACCGAAAACCAATTCAAATCAATTGTCCAATTCGAAGCAAAAGTCTCATATTCACTCGATCTTCGTGTACAACGAACTTGGTTCATCATCGTGTTTAATTAAATCCTTTGGTAATTTTAGTCTATTACTTTTTCCTAAGGGGCCGTTTGGTTGGGGCATATTGGAGGATATTGGGGGATATTTAAAATTTTGACATTTTAATTTCCCACAAATATTGTGTTTGGTATGACTAAAGAAGGAATTTAAAATTCCCTGAATTCCCAAAATGAAGGATATTGAAATTACTCCAAAAAGTGGGGAATTTTAATTTACTTGAAATTTTATTTTATAAATTTTTTTCTAATCATTTTTATTCGGGTTTTATGTTTATATAAAAATATAAAATTTAAAAAATTTATACAATTTTTTTTTTGATTTTTATTCTTTTTAAATAGCAAAAATAAAATTTATATTAAAAATTTATAGATTTTTTTTATAAAATTTATAGAAATTTTAAATAAAATTTATAGGAAATTTTTTACAAAATTTATATAAATTCTATAAAAAATTATTGAAATTTTTTATAAAATTTATAAATTTTTTTTAAAAAATTTATATAAGTTTTTATAAAGTTTATTGAATTTTTTATAAAATTTATATAAAATTTTTATAAACTTTATATAAATTTTTTATAAATTTATTATAATTTTTTATAAACTTTATATAAATTTTTTATAAAATTTATATAATTTTTTTATAAAAAAACTATATAATTTTTTTATAAAATATATATAAAAAGTTAAAATTCGATTTTTAATTTTTCAATAAAATTTTTATAAAAAATATTTATTCGTTAATTGGTTTAATACAAATTCAAGAGTTCAAAATATTACAAATTTCTGTCAACCAAACAGGATTAGGCATTTTAAATTCTAGAATTTTAAATTCTTGGGAATTTTAATTTACTAGATATTAGAATTCCAAAATTTTAAAATCTTGAACTAAACGGCCCCTAAAGGTAATTTTCTAATTTACCCTATAACGTATCTTAATTAACATATACTATCCACGACACATCAGTCCCTACTTAGCCAGCTGTCCTCCCCATGAGCCCCCTGCAACATGAAGACAAAATACCAACAATAATCCAATGGACAACATTCAACAAGCAATGATGAACGATTCTAGATCAACAAGTACCAGTGAAACTTCCATGGGTGATCACATGAAGACCAAGGCATCTAGAACAAAATTCAAAATCTGGCATCTTGAAGGCATATTCCAAAATCCATTGAGGACTTTATGGGGATTTTAGACATTAGGGTTTCAAATATTATGAACATCTAGCCTTATTATATAAAGGCACATTAGGGTTTTATTTCAGCTGTTCTTGTTTTTTTTCCTGGGTCAAACATTGTAAATCCCTTTCTATGAATGAAATTGGTTTTTGTTGTTGACGAAAAAGAAGCAAGTACCTTTACTTTACTGTCTTATGTTTGTGTTTAATTTGTGAAAAGTCTTTAGTTTTTGAAAAAGTTCTCTTGTTAAGTTTTAAAGAATTTCATTAAGTTTGATGAATACCTTGTTTCTTAGCTGGTTTTGAGGTTTCATTTGTTAATTTTGACTGAATCATCAGAGCTCATGTGTGGTAGTGATTTCAGCTATACAAGCAATCATTAAGGTTAAACAGATTTGACATTCAGGTTTGAGCATGATCACATTTCCTTGATATCAAGAGATATCAAGGACTGGTGAGTGTTCAAGGTTGGGCGAGGGTCTTTTGGGACCATTTGCTTAGTTGAGTTGAGGTCTTGATTTTGAAACTTGGTTTATTGTTTTGGGTAAAAAGAAAAGTTTTTATTCAGAAATCTGTTTGTAGTTCTTGTTAGTGCTATCCTATATCTGTTTTCTTTCCATGTTTGCTCTCATGTTTTCAGGGAAGTGGAAGCTTGTGTGAGTGCTCACACATCAGTTCTTAACACCCCAAGGTGTGGATGTACACCTTGGAGGTTTGAACCCTCTTTCTCCCTTTTCTTATTATTTTCTGTCAAAAGAATTACTTGCTATACTGATTTGTTGACTTGAAGTATATGGTGCTATGTTATTTGCTGAAAATGCTCATCACATGATTTGAATGTCTTGGTATGAAACGTCTGCATGTTTTAACTTATTTTATGCATAAACCTTGTTAAAAATTATGCTTTCTATTCATAAAGGGGTGTTTTGTTGAACTGATAACAAGGTTTTGGGAAACACATCAATTCTTATTTTGGTTTAAAACAAGTCTTAATCCAGTCTATTGTTGCTAGTTTGTGCCATGATTTAAGTTTGAAAACAAGATAAAGGTTTTTGCTTGCTTAAAATTGGACAAAATAGCTTAATTCATTTAAACTGATGAACAAGTTTGCTTTTGTACTTTTGGAATCTGAAAACTTGGAATATAATAATTCTCATGGCCACCTAGGATTGCATACTTGTTAGTTGTGGTCTTGTGCACTAGGGTGTTAATTCTAGTCCGTTGAATCTCACTTGTATACCTTTTGCATCAATTTAAATCATCATACCAGACCATTGATTGTTTCTGTGATACACTTAACTGGGTTGCTTGATTGGTTGCTATTCTTGCATTGGATGTTGCTGTTTTTGTGTTTAATCTGACTCCCTACACTCCACTGAGTGTAGGGGTGCCCTTGATTCCAAGAAAAACCCAACAGCAAGGCTTTCCTAAGCTAAAAGGTCACCAAACCTTAATTTTAGACTAAGCAGTAGGAAAAAACTTCCCACTGTTAGTACAAGTGTAGCCACTGCTACACTACCAGACAAAGCAAAATCACATGTCACTATCTGATCTTTGGATTTTTTGTCTTTAGTGCTTGAAAACCCTAGTTTTTCCTATTTTATATTTTTCTCTTAATATTTGAATTTTTTTAGTAATTTTAGAAAAAGAAATTTTTATTATGTGATTAGTTTACTATTTTTTCTATTATTTTGAATTAAAATTGGATTTTAATTAATCTGTTTTTGTCATTTAGTGCTAAAAATTGTTGAAATTGTGTTTATTCAATTTTATTGTTTTAAGTTAAGTATTTTAAGATTTTTACAAAAGAAATTTCATTTTTAACTTTATTTAATGATTTTCTAGAATTATTTTAAGTTAAATTAGTTTTAATTAATCTAATTTTTGTCTTTTAGTGAAAAAAATAACATTTTTCATTTTTTCCAATTTTCCTAGTTTCAGAATATTAATTTAAGATTTTTAGTTAAAAAAGTTCACTGTTCACTGTTTTTAATTATTTTTAAAAATTAATTTCAGTTTAATTTGATTTTTACCTAAGTTATTTTGTCTTTTAGTGGTAAAAATAACTTTTTTTCAAAATTTTTCATTTTTCTACTGTTTAGTATCATAAAATTGGATTTTTAGAAAAGTTAAATTAATTTTAGCATTATTTTATTATTTTTAATCATTATTTTGATTTAAAAAGTGTTTTTATTCATTAAAAAATAGAAAAATAGTTTCAAAAAATTAAGAAAAATACTTTTTAGTTTATATATAATATATGTAAGATTCTCATTGGATAAAATCATATTTTGGATTTATTTTTAATTTTATTGAATTTTAAGGCTTTAAATAGCATTTAAAATTAAATATTAAATTAGATATAAGTTTTAAAATATTTTTGTCAAATTTTTATTCTTATTTATATTATTTTAGATTTGTTTTTGATTTTTAATTATTTTTTTGATTAAATTTTTAAATTTCGTCACGTTTTACGGCTTTTACGTTTTCGTCATTCGTCGTAGTTTAATTTAGAATCGTAACCGTCATTCTTTTCTCTTTTCTTTATTCATAATCATAATCAAAAACATTTAATCAATTCTTAACACACACACCAAGCCTCCTTTAGAACGATCCGACACAAAGGGTCATAAGTGCTTTCGTTTTCCTAAACGAACACTTAATACTTACAACTTTTACCTCGTTTTCCTAAACGAGTGTGAATTTACGACTATAATTTTGGCGCCGTTGCCGGGGAGGAGTGTTGTGTTTTGATTTCAACAATTTTTTTATATTATCCATAAATATAATTGTGTTAGCAGAACTCTACTAATACGTATTATTGGTTTTTCGTTTTTTGTGTGAATATTATTACTATATTGTATACGTAGAACAATAAATTCACAAGTACTCCAAATGTGTGAAAACACAACCTTGATTCGGGATTTCATCACTCGATCATTGTATTCGAATCTCAAACAAAGAAAAAAAGGCAAAATAGATAATTACTTTCGTGAGGCTTAATTTTGAAAAACACAAACTATAAGGTGGGTATAAGGCGGGTATTATAAAATATACCCTAAAGAAAAAGGCTCTTAAGTGCTTCGTGCCACCTCGTTTCTCCGCTTTCTTGTGCGTGTTTAGATAAAAAGGGCTAATCGAGGGTTTGCCAACCAAAGTATTATCTACATATCATATATATTTTCTTGGTTTCAATTGATTAAACCCTCTTGAACGTTTTGGTGTTCCACCAACGTTCTAAAGTCATTGAAGGCGTTCACTTCACGTGATCGTTTTCATTCCTTGAGGCTCCTTTAATCAAGAGATTTGATTTGAGGAGAGATTTGTAGATTTTTGTCTACGTAATACATCACAAAATCCAAAAAAGTAAAAACAATAAAAAACCACAAAAAAATTGAAAAAGTTAAAAACACCAAAAAGAATCTTCTTTGCTCATCCCCACGTTATACGTGACGTTTATGCAAACTCTCAACCAACATAGACGTGCACGTAAACGAAGAAACCGAAAGGAAACCACACCTAACCTTTCAAGTTAGGAATCTCCTATTGACGAACCTATCGTAGAACAAGAAGTCACCATGGCTAATCGTACTATGATGGAGTTACTTCAAGCACCTACCGAAGGTTATAGAGAGGCTATTGTGATTCCCACTATCCTTGCGGAGAATTTTGAAGTTAAGACTGGTTTGTTGTCGA
This sequence comes from Glebionis coronaria, assembly GCA_025667525.1. NCBI lineage: Eukaryota > Viridiplantae > Streptophyta > Magnoliopsida > Asterales > Asteraceae > Glebionis > Glebionis coronaria. The sequence goes on from JANFOE010000535.1 coordinate 261,791, forward strand.
TGATCCAAAACAACAAATTCCGTGGTGATGAAAAGGACAACCCTCACAACCATATCCGCCAATTCAATCGTCTTACCGCCACTTGCAAGTTTAAGGACGTCTCGAACGACTCGATTAAGATGATGCTTTTTCGTATTCCTTAGCAGGGCCCGCTAAAATTTGGTTAGAGAAAGAGCCACCCAATTCTATATTGACGTGGAAGGATATCGTTTCAAAGTTCGTGAACCAATTTTTTCCGCCCTCTAAGACTACGCATTTGAAAAACGAGATTTCAAAATTTTCACAAGAGTATAATGAGAGTTTTTCTATGGCTTGGAATCGGTTTAAGGAAATGTTGAACGAATGTCCTCATCATGGTTTTTCTGACTTGCATCAAATTGACACGTTTTACAATGGCTTGAACGATCATGAGAGAGATTATCTTAATGCCTCCGCGGGTGGTAATTTTTTGTGTAAAACGGTCGAGGAAGCGTTGTTGATCATTGAGAATAGGTCTAAGATCTATAGTCCTCGTAGCACGTCAAGTGGTCATATGACTTCGTCTTCGACTTCGCCTTCATTGTCTCATACCATCGATGCTTGCCAAATCGAGGCTAATTTGGAAAACAATATTTTTGATAAGCTTAAGGGATTGTTAATTGAGTTTAAAGTTGGTGAACAACCCACTCCCGCTACGGCTAAAGCAGTTGAGGTTTCTTGTATGTATTGTGGTGGAGCTCACGATTTCTCCGAGTGCATTACCAACGGTGGTAACACTTCGAGTGCCTACGCGGCCACAATAACTTATAACCAAAATGGTCAAGTTACCTGCACTAATCAATTGACTCTACCGGGTTTTCCACCAAATCAAAAGGCTAATAATTATCGAAACAATCAAGGTGGTTACAAGAACAATTATAAGGGTAACAATTACAACAATGGGAATCAAGGGACTAGTGGTCAATTGCAAAATCAAAATAAAAATCATGATTTCCAAAATGTTAATCAAGGGCTTTCAAATGCATTACCAAAAGACATTCCACCGGAGATTTGGAACTATTTTAAGGCTAATGATGATAGGTACACAAACATGGCAAATGATGTTAGTAACCTAAGAGCTAAGTTTGAAACTCAAAGTAACAAATTGGAAGAGAATGTGGTTAGTAATAACCGTTTTTTAGTATATTAAAAATTATATCTTTGTTCGTTCTCGGTATCTTAAGGAATTGATTACCGGTTAAAAGTGTGACTCAGTCGTTTTTGGTGACTAAAAGAAGGTTTGGTTATCTATTTCTACTTAAAAGGTAAAAGCGAGACGTAATAAAAATAAACCAAAAACGAATAAATAATAAAGGAGCAAAACAAATAATAAAAAGTAAATTAAAACAAAACAATTAATAAAAATAAAACTAAACGAAGAAATTAACTTTCAATTGAAAAATAAAATTAACTTCATGAAAAAGGAGAAAATAAAAATATGAGGGTACTTTAAAACTAAACGAGACAAAAGCTAAAGCGGGCGCTAAATAAAAGATAAAACTTAAATTTTACGAAAAATTAATAATACTAAAATTTGATGAAAAATATAACTAAAAATACGTGACTATCACAATATGAAAACTATCACAATATGAAAAAGTATCACAATATGAAAACTATCACAATATGAAAACTATCACAATATGAAAACTATCACAATATGAAAAGTATCACAATATGAAAATTATCACAATATGAAAAATTATAATATGAAAACTATCACAATATGAAAACTATCACAATATAAAAACGATCACAATATGAAAAATTATAATATGAAAACTATCAGAATATGAAAACTATCACAATATGAAAACTATCACAATATGAAAAATTATAATATGAAAACTATCACAATATGAAAACTATCACAATATGAAAAGTATCACAATATGAAAACTATCACAATATGAAATATTATAATATGAAAACTATCACAATATGAAAACTATCACAATATGAAAACTATCACAATATGAAAACTATCACAATATGAAAAATTATAATATAAAAACTATCACAATATGAAAACTATCACAATATGGCTGTTAAAAATTGGGCAGCGTTTCGTCACAATAAGCCTTAAATCCGGATCGCAATCCACGATGCCAGGGGCAATCGCAATACGTCGATCGGAATAAGGGGGAATCGCAAAATGTCGATTGCAATGTAGAAACCCTAAGGGTTATTGCGATCGCAAAGCTAGATCGGAAAGAGCTGTCACAATAAGCTATCACAATGTCAAAACCCTAATGATATTGTGATGGAAATATCACAATATTCGGATGGAGTAAAAATAAGCATAAACCCGAATAAGCACTTATCAAAAATTTAACCAAAACACAAATAAGAAGAAAAAAATAAGCTACGAATGCAAAACTTATCAAAAAACTAAATAAGCAAAATTTATAAAATAAACTTTTTTAAAAGATTTAACTTTTACGAAAACCAAATCTAAATAAGCACAAATTTGATAACTTTTAAAACACTAAAGAAACAAACTTTGTAAAACAAACTTTAAAAAGAATAAACTTTTAAGAAAACTTAAAAGACAATAAGCTAGATACGAAATAAGCCAAAAAGCATAACAAGCTTAAAGCTTAAATCGTATAAAAACTTAGATAGGAATAAAAAGATAAACTTTTTAATCAAATAAGCAATAAGATTAAGCAAAATGCATACTTAATCCGAATCAAGATCAAAATCAAAAACAAGAAAAGTAGAAAAAGATGGATAATGAAAAGCTTGATTAAAAGAAAAGATTCAACAATTAAAAGTAAAGATTAAAACTTACAAATTTAAGGTGCAATACAAGGAATTTAAATTGAAAAGAAACTAAATGACATGAAAATAAATGGTGGAAGAACTATGTGTCAAATAGCCAACAAGAATATTAATGAAATGAAGGTGGAATATATATAGGGGATAGTGGGGTAGATGGTTTGGTGGAGTTGTTGTTCTTTCTTTTCTTTTCTTTCGTCACATCTTTAAATTAAAGTCTCGACTTTGGCTCGGGATTTGTTGATAAAATCTTGAACTCGTCTTATAATTTCTTCATTTATTAGACTTGGGTTCTTCGACTTGTAAATCTTCCCTCTTTGATCCTTTTCTTCAATAAATCTTCAAAATAGGCCCATTGACTTCCAATCTTTTGCACTCTTGATCTTTTGACTTCGTCTTTTGTCTTTTTCTACGATAAAAGCCCGTGAAAGCTCGTGTTTTCTTCCTTTTTCATCTTTTGGTCCTAAAACATAATAAAAACACAAACCACGCATAATTCCTACATTTATGACATAAAATACACGTTTTGGCTTGGTTATTATTATAATTAAGAAGTAAAAGGATAAGTGTTTTCACACTTATTAAATCCCTTACACTTGACCATTGCAATGCCCTCAAGCAATGCATTAGTTACAAAGCAAGATTTACATTTTTCATCATAATCAATCCACCTTGGCCTTTATTAAAGAGATAGAAAATTATAAAATTTTCAAAGGAAGAAAACAAGTAAAAAGATAAAAAACACACCTTAGGGTTTTGGATTGTCATGAATGATTATCACCCTTAAGTTTCACGTTCCCCATACCAAGCTTATAAACGAGATCATTGCTATTATAAGTTAGCAAACTAACACAAACTCATGTGGGCTAATTATTCACTTAGACTCCCTTATTCCTAGGTGTATCTCTTATATTTTATTGTTGTCTTGAATGATCACGAGGATGCATTGTTGACTTATTTCGATAGTTATATAGGCTGAAATTACCGTAGGACGATTTAATCAATAGTTAGCTAAAGGACAAAATCTTTTAAAACTGCTTATCGGGCCCTCTTAAAGTTCATATCTTGGCATAACTCGCTTCACGAGTTGAGACCTTTCTCGGACCGATATTTGGCAGCGACTTCATACTTCGAATCTTGAGAGACGTTCTTGAAATTATGGTCTTCTCATCATAATAGGAATTTCTTCACTTGAAGTTTTTGAGAGATTCTTCATATTTGGACCACAACTTCTTCATTTTTCTCCAATCTTTATTTTGGATTTTGATATACAACGATCCACCTCCTTTTAGGACTTGGATCTATTTATCCTCATACCTTGCTAGGGTCTTTTCAGATAGACTTCTCCATGATCTTTAGGGGAGTATTTGCTTTTCGTCGTGTGTCTCGATCCTTCATATTGATTTTTGATAAATGATTCTTCACATCACTTTTGGATCTTTAGCAACAAAATGTAGCCCTCATGCCTTGTTAAGGCCTTTTCGGACTCGCCAATCTTCGCATCCCGCTTCAATAAGTTATGCCTTGGCTATGAACTCTAATTAATACCGAGCAACTTTAACGATCTTGAGCTAGAAGATAAGTAACTTTTCAAATCGTACAACCTTATTTATTGCAATTAAATTTATTAGCAAGCGATGGGAGAAAAAACTTATAATCAACTTACATAAATTCATGAAAGAATACCAAACTTATAATTGACTCTATTGATAGGTGTGAAAACACCCATCCTTTTACCACTTAATTCTAGCTAAAACGAGACCAAAACACGTATTTAATATCATTTGTTTGGAATTATGCGTGGTTTTTGTGTTTATTGTGTTTTCAGAGTCAACCGGATGAATATTGAAGAAAACATGGGATTGCACGGGTTTTATCGAGGAAAAAGACTCAAGACGAAGTCTATTGTCTAAGAGATGCAAAAGATTTGAAGTCATTGTGCCTATTTGAAGATTTATCGAAGAATAGAGCCAAAGATGGAAGATTCATATATGTCGAAGAACTCGAGTCTATTAAACAAAAGATTATAAGACGAGTTGGAATTATTCACCGACACTTCTCAAAATCCAAAGTCGGAAACGTTTATTTAAAGAAACGTGAAGACTAAAGAAGAAAGAAGAAAAGAAGCCCAAACCAAAGCCCATTCACAAGCCCAACATCACACGCCTATAAATAGGACTTTACTTCACAATTGGAGCTAGTTAGTCTTTTAGTTAGTTTTTAGTTTTTCATTCTCTCTAGTTTTAGAGAGAGAAAGTTCTAAACTTTCTCTCACTAGTTTTCATCTTTCTTTCTTTCAAGATCAAACCTTTGTATTGTTTTTCATTAATCAAGTTTAATTTCAAGATTTTAATCTTTAATCTCATTCTTCCTTTCTTGATTTTAATTAACTTTTGGTACGAATTACTTATGATCCGTGTTGTTCATCTATGTTTTCGTGCTTAAAAAGTTAATCTTTTTATGTTTCCTTAAGTTTCTATACAAATAAGCTTTAAGATCTTTGTGCTTATTGGCTTATTTGTTAGTTTAGCTTATTTACTTTTTAAAGTTTTTATAAAAAGTTCATCTTTTTATTATTTGATTTATAAGTTTGCTCATTTAAAGTTTAGATAAGTTGTTTTTAGTGCTTATTCAATCCGTTTCATCATAGATCCGTCCTAGTTTTGGTGATTGGCTTATTCCATAGCTTATTGCTTTGCTTAAATTTCGGATCAACATCATTATCGGAAAGGGCAAAGCCCTTTTCCGACCAGGTATTCCGACCAGTAGCACTCCCCTTCATTCCGATCACCCGATCGGAAAAGGGTTTCATAGATTCCGATTTGGCTTGTTTTCATATTCCGATTGTAGCATGTTTTTGAAGATTCCGATTACACCATTTTGTTCACATTCCGATTGCCTTAAATTTTGAGATATTCCGATTGGCATATTTTTGGGTATTCCGATTAGTGTAGTTTTGGAACATTCCGATTCCACCTCTTCGTCCATTATTCCGATCAGCTGGCTCCTCAACATTCCGATCAAAGTGATCGGAATATATTCCGATTAGTGCATTTTTCAATTATTCCGATTGGGGACCTTTGGTTATTCCGATTGTTTAAATTATTGTTTTTACAAAGTCTCCAAGAGTTAGTTTTATTTAGTGTTCAAGCATTTTTCTAAATTTGTCGTTAAGTTTTCAAGCATTTATTTTTAAACTCGTCTATTTAGTTTAATCTTTCAAAGTTTTAATTTTACTCCTCGACACGTACTTAATTGTTATTAGTTTAAAATAGATAAACAAACCAACTCCTTTTTATTAACCAAGAACAAATCATTCCACTTAGAACCGTGATCAATTCGAGAGGATTCCGAGAACAATCTAGAACCCCAATGAAAACCCATGTATTAAATGGCGCCGCTGCCGGATCTTCTCGTTAAGATAAACAGATTTTTGTGAGAACTTGGATTTTGGGATCCGTTCCCCGTGAACGTTACCTTTTTCATAAAAATTTTCAAAAATCCTAAAAAATATAAAATTTTCAAAAATACAAAAAAAATTAAAAAACATAAAAACCAAAAATATTTCTACTTTGTTTTTGCCTTGTTAGTTCTTTTGCAGGATAATCAACGTCTTATCAACGTCTTATCAAGAGCCCGAGCCTCTCGAAGACTTAGACATGGCCGGTGTACAAAATAACAACAATAACCCACCTCAAAACAATAATAATAACAATAACAATCCACCTTTCAACAACAATAATAACAACAACAATGAGCCTCTAGCGGATAATCGCCCGATGATTGAACTCCTGCAAGCACATGTAGATGGTAACGATGATCCAATTGTTATACCCGTGATTGCAGCCAACAACTTTGAGCTCAAATCCGGCTTTATCCAGATGGTCTCTGCTCAACCATTCTTGGGGCGTACCATTGATGATCCACATGACCACATCAAGAGATTCTTGCAACTCACTAATACAGTCAAATTCAATGGTGTTCCACAAGAGGTAATCCGTTTACAACTTTTTCCCTTTTCTTTAGAGGGACAAGCCCGGCATTGGCTTGCTAAGGAACCGCCATAGAGTATTCTTACGTGGACGGATTTGGAGACCAAATTTATCAACTCTTTTTTCCCACCCTCTCGTACTACCGCTTTGCGGAATGAAATTATCAATTTTGAACAAAAGTACGATGAGTCTTTTACTGAATCTTGGGATCGTTTCAAAGATCTTTTAAGAAAATGCCCACAACATGGTTTTACCAAAGTGCACCAAATTAACACTTTTTATAATGGTTTAAGCATGAATGACCAAGATTCACTAAACAGTGCCTCGGGGGGGTAATATTTTGGCTAAGACTTCTAATGCCGCTTGGGATATCATTGAGAATAAGTCTCGTGTGCAAACCAAGAGTGTTCGGACCAATGTCGCTAGTGCTAGTACTAGTGATAGCGATAAGCGACTTGACAAAATCACTGCGCTTCTTGAATCGCTTGCTACACAAACCGCCAGCAACACCAACAGCATCAATGCTAAAAACGCTAAAAACGCTCAAGTCAATGCTGTTAGCCAACCATGTGAGATATGCGGGGGTCCTCACTCTTACGCCACTTGTACCGCCACCCAAGACTACCCTTCTGAGAATGTGAATGCAGCATACGGTACCTATCCTCCGGCCGCTTATCAAACTCGTCCTCAAGGTGACCGCAACCTGCTTAGCTACCGCTCAAACAACTATCTATCACCACCCGGTTTTACTCCTAACAACCCAAACCAACAACAAAACCTCAACCGCCCTCCTCAACAACAACAACAACCTCGTGGACCATACATACCACCTCACAAACAACCACATCCACCTCAAAGAAACAACCAAGTTTACCAGCAACCTGCTTATCTACCACCCGCATACAATGCTCCTCCCAACCAACCCACCGCATTACACCAAGACATTGGAACCTACATGAGGACTAACGATGTGATCATGGACAATCTCCAATAGGAAGTGCACAACTTGAAAGCAGACCTGGTGAAACAAGGGAACGATCTTAGAGCTGATATGAGAAACACTTTGGATAGTCAAACGAATGACTTAAAGAACATGATGGCTAGTTTCTTCCAAGGTAATCAACCCTCTTCTTCGGGTACTCTTCCAAGTAACACCGTTGCGAATCCAAGAGGGGAGATGAAAGCAATCACCACTCGCAGTGGCAAAGGTACCAAGGAACCCGAGCTTCCTATACCTTCACCGGTGATTGTGACTAAGGAAAACGAGTCACCTGCTCCTATTCCTCATCCTTCTACTTCCCCAATTTCTCCACCTCTTACTTCTACCCCTCCTCCACCCAAGGATGTGAGTGATCCTTCGATCCCAAAGACTTCCTCTTCTTCCGATATACCTTATCCATCAAGGTTGAGGAAAGAGAAGCTCAAAAGCAAGGACGATATTCAGGTTTCAAACTTCCTTAAAATGTTTAAACAATTGAATTTCAACATCTCCTTCGTTGAGGCTCTCGCTCACATGCCCAAGTATGCGAAAATGTTCAAAGATCTTCTTAGCGACAAGGAGAAGCTTCTTGATATCGCTAACACCCAACTTAATGAGAATTGCTCTGCAGTGCTCTTAAGGAAATTGCCAACCAAGCTTGGTGATCCGGGTCGTTTCTTAATCCCTTGCAACTTCCCGGGAGTAGAGAATTGCATGGCCCTAGCCGATCTAGGTGCCAGTATTAACTTAATGCCCTTAAGCATTTGGAAGCAATTATCTCTCCCTGAGCTAGTCCCCACCAAAATGACTTTGGAATTAGCTAACCGTACGGTTGCTTATCCAGTGGGGATAGCTGAAGACGTCTTTGTAGGAGTCGACAAATTCACTTTTCCTGCCGATTTCGTCGTTGTTGACTACGATATGGACCCTTGTGTGCCATTAATCGTTGGTTGTTCATTCTTGAGGACCGGTCGCACTCTCATCGATGTTGAAGCTGGTGAGCTTATCATGAGAGTGGGTGACGATAAAATCGTCTTCAACATGGGAAAGTTGTCTAAACAGCCTTATTCTAACGAGAGTGTTAATTGTATTGACGTTCTTGATGAGGCTTGTAAAGAACACTTCAAAGACGCTTGTAAAAGTATTCCTTCCTCTCTTCCCAATGTTGAGACTGTTTCCTCTATCGATTCATCACTATCTCTATTTGGAGAAAGTGATTTCCTTTGGAAAGATTTGGAAGCCACCATGGGAGATGTGAACTTAGCTAATGATGATTCTACCACTGATTGGGATGAAGATCTCCGCCTCATTGAGAACCTTCTTAAAGAAGACAATCTTTCTCCACCATATCCCACGGTTATTGCAATCGATGCTCCGACTTTGAAAACGCCTCCCATCGAAAATCCTCCGGATTTAGAACTTAAGGAGTTGCCGCCCCATCTCGAGTACGTGTTCCTTGAAGAAGATAAGAAGTCGCCCGTTATCATCGCGAAGGACTTGAAAGAAGAAGAGAAAACTCGCCTCATCGCCGTGCTTAAAGATCATAAGAAGGCAATTGCTTGGAAAATTTCTGATATCCGCGGAATTGATCCGAACTTTTGTACTCACAAGATTCTCATGGAAGATGACTTTAAACCCGTAATCCAGAGCCAAAGAAGGGTTAATCCTTGAATTCATGACGTCATCAAACAAGAGGTTATCAAACTTCTAGATGCCGGCTTGATATACCCTATTTCGGATTCGCCGTGGGTAAGTCCCGTCCATTGTGTGCCCAAGAAGGGCGGAATAACCGTTGTTTCCAATGAACACAACGAGTTGATTCCCACTCGTCTCGTTACTGGGTGGAGAGTTTGTATTGACTATCGCAAGCTCAATGATGCCACGAGAAAAGACCACTTTCCTCTTCCTTTAATGGATCAAATGCTCGAGCGTCTTGCTGGTAATGACTATTACTGCTTCTTAGACGGTTTGTCCGGGTATTTTCAAATTCCCATCGATCCCAAAGACCAAGAAAAGACCACATTCACTTGTCCCTATGGAAAATTTGCTTACAAACGCATGCCTTTTGGTTTATGTAATGCTCCTGGGACGTTCCAAAGGTGTATGATGGCTATCTTCCATGACATGGTGGAAGACACTATGGAAGTATTCATGGATGATTTCTCGGTTTATGGCGATTCTTTCTCTACTTGCCTTGCCAATTTAGAACGTATGCTTAAGCGGTGTGAAGACACTCGCCTTGTTCTTAATTGGGAAAAATGCCATTTCATGGTAAAAGAGGGCATCGTGCTAGGACACAAGATCTCCAAAGCCGGTCTCGAAGTAGACCGTGCTAAAGTCGATGTTATCGCTAAGTTGCCTCCACCTTCAACCGTGAAAGGTGTGAGAAGTTTCCTTGGTCATGCGGGCTTCTACCGTCGATTCATCAAAGATTTTTTTCAAATCGCTCGCCCACTGACCCACCTCTTGGAAAAAGATACTCCTTTTATCTTTTCCAAAGAGTGTATCGAAGCCTTCAACTCGCTTAAGGATAAGCTAACTAAGGCACCCGTCTTGGTTACCCCTAATTGGGAGCTGCCTTTCGAGTTGATGTGCGATGCTAGTGACTTTGCTATTGGAGCGGTTCTGGGCCAAAGAGTGACCAAACACTTACAACCAATCCATTACGCTAGCAAGACAATGACTGGGGCTCAATTGCATTACACGACAACCGAAAAAGAGCTTTTAGCTGTTGTCTATGCTTTTGAAAAGTTCCGCCCCTATCTTGTCCTTTCCACCACAATCGTTTATACCGATCATTCCGCGTTGAAGTACTTGTTGACTAAACAAGATTCCAAACCAAGACTTCTTCGCTGGCTTTTGCTACTCCAAGAATTTAAAATCGAAATTCGCGATAAAAATGGAGCGGAAAACCTAGCCGCGGATCATCTCAGTAGACTTGAGGATCCTTACCAGGGGGATCATCCGAACAAAGAAATCAATGATTCTTTTCCCCTGGAGACCTTAATGTCTATCAACTCGACTTCTGATGAAACCCCGTGGTTTGCGGACATTGAAAACTACTTAGCGGGTGGAATTCTCGTTGACGGGCTAACATCCCAGCAAAAGAAGAAGTTCTTCAAAGACATTAAGACTTACTTTTGGGATGACCCGTATCTTTTCAAACAATGTGCTGATTTGATTATTCGCCGATGTGTTGATGGACCGGCAGCTCTAAAAATCCTTGACGCTTGCCACAAAGGACCCACCGGTGGTCACTTTGGTCCCAACTACACCGCCAAAAAAGTGTTTGACTCGGGATTTTATTGGCCCACCATTTACCGTGATGCTCACGAGATGGTTAAACGATGTGATGCTTGCCAAAAACAAGGCAAGATCACACATAAAGATGAGATGCCTCAAAATTTCATACAAGAATGTGAAATCTTTGATATTTGGGGTATCGACTTTATGGGGCCATTCCCTTCATCTAAAGGAAACAAATACATCCTTATAGCCGTTGACTACGTCTCCAAATGGGTTGAAGCCAAAGATTTACCCACTAGTGACGCAAGGGTGGTTTGTAACTTTTTGAAATCGCTATTCGCTAGATTCGGTGTGCCTCGTGCGATTATTAGTGATCGCGGGACTCATTTTTGCAATGACCAATTTGCTAGAGTCATGGCTAAGTACGGTGTAAATCATCGTCTTTCCACCGCCTACCACCCACAAACTAATGGCCAGGCTGAAATATCCAACCGAGGATTAAAGCAAATTCTTGAAAGAACCGTGGGAGAGCATCGCGCCTCATGGGCTGATAAACTTGATGATGCTTTGTGGGCTTTTCGTACCGCTTACAAGACTCCGATTGGTTGTACACCATATCTTCTCGTGTACGGGAAAGCGTGCCACCTCCCCATTGAGTTGGAGCACAAGGCTTACTGGGCCTTGAAGTGGGCTAATTTCGATATCAACAAAGCCGGTGACCTACGCAAGATCCAACTCAATGAGTTGAATGAAATCCGGAATGAGGCTTATGAAAATTCTTTGATCTATAAGGAAAGGACTAAGCTCATTCACGACTCTATGATTAAAAACCGAGAGTTCCAAGTTGGAGACAAAGTTTTACTCTTTAACTCTCGGTTGAAAATCTTTTCGGGCAAGCTGAAATCTCGTTGGTCCGGCCCATTCACCATTGCCCAAATTTTTCCATATGGTACTCTCGAGCTCGCTCAACCTAATGGACCTAACTTTAAGGTGAATGGCCAACGAGTGAAGTTGTACTTTGGTGAGGACATCTCTCATGAGATGATTCCATCCCTCACCACATTCCCCATGAACTGATTTTGGGTCGAGTCAGGCTCGTGACTCGGTTATAGAAAACAAGCGCTCCTCGGGAGGCAACCCGAGTATCTATCCTTTTCTGTTTTAACCTCCTAAGTGTAGGGGGGCCTCTTTAGGTTATTTATGTTTGTGTGGTGATGTGATTACAGGGATGAATGCACTCTTGGAATCTCTGAAGAACCGTGCTCCCGTGTTATCCAAAATCCGGTTCTATCTCTCAACTATCGTGATTCAATTTTCTTCATACTCACATTTGAAATTGATCACTTTAGTTGTTTCTTCCTTAGCTTGATTTAACCAACGTGCACAATGTCATAAGTGTAGGGGAGACTTTTCCCACATGCTTAAACATTGAGGAAAATGTTTATCTTAAGTGTAGGGGGGACTTCTATCGAAGTTTTAAGTGGACTTTTCCATGAAAATGCCTTCATTTAACCGGAAAATCATCTTTTTCAACATTTTTCAAATTTTTTTATTAACTTTGGCCATTTAGTCGTAATTTTTGAATTTTTATCGTTGCTTTCATATGTATATATCCCGCAATAAAGTCAAAAATATTAATAAAGTGGTGTAGCTAGTTTTGAAATCTTTGACATATTAGGCCCGTTGCGATTAATTTGACTCAACCCGAATAGACTTATCCAAGTTTATTCTAGCTAGTATCCTTAACCATGTAGACCTTAATTGGTTTATTAGGCTAAGTATCCATGAGTCTCATTACTTGAGATTTTAAATTATGGAGGACGAGAAATGATAGAGTCAATTATAATTCGGTATTCTTGCACAAGCTCACTTGGTGTAATTATTTGCCTATTCTCCCATCACTTGCTAATAATTTATCTGCAATAAGTAAGGTCGTACGATTTGAAAAGTTACTTAGCTTCTAGCCCAAGATCATTTAAAAGTTGCTCGGTAATGATAAGAGTTCATAGCCAAGGCATAACTTATGAAGCGGGGCGCGAAGATTGGCGAGTCCGAAAAGGCCCTAACAAGGCATGAGGATTCAATCTTATTGCTAAAGATCCAAGGTGATGTGAAAATCATTATTCCCAAAATCAATATGAAGGATCAAGACTCACAACGAAAAGCAATCAACTCCCGTAAAGATCATGGAAAAGTCTATCCGAAAAGACCCTAACAAGGTATGAGGATAAATAGATCCAAGTCCGAAAAGGAGGCGGATTGTTGTATCTCAAAATCCCAATTAGAGATTGAAGAAATAATCATGAAGTCGTGGTCAACAAAGTTGGAGCACCCCTCAAAAGTCTCCAAGTGAAGAAACTCTATTAACGATGAGAAGACCATTATCTCAAGCACGTCTCTCAAGATATGAAGTATGAAGTACATGCCAAATATCGGCCGGAGAAAAGTCTCAAATCATGAACCGAGTTATGCCAAGATATGAACTTTTTGGTATCCCGAGAAGCAGTTTTAAGAGATTTTGTCCTTTAGCTAACTATTGATCAAATCGTCCTACTTTGCTTTCAGCCTAAATAAACTATCGAAATAAGTCCAAAAATGCATCTTCATGATCATTCTAAGACAAAAATAAAATATAAGAGATACACCCAGGAATAAGGGAGTTTAAGCATTTAATTAAGCCATGTGTGTAAGTGTTTGATATGCTAACTTATAATAACAATGATCTCGTTTTTAAGCTTAGTTTGGGGAACGTGAAACTTGAGGATGATAAATCTTCGCAGCACCAAAGCCCTAATGTAAGTCCTTGATCTCTTTTCAAGTTATTTCCATCGTTTTGTTTACTTTAATGATTTGATTTCTCTTAGTACTTTAATTTTTATTTAGTAATATTTTAATAAGGCCAAGGTTGATTGATTATGAGAAAAGTGTAAATTTGCTTTATCATTAAGCATTGCATGAGGGCATGACAATGGTTAAGTGTAGGGAATTTGATAGGTGTGAAAACACCCATCCTTTTACCACTTAATTTTGGCTAAAACGAGACCAAAACACGTATTTAATATCATTTGTTTGGAATTATGCGTGGTTTTTGTATTTATTGTGTTTTCAGAGTCAACCGGATGAATATTGAAGAAAACATGGGGTTGCACGGGTTTTATCGAGGAAAAAGACTCAAGACGAAGTCTATTGTCCAAGAGATGCAAAAGATTTGAAGTCATTGTGCCTATTTGAAGATTTATCGAAGAATAGAGCCAAAGATGGAAGATTCATATATGTCGAAGAACTCGAGTCTATTAAACAAAAGATTATAAGACGAGTTGGAATTATTCACCGACACTTCTCAAAATCCAAAGTCGGAAACGTTTATTTAAAGAAACGTGAAGACTAAAGAAGAAAGAAGAAAAGAAGCCCAAACCAAAGCCCATTCACAAGCCCAACATCACACGCCTATAAATAGGACTTTACTTCACAATTGGAGCTAGTTAGTCTTTTAGTTAGTTTTTAGTTTTTCATTCTCTCTAGTTTTAGAGAGAGAAAGTTCTAAACTTTCTCTCACTAGTTTTCATCTTTCTTTCTTTCAAGATCAAACCTTTGTATTGTTTTTCATTAATCAAGTTTAATTTCAAGATTTTAATCTTTAATCTCATTCTTCCTTTCTTGATTTTAATTAACTTTTGGTACGAATTACTTATGATCCGTGTTGTTCATCTATGTTTTCGTGCTTAAAAAGTTAATCTTTTTATGTTTCCTTAAGTTTCTATACAAATAAGCTTTAAGATCTTTGTGCTTATTGGCTTATTTGTTAGTTTAGCTTATTTACTTTTTAAAGTTTTTATAAAAAGTTCATCTTTTTATTATTTGATTTATAAGTTTGCTCATTTAAAGTTTAGATAAGTTGTTTTTAGTGCTTATTCGATCCGTTTCATCATAGATCCGTCCTAGTTTTGGTGATTGGCTTATTCCATAGCTTATTGCTTTGCTTAAATTTCGGATAAACATCATTATCGGAAAGGGCAAAGCCCTTTTCCGACCAGGTATTCCGACCAGTAGCACTCCCCTTCATTCCGATCACCCGATCGGAAAAGGGTTTCATAGATTCCGATTTGGCTTGTTTTCATATTCCGATTGTAGCATGTTTTTGAAGATTCCGATTACACCATTTTGTTCACATTCCGATTGCCTTAAATTTTGAGATATTCCGATTGGCATATTTTTTGGTATTCCGATTAGTGTAGTTTTGGAACATTCCGATTGCACCTCTTCGTCCATTATTCCGATCAGCTGGCTCCTCAACATTCCGATCAAAGTGATCGGAATATATTCCAATTAGTGCATTTTTCTATTATTCCGATTGGGGACCTTTGGTTATTCCGATTGTTTAAATTATTGTTTTTACAAAGTCTCCAAGATTTAGTTTTATTTAGTGTTCAAGCATTTTTCTAAATTTGTCGTTAAGTTTTCAAGCATTTATTTTTAAACTCGTCTATTTAGTTTAATCTTTCAAAGTTTTAATTTTACTCTTCGACACGTACTTAATTGTTATTAGTTCAATATAGATAAACAAACCAACTCCTTTTTATTAACCAAGAACAAATCATTCCACTTAGAACCGTGATCAATTCGAGAGGATTCCGAGAACAATCTAGAACCCCAATGAAAACCCATGTATTATCTATCATCTCTCGTTCTCCACAATTTAAAATCTCAAGGAATGAGACTCGTGGATGCTTAGCCAATTAAATCAAATTTTTGAGTTCTCAAGTCATCTATAGGATCTTGCGTCTTCTTAGACTTTTTCAAGTTTAGAATTTGCATTTTAAAGTTCCCTTGATAAACCACTTTCTAGGATCAATTATAGGAACGTGCGAAATTTTTTTGTTCTTAACCCGTAAGAGTTAAGACTTTCGCGTTTTATAGTTCCCTATATAAAAGCCTAGCAAAACTTGACTTAAACACGTTAAGGACACTAGCTAGAGTAAACTTAGATAAGTAAACTCGGGTTGAGTCAAAAGATTCATGACGTTGAAAAATTTAAAACCACTTTATTAAACTTTATTTTAGCAGAGAAAGTAAATAACGATAACAAAGGAAAAACTATTAGGCCAAAATAGATTAAAATTTTTGAAAAATGTCGAAAAATCAATTTTTTGGTTAAAATGAGGACATATACAAGGAAAAGCCCACTTAACTTCGATAGAAGTCCCCCAACACTTAATATAAACATTGTTCTCAATGTTTAAGCATGTGAGAGTAAACTCCCCTACACTTAGGACATTGTGCACGTTGTTTAAATCTTGCTAAGGAAGAGACAACTAAAGTGATTCCTATTTTAATATTAGAAAATATAAAATAGTGAACCAAAAGAGTTTAGGATAGAACCGGGAAGACGGGAGCACGGAATTACGGGTCATCAAAAGTCATCAAGAGTGGATCTTTGAATGCTCCAATCCCTGCACATCATAAGAAAGAAAACAACAAACATATACTAGGGTTCCCCCCTACACTTATGATGAAAATGGATAAAAAAGGATAGATACTCTGGTTGCCTCCCGAGAAGCGCTTGTTTTTGTTCACCGAGTCGTGAGCCTGACTCGTCCCCGAATTAAATGGTCCATGGGGAAGCCTCAAATGTAATACCGGGATCAAAGACCTTGTCCTCGTTCCCGGAGGAAAATAATAAAGGAGAGGCAGGAGGATAAGTCTTGAAGGGTAGAAAAGTCCTTTCAACGTACGAAAAGTATGTGAAATCATGATCCACGGGAGGTGGGGTGGGTAGAGGAATCAAAATGTCAGCCCCAAAAGACATATGAGTATCATTGAGCGGCAAAGCCGTAAAGGTGTCAATCAGAGAATGATCAATGTCACATCCCGGGTCAAAGCACTCATCCTTATGAACGTGAATCTCTTCGATTTCTTTATCATAGATAGGCTCGTCGAACCAAGGTTTATCGTTCCCCTCATTGAGGATTTTAGAAATTCTCTCGAAGAGATCACGATCAAGTATGAAACCCTCATTCATATGTGGGGATTGTTGATAAGTTAAATCTTCACGAATGTGGTAAAAGTAATTCTCATTAGAGGAGTGTTGATTAGGTAACTCCTTGATAATTGGATGTTTGGTCATGTGAGTTGGTTCGTCATTAGTATTAAAAATAAGACGTTCCAACTCATCAAGTTCGGCCTCGATATTGGAAAAATCGTCCTCACTCGTAGGTGGAAGTAGAGCTAAAAGAGATAGCTCTCGGTCGATAATTTCCTCAATCTCGGGCTCGAATACGAAATCATCATACTCACCACCTGTTGAACTCTTGTTGGGAGAATCAATTATCGCTTGTGGACTTGTGAGTATGTGATCATTGACTAGCGAAGCGACCTCGTCCGTAAGCTCCGCAAAAGTCGGTACATCACACCCCTCATCGAATAATGTGTCGAGACCATAATCACTAATCTTAATCGATATATCACAATCCTTAGACGCATTAGGGATATCAAGAGTAGGAGTAGTAATCTCAGAAGATGGGTTGAGATCATAGATATCATCCTCGTTATCATCATAATAGTAGTATGGACGCACAAGAGGAGGAGTATAAGCACTAAGATTAGCTACTTGCTCTTGTCGCTGATCCTCTTGACATTTTTCGATGTATTTATTGACAGATGCTTGAAGTCTTTGAAATTGGTCAAAAAGAGTGGCTAGTTGCTCAGCAGGAATTGCAAAAGAGGGTTGATGATCGAGGGAGTGTTGTGGGGGCTCAAAATTTTGAAAACCGGAATTATAGCACGGATGTGGCTCATAATAATTCATCGGATGAGAAGAATTATAACAATGATTTGGCTCATAATAATTCATCGGTTGACAATAAGAAGTATCATGAGGGCCCCACAATGAATGGAGCACGGGTATTGAGAAAAACCCGGTGCGTCTTGTGGATAGCTATTACCATTGTCATAATTGTAACCCGTTTCTTGCTCGTCATGCGACGGGTATCGAATAGGACACACAATATGCCAATGAGAATCGCTTGCACAATATATGAAAGGGGGGGGGGGGGGAGTGGGTGGATTAGAAGAAAAGGATGAATTAGTCGAATTGCACGATGGAAAAAATCCAAAATGGGAAAATTGTGAATTGAAAACGGTTGGAAGATCTTTTCCGCATTGCTCGCAATAACACAAATCACATGATTCGACATCATATAATCGTCCTCTACACCTTCCGCAATACGAATCTATGAAGAATTAAAAATAAGAGGGGTTGAGAAAAAGAATTAAACACAATGGAGGATAAAGAGGAATATTTTTGGTGCAAAACTTTGAAAAAGAAATGCTTTTTATAATTTTTTATATGTTTTTGTATTTTTGAAATTTTTTAGTTTTTATGGATTTTTGATAATTTTGAGCAAGAAAAATAACGTTCAAAAGTGAACGGATCCCAAAAGCCAACGCGTCTCTCACAAAAACCGTTAATCTTTACGAAAAGAGCCGACAGGGGCGCCATTTTAATAACCTTTTTTAGTATATTAAAAATTATATCTTTGTTCGTTCTCGGTATCTTAACGAATTGATTACCGGTTAAAAGTGCGACTCAGTCATTCTTGGTGACTAAAAGAAGGTTTGGTTATCTATTTCTACTTAAAAGGTAAAAGCGAAATGTAATAAAAATAAACCAAAAACAAATAACTAATAATAAAGGAGCAAAACAAATAATAAAACGTAAATTAAAACAAAACAATTAATAAAAATAAAACTAAACGAAGAAATTAACTTTCGACTGAAAATAAAATTAACTTAATGAAAAAGGAGAAAATAAAACTGTGAGGGTACTTTAAAACTAAACGAGACAAAAGCTAAAGCGGGCGCTAAATAAAAGATAAAACTTAAATTTTACGAAAAATTAATAATACTAAAATTTGATGAAAAATATAACTAAAAATACGTGACTATGATAATATGAAAACTATCACAATATGAAAAACTATCACAATATGAAATCTATCACAATATGAAAACTATCACAATATGAAAACTATCACAATATGAAAAATTATAATATGAAAACTATCACAATACGAAAACTATCACAATATGAAAACTATCACAATATGAAAACTATGACAATATGAAAAATTATAATATGAAAACTATCACAATATGAAAACTATCACAATATGAAAACTATCACAATATGAAAACTATCACAATATGAAAAATTATAATATGAAAACTATCACAATATGAAAACTATCACAATATGAAAACTATCACAATATGAAAACTATCATAATATGAAAAATTATAATATAAAAACTATCACAATATGAAAACTATCACAATATGGCTGTTAAAAATTGGGCAGCGTTTCGTCACAATAAGCCTTAAATCCGGATCGCAATCCACGATGCCAGGGGCAATCGCAATACGTCGATCGGAATAAGGGGGAATCGCAAAATGTCGATTGAAATGTAGAAACCCTAAGGGTTATTGCGATCGCAAAGCTAGATCGGAAAGAGCTGTCACAATAAGCTATCACAATGTCAAAACCCTAATGATATTGTGATGGAAATATCACAATATTCGGATGGAGTAAAAATAAGCATAAACCCGAATAAGCACTTATCAAAAATTTAACCAAAACAACAATAAGAAGAACAAAATAAGCTACGAATGAAAAACTTATCAAAACATTAAATAAGCAAAATTTATAAAATAAACTTTTTTAAAAGATTAAACTTTTACGAAAACCAAATCTAAATAAGCACAAATTTGATAACTTTTAAAACACTAAAGAAACAAACTTTGTAAAACAAACTTTAAAAAGACTAAACTTTTAAGAAAACTTAAAAGACAATAAGCTAGATACGAAATAAGCCAAAAAGCATAACAAGCTTAAAGCTTAAATCGTATAAAAACTTAGATAGGAATAAAAAGATAAACTTTAATCAAATAAGCAATAAGATTAAGCAAAATGCATACTTAATCCGAATCAAGATCAAAATCAAAAACAAGAAAAGTAGAATAAGATGGATAATGAAAAGCTTGATTAAAGGAAAAGATTCAACAATTAAAAGTAAAGATTAAAACTTACAAATTTAAGGTGCAAGACAAGGAATTTAAATTGATAAGAAACTAAATGGCATGAAAATAAATGGTGGAAGAACTATGTGTCAAATAGCCAACAAGAATAAAAATGAAATGAAGGTGGAATATATATAGGGGAGAGTGGTAGGTGGTTTGGTGGAGTTGTTGTTCTTTCTTTTCTTTTCTTTCGTCTCGTATTTAAATTAAAGTCTCGACTTTGGCTCGGGATTTATCGATAAAATCTTGAACTCGTCTTATAATTTCTTGATTTATTAGACTTGGGTTCTTCGACTTGTAAATCTCCCGTCTTTGATCCTTTTCTTCAATAAATCTTCAAAATAGGCCCATTGACTTCCAATCTTTTGCACTCTTGATCTTTTGACTTCGTCTCTTGTCTTTTTCTTTGATAAAAGCCTGTGAAAGCTCGTGTTTTCTTCCTTTTTCATCTTTTGGTCCTACAAACACAAACCACGCATAATTCCGACATTTACGACATAAAATACACGTTTTGGCTTGGTTATTATTATAATTAAGTAGTAAAAGGATAAGTGTTTTAATACTTATTAGTTAGGCTCCAACAAAACCAACAAAAAATGGAACAAGGTCAACATAAGATTGAACAAGCCTTACTTAGGTTGGAGCAAAATGCAAAAGCCGAGAAAGAGAAAGATAAGGAGGAACGTAAAAAGACGGAAAATAGACTTTTACATGCTATCATGATGAGTAGAGCCTATACTTCGGGTGGTCTTCCTAGTAACACCGTGTCAAAACCGAAGGGAGAGATGAAAGTGATTACCACACGTAGTGGTAAGACCTTTAAGGAACTGACTTCTCAACCAATTACTCCACCAGTGGAGGAAATTGAGGAAGAATCTGAGGTGGTGGTCGAAGAGGAGCATATCCTAATCCCACGAAGTACCGCTCAAACCACACCTACGGTTGACCCATTACCATCTTGGAACCCGAGATTCCAAAGGCTATGCCTATGTCCCAACCCACACCACCCTTACCTTACCCATCGAGACTTCGTAAGGAGAAACGGCAAGAACGTGACAATAACCAATTCGAGCTTTTTATGAAAATGTTTCATGATGTACATTTCAATGTAAGTTTTGTCGAAGCCTTGGTCATGATGCCTCGATTTGCCGCTAACTTTAAGAGTATGTTGAACAACAAGGAGAAATTGCAACAATTGTCTAGTTGGTCATCGGTTTATCTTAACCGCATACCTCAAAAATTCGGTGATCCCGGTAAATTTTTTATTCCATGTGCAATTCAAGATATGGACGAATGCTATGCCTTGGCCGATATTGGTGCTAGTATTAACTTGATGCCTCTTGCAATCTTCAAGTCTCTCAATCTTCCTAATCTTACTCCTTCACTAATGTCTATCGAATTGGCCGATCATTCCACAATTCCCGCATGTGGATTGGTCGAAGACGTTTTTGTGAAAGTGGGAAAGTTCATTATCCGGTAGACTTTATCGTTGTTAATAAGTGTGAAAACACTTATCCTTTTACCACTTATTTCCAATAATAACAAGACCAAAACGTGTATTTTATGTCGTAAAAGTCGGAATTATGCGTGGTTTGTGTTTTTATTGTGTTTCAGGATAAAAATATGAAAATGGAAGAAAAAACGGGCTATCACGGGCTTTTATCGAAGAAAACGAGAAAAGACGAAGTCAAAAGATTTAAAGTGTAAAAAGAACGGAAGTCCAAGGCCTATTCTGAAGATTTATCGAAGAAAAAGTCTAAAGACGGAAGTTTAATGAAATCGAAGAACTTAAGTCTAATAGAAGAAGAAAATTATAAGATAAGTTCAATTTATATCAACAAATCCCGAGACGACTTAGAGAAAGACAAAGAATTTAAATCGAGTCGAGTCGAGAAGAAAGAAAGAAGGAAGCAACACATGCACTCCCCACCTCCTATATATACCCTCTTAATGACACATTAGGAGGGTGTTAGTTAGTTAAGCTAGCTAGATTTATTTTTCTTTCTTTAGTTTTCATTTTAGAGAGAGAAAGCGTTTAACTTTCTCTCACTAGAACTTCATCTTTTCTTTCCTTTCATGTTTAAGCTTTGATTTAATCTTTTATTTTGAAATCTTTAATCTACAAGTTCAAGTTTAATCTTTTAATCTTAATCTTCTTCTACCTTTCTTTATTTTTGAGTTGTTTTTGATCCGTTATAATCTTTGATTTTGCTTAAATTTGATGTTTATGTGATTAAAAAGTTTATCTTTTTAATCCTATATAAGTTTTTATACGATTAAGCTTAAGGCTTGTTATGCTTTTTGGCTTATTTAGCATTTAGCTTATTTACTTTTTTAAGTTTTCTTAAAAGTTTAGTGTTTTTAAAGTTTGTTTTATAAAGTTTACTTATTTCGTGTCTTAAATGTTTTTAAATTTATGCTTGTTTTCATTTGGTTGAGGTTTAAATAAGTGCTTTTTCGACTTGGCTTATTTGTGCTTATTCATTTTTGCTTATTCTACTTTTGAATCCCATCGTAACTGCTTTGATGTTTTACCCAGTACGATCGAGTAAGTGTGATCGCATAAACCCCTAGGGTTTCTACTTGCGATCCATTACTGCGATCCTTAGTACGATCGTTCGCTACGATCACACTTTTTAATCCACACCACGATCACTTGTTGTGATCGTGGGTACGATCATAGAGTGCGATCTGTGGCTGCGATTTCCTTGGGTGCGATCACTTGTTTCCATCGCATTGAGTGCAATTACTTGGCCACGATATAGGCTACGATCGATTGTTACGATCGTGGGCCACGATCACCAAGTACGATCGAATAGTGCGATCCCTCATTCTTGAGTGCGATCCACCACTGCGATCTGAGTATGATCGTGTTGCGATCTGACTTATGTTTTTGTTTTATTTATCTTAGTTTTAAAATTTAACTTTTCCCGCATTTTTACTTAGTATTATTTTTAAACGAGTTTTGTCTTAGTTTATTTTTACAAATTTATAAGTTTTACAAAGTTTCAAGTTTTAAATTCATTACGTTTTAATTTCCAAAAAATGCACGCTTCCCGAAATCTCTGTTTTTACAAAGTGTTTTTCTAGTAATTTTTAGTTTAATTTTTAAAGCTTTCATTTTTACTCAACGACTTTTTTATATTTTCTTATAGTTTAAAATAGATAATCAACCCATTTTATTTTCCACCAAGAACGACTGAGTCGCACTAATTACTAGTAATCAATTCGAAAAGACTGGATCAACGAACTTTCATAACTAAGTAAAAGCTAGTTATTAAATGGCGCCGCTGCCGGATCTTTTCGTTAAGATTAATGGTTTTTAGTGAGAGACGCGTTGAATTTTTGGAACCGTTCATTCTTGAACGTTATTTTCCTTGTTTTAAAATTTTCAAAAATCCATAAAAATTAAAATTTTCAAAAATCCAAAAAAATAGAAAAACGTAAAAAACCAAAAATATTTCTTGTCTATCTTTCTTTTCTTTTTGTAGGTGTGTATGCGTACCCGTGCTCGTAAGAAGAAAGCAATTCAAGCCGAAGTCGTAACTCCACCTGTTGTCACCATGGACAATCGACCAATTATCGAGCTTTTGCAATCGCAAGTGGAGGGCAACACTGATGCAATTGTCATACCCGAGATTGGAGCCAACAACTTTGAACTCAAATCCGGCTTCATTCAAATGGTCTCTGCTCAACCTTTCTTTGGGCGTACACTTGATGATCCTCATGACCATATAAAAAGGTTTATTCAACTCACTAATACGGTTAAATATAATGAGGTTTCACAAGAGGTGATTCGCTTGCAACTTCTTCTTTTCTCCTTAGTGGGACAAGCCCGCCATTGGCTTGATAAAGAACCGCCACAAAGTATTCTTACGTGGAAGGATTTAGAGACTAAATTCATTAACTACTTTTTCCCACCCTCACGTACTACCGCTTTGCGGAATGAAATCATTACCTTTAAACAAAAGTACGGTGAGACATTTAGTGAATCTTGGGACCGTTTTAAGGAACTTTTACGAAAGTGTCCACAACATGGTTTCACAAAAGTACATCAAATAAATACTTTTTACAATGGGTTAAGCATGAATGACCAAGATTCACTAAATAGTGCTTCGAGGGTAATATTTTGGTTAAGTCTTCTACTGCCGCTTGAGATATTATTGAGAATAAGTCTAGAGTGCAAACCAAGAGTGTTCGGACTAATGTGGCTAGTGCTAGTACCAGTGAGAGCGACAAGAGAATTGATAAGCTTACTTCGCTTGTTGAAACACTTGCTCTACAAAAAGCTAACAATACCAAAGCCATCAATGCGCAAGTTAATGCTTTGAGTCAGTCATGTGAAATATGCGGGGGTTCTCATTCATACACCGATTGTCCTTCGACTCATGACAATCCGGAAAATGTGTATGCCTCCAACGGTAACTTTTCTACGGGAGGCTATCAAGCACGTCCTCAAGGTGACCGCAATTTGCTCAGTTATCGTTCAAACAACTTCCTTTCACCACCCGGTTTTCCCCCACAAAACCCAAACAACCTCAATCGCAACAATCAAAATCAACCACGAGCTCCAAATCAATATCAAACCCAAAGAAACCCATATCCACCCCAAGGAAACAATCAAATTCACCAACCACCGGCTTATAAACCACCTACCTACCATGCTCTTCCTTCCACCCAACCCACCGCAATCAAGAGGTTGACACTTACATAAGGACTAATGATGCGATAGTGTAGTACCTTCAGCGGAAAATGGCCAACTTGAAAGGAGATATGGTGAAACAAGGGAATGATCTTCGTGCCGATATGCGAAACTCTTTGAGTAGTCAAACGAATGACTTAAGGGACATGATTGCTAGTTTCTTCCAAAGTAATCAAGCCTCTGGTTCGGGTTCTCTTCCGAGTAACACCGTTGCTAATTTCAGAGGGGAGATGAAAGCAATCACCACTCGAAGTGGATAAGGTTTAAAGGAACCCGAGCTTCCTACACCTACACCGGTGATTGTGACAAAGGAAAATCAGTCCCCTTCTCCAATTCCTCCACCTTCTACTTCTCCAATTCCTCCACCTTCTACTTCCACCCCTCCACCACCCAAGGATGTGAGTGAGAATTCCATTCCAAATCCTTCATCTCAAACCAATATACCTTATCCCTCAAGGTTGAGGAAAGAGAAATTGAAGAACAAGTATGATATTCAAGTTTCTAACTTTCTCAAAATGTTTAAACAACTGAATTTCAACATCTCCTTTGCTGAGGCTCTCGCTCACATGCCGAAATATGCTAAAATGTTTAAAGATCTTCTCAGTGATAAGGAGAAACTTCTTGATATCGCTCAGACCCAACTTAATGAGAATTGCTCCGCAGTGCTCTTAAGGAAATTACCCACCAAACTTGGTGATCCGGGTCGTTTTCTCATTCCTTGCAACTTCCCCAGGGTAGAGAGTTGTATGGCCCTAGTCGATCTAGGTGATAGTATAAACTTAATGCCATTAAGTGTTTGGAAATAATTATCTCTACCCGAGCTAGTCCCCACACGAATGACATTGGAATTAGCTAACCGTACGGTTGCTTATCCGGTGGGGATAGCCGAAGATGTCTTCATCGGTGTCGACAAATTCACCTTTCCAGCGGATTTTGTTGTCGTTGACTACGAGATGGACCCCCGTGTTCCATTAATCGTCGGATGTCCATTCTTGAGGACCGGTCGCACTCTCATTGATGTAGCCGCAGGCGAATTAATCATGAGAGTTGGTGACGATAAAATCGTCTTCAACATGGGTAAACTTTCTAAGCAGCCTTCTGAAAACGAGAGCGTTAATTTCATTGATGTTCTTGATGAGGCTTGTGAAGAGCATTTCAAAGACGCTTGTAAAAGTGGTTCTTCTTCTCTACCCATTGTTGAGACTGTTGCCTCTATTGCTCCCTCACTCACTCCATTTGGAGAAAGTGATCTCCTTTTGAAAGAATTTGAAGCAACTTTGGGAGATGTGGACTTATAATATGACGATTCTCCCTCCAATTGGGATGAAGACATTCGTACCATTGAGAACCTTCTCAATGAGGACCATATTTCTCCACCATCTCCTAAGGAAATCTCTATCGATGAACCGAATTTGACTACGCCTTCCATCGAAAATCCTCCAGATTTAGAGCTTAATGATCTGCCGTCTCATCTCGAATACGTGTTCCTTGACGACAATAAGAAGTTACCCGTCATCATCGTAAACGATTTGAAAGAAGACGAAAAATCCCGACTTATCGTTGTGCTGAAGAATCATAAGAAAGAGATTGCTTGGAAAATCTCTGATATTTGTGGAATTGATCCTCACTTTTGCTCACAAAAAATTCTCATGGAGGACGACTTTAAACCCACTTTTCAAAGACAAAGAAGGGTGAATCCCAAGATCCATGACGTTATCAAAAAAGAGGTTATCAAACTTCTTGATGCAGGAATGATCTACCCTATCTCGGATTCACCATGGGTTAGTCCGGTCCATTGTGTGCCTAAGAAAGGCAGAGTCACCGTTGTGCCCAATGAAAACAACGAGTTGATTCATACTCGTCTCGTTACAGGATGGAGAGTTTGTATAGACTATCGCAAACTCAATGATGCTACGAGAAAGGATCATTTTCCCCTTCCTTTTATGGACCAAATGCTTGAACGTCTAGCGGGTAATGACTATTATTTCTTCTTAGACAGTTTCTCCGGGTATTTTCAAATTCCCATCGATCTTAAAGACCAAGAGAAAACCACATTCACTTGTCCTTATGGAACATTTTCTTACAAACGAATGCCTTTCGGCTTATGCAATGCTCCCGAGACTTTCCAAAGGTGTATGATGGCTATCTTCCATGACATGGTTGAAGAAACTATGGAAGTCTTCATGGATGATTTCTCGGTCTATGGTGATTCTTTCTCTCATTGCCTTGCCAATTTAGAACGTATGCTCCAACGGTGTGAAGACACTCGTCTCGTTCTTAATTGGGAAAAATGCCATTTCATGGTAAAAGAAGGCATTGTTCTTGGACACAAAATCTCCAAAGCCGGTCTTGAAGTCGACCGTGCTAAAGTCGATGTTATTGCTAAATTGCCTCCACCTTCAACCGTGAAGGGTGTGAGAAGTTTCCTTGGTCATGCGGGATTCTATCGTCGATTCATTCAAGATTTTTCTAAAATCGCTCGCCCGATGACCCACCTCTTGGAAAAAGATGCTCCTTTCATCTTTTCTAAAGAGTGTCTTAAATCCTTCAATCTTCTTAAGGACAAGCTAACTAAGGCACTGGTCTTGGTTACCCCTAATTGGGAGCTACCTTTTGAATTGATGTACGATGCTAGCGACTTTGCCATTGGAGCGGTTTTCGACCAAAGAGTGAACAAACACTTCCAACCAATCCATTATGCTAGCAAGACAATAACGGGGGCTCAATTGCATTATACCACTACCGAAAAAGAGCTTTTAGCTGTAGTGTATGCTTTTGAAAAATTTCTCCCCTATCTTGTCCTTTCTGTTATTCCCATATCAATCCATAACACAAGATTTAGATGATATTTAGAGAGAGAAAGAGAAGAAAGTAGAGAGAGAAACAAGAGAGAATTTGGAAGGTTAATGTTTACTAGAGAGAGAAAGTAAAAATCAACCAACACCCTTTTCCACACATGGAAGAGCGTATATATACCCTTGGCTTGTTGGGCCGTGGGTTTAAGTGACTTGGGTCGGGCTTGGCTTTGTTTTGGGCTTACACCCCTAACTTATACAATATTAGCTTAAAGTCCAAGCCCGGTTTTCCCGACTAACCTATTACAATATAAGACCATTTACGACTAAGATGACCTATTACATTCTTGTTCGACTATATAAAATATAGGGCTAACAATCTCCCCCAATGTATCGGTCATCTTAAAAAGCTTAAAAAGCATAAGATGATTGAGTGAATACATTCTTGTAGAGGAGATCTTCCTGCTTTGGTCTTGTATCTTGGTCTTGATCTTGTTTGTGACGGCTTTGTTCCTTCATGCTTTTGTGATCTTTATCTGAGCCTTTGTCATTTGACTTTGAGTGCTTGAGATCTTCAATCTATTCTTGATAGTATTCATCTTGAGCTCTTGTGACAAGATGACCTATTACATTCTTACATTCTTAAGTATCTTGAATATCACCATCTTGTGCTCTTGTGACTTCTGAATCAACATCGGTTACACAACTACGCCACCTTCTTGATATGCAGCAACATATATAGACACGGATAAAATGGCTTTGAACATTTCAGCCTAACTCCGTAGCGTTTTACCTCCGGTCGGTGAAGACTGTTTAGACGGTATTAGATACCGTACCTGTAATCAGGTAGATTCGATTAAGAACCTCCTTGACAGGGTTTCCCGGCTGTAGTAGCCACTTCTCTTTACTCGACCGTCTCAAGGCAGACTGAGAACGTAAAGAGTAAATCATAAGGATAAATTATTCGTCTGATTATAGTCGTCAATTCAGATTTCCTGGAACAAGTTTGATTCTAAAAGAATCGCACCATTGTTGCTTTCCAGTTTGTCACAAGCTTGATTCATAGAGAATCTTGCGAGTCACCTACCGCAGTGCTGTTTGATGTTGTCACTGGAAGGATTTCCATTCGTCACTGTGAACACTAAAGAGTGTCACTCTGAATGTTCTGGCAAGATCACATGGATTTTGCGAAGAAACCTGGAATCAAGTTTGAATCAATTAAGAATCCAAACTTAGTTGCATTCCAGTACTCACAAGTTTGATTCGTGTTGAATCGCACAAGTTACCTACCATGAGCTTGTTTGATGCTGGCTCAAGCAGGATTTCCATCTTCATTGTGAATCGTATCACTCAGATGTTCTGGCAATATCACAAGGATAATGCGTAGGACTCGATTGTGTCCTAATGAGGTGATAGATAGATCTCGTTTGGCTCTAGACTCAAATAAGTGCATTTTGGTAATCGGAGGCTCGAGCAGACTGCCACCTTTTCAATATTAACTAACTCGAAGTAAGAAATTCAATAGATACATATTGATCTCCGTGACAATGAGACAAGTTTCTTTTGAGAGAAACTCGAATGGCTGGGGAAGGGTTGTGCATCGCATCATTGGGTCCATGACACTTGTCTTCGATAAATGTGTTAACCCGGTTTCTGCCTAAGTTGCATAGAATATTCAACTCCTTCAATGCTTACCAACACGTCATTACTAGCACCTTGTTGTGATTGTTCCAGTGCTAGCTTAAGTAATTGGTCCGCATTCAGCTTCATTCAACTCCATCTTTCCTAAGGACAACTATTTCTAGCTATGGAATGTCCTTGGGTAGATCCCTCCGGTTCTGGTTGGATCATAGGACTCAGTTTCCTATCCTAAACCACCTTTTGACTCCATCATTCCGTCGTGGATAGTAGGATGTTTTGGGTATAGATCGTAACCATAAACCATTGAAAACCATTCAAAGTGCTTGATAAAAATCAAAACTTTTAACACTTTGAAAGTTTTACCTTTCTGAAAAGCTCCCCTACACACATGCATCGATATACGAAATGGTTTAGCATGTGAAGGAAAGAGTTGCACTTGAGTCTTTAAGATCACATGTTGTGATATATTACATTTTAATCACATTTTCTCCCCCTATCTCTAATATAAAAATATCATATTAGAGATACCAATTGATTAAAATATGAAAATTTCCGAAAACCGATTGGGAGAGAAACATGTGTGCACGCATGAATCATGGAACATTTAGTCGGGTTGCTCCCCCTCAACAATATATGTGTGTCTTGAGACAAAATTTTACAAAATTTTGGAAAAACGACACCACAAAATATGTTGAGGTACGGAGATGAAATGCCTTATCCAATATAGTATATTACATATGACAGTTTTAAACCATTTTCGGAATGTGTTGGATACATAAAATATGACAATTTTAGAGATGTACCAAACAACATTAAAGGCTTGATGTTAAAACGCTCCCCCTCAAAAATTGATCAAAGTAACATATGACAATTTTGAGATATAAAAACCACATTATGAGGAAGGGAGTGTTGAACAGACAATTTTGAAAGATTTAGATAAACCTTTTGAGAAATTCTTGAAAAATTGTGTTCAACGGTTTTAAAATAAACATGATAGAAGACTTCTATTCTCTTGTTTAGGGAAAGCGCACTGAAACGTACACTTCCCTTTCGGGTCCGTTTTGCATGAGCTCAAAACATTGATTGTTTTGTGACTAGCTCATGACCGAGAAAAATAAATTTCCCGTTGTGAAGGATAAGTTATCATCCGTGATAAACTTTCCTTAAGTTGAAGTTCGAGGTCGAAGCTGACATTTACTTAGAAATCATTTTTCATGAACGTAAAAACTTTGAATGTTTTTATAGGAAGCTCATGACCGAGAAATATTAATTTCTCGTTGAGAAGGATAAGTTATCGTCCGTGATAAACTTTCCTTATTTGAGGTCCGAGTCCTAAGCTGTGATGTGCTTAGAAGTCATTATGAGAGAAAAATCAAGCAGCTTCATTTGCCAAAACCTCCAAGTCTTCTGGAGTCATATACTTTATACCAAGACGGCCAACGAGATACTGAAACCTATTTTGAGACAGGGCTTTAGTAAACAAGTCTGCTATCTGGTACTCAGTTCTAACAAAGTATAATTCCACGATACCACGTTCCACTTGTTCCTTGATGAAGTGATATCTGACTGCGATGTGCTTGGTACAGGAGTGTTGAACCGGATTGCATGAGATGACTATGGCAGACTTTGAGTCACAATACATAGGTATTTTATCAAAGTGGAAGCCATAATCCGTAAGTTGAGTTCGCATCTAGAGGACTTGAGGACAACACACGGATAGAGCTACATTAACTGCTTCAGCTGATGAAAGCGAAGTACAATCCTGCTTCTTTGACGACCAGCTCACAAGCTTGTCTTCCCCTAGAAATTGTACGCAACCAGAAGTGATTTTTCGACTATCAAGGCAACCTGTGTGATCAGAATCTGAAAAGGCTGTTAGATGAAAACCGGTTCCCTTCGGATACCAGAGTCCCATGTGAATGGTATTCTTAAGGTACCGAAAGATCCTTTTAACCTCTTTGAGGTGCTTTTGAGTAGGCCTGGCTTGATCTCATGCACAATAGCATGTGGCATGATGAATATCAGGCCTGCTGGCTGTGAGGTACATAAGTGACCCGATCATACTACGATATCACGTTTGATCTATGGGATATGAGTACAAGTCAGCGTCTAGGGATTTGGTCGACAATGCTGTACCGACGCGAGCACATGAGGTCATACCATGCTTTTTAAGTATCTCTTGAGCATACTTAGCTTGGTTAATAAAGATACCACATGGGGATTGATGAATCTGGATGCCTAAAAATAATTTTAGCTCCCCCATCATTGACATTTCAAATCTTCTGTGCATTAATTTTTCAAAACGTTTTGAAAGTTTTGGGTTCGTAGAACCAAAAATGATGTCATCAACATAAACTTGCACCAGCAGTATGTCATCCCCATATTTGTTAATAAAGAGAGTCGGATCAATAGAACCTTTGGAGATTCCTTTGGACACCAAGAAGTTTGAAAGTTCTTCGTACCATACCCTTGGAGCTTGTTTAAGTCCATATACTGCCTTCTTGAGACGATAGACTTTGTCAAGATGATGAGGATCGATGAATCCTTCCGGCTGATTCACATACACTTCTTCCTTCAAATGACCGTTGAGAAAAGCAGTTTTAACGTGCATCTGAAAAACCGTGAAGCCCTTATGTGTAGCATAAGCAAGGAATATCCTGACTGCTTCCAAACGAGCGACTGGAGCGAATGATTCATCGTAGTCTATGCCTTCTTGTTGACGGTATCCCTTAACCACAAGACGAGATTTGTTTTCGATGATGGTTTGTTCTTCATTTAGTTTGTTTTTCCAGATCCATTTGAAATCTAAAATTGACATTCCATATAGTCGGGTTTGAGATTTAGGGCACCTCAGGACTTGATTCAACTTGCAAAATGTCACAAATGAGCTCAATAAGCCAAATAAATCAACAAAATCCCAATAAGCAACACCAATAAGCCAGAATGAACCAATAAGCACTTAAGAAAAAGTCAATTAAGTTGGTTTTCTAGTCTAACCTAAAAGTCAACCCACCAAATGCTCCAGTATGAACAAATGGGTCAAATAATGAGCACCTATTACAAAATCCAAGTTCTTGCTGGTTAAAATAAGCTATTTTAGCTTATTGATAAGCTGAAACCCAAAATACACTAGCAGTGGCTAGCAGTAGGGGAAAGGAGTTCCCACTGCTTTAACTATTTGACCAAGCTTTTTAGAGAGATCCAGTTGGATTCAAATGGAAACAAGGGCACCCTTGTGATCAGTGAATCACAAGGAGTCAAAAGCAACAAAGAAATCACAAATTGGTTCACACAATAAGCCCAGATTAATCAAACAGTCCATAGATATTGCATAGACTTGGAAAATAAGCTGTTATGAACACTTAAGTAGTTTTAGCATGAATAAGCACTCCAAATTCAACAAGATGCATACACAAGCTATATAAACTATGAATAAGCACAAAAAAACTTAAATCAAGCACTGAAACAAGGTATGGAAAAAGATCAAAGCAGATTATAGTTACTGATATGAACTACAAGTACTCATGCACACTTTGCTGATCTAATTGACCACAGATCCAATTTCAAGCACTCAAATCTCTTTCCCTGGTGTAATTAACCTAGTTTAATCACTTGTTAACCCTAGTCTATGATTAGATCTAGGTGTCCCTTAAACTATAGCCAATTTTATCAAGTAACAAAGATTTTATAGCCCTTTTATGGATTTGGGTGTTTCAAACCACAAAACCTGCAAATAAGTGACCAAGTATACCAAATAAACAAGTACCAACAGATAACAACACAAGACAACCACTCAACAAACCACAAAACCTTCTTATGCAGTTAACCCAAACACCCCTTAATAATCTGTTTTGACAAATTTTCAAAGGATAATCCAGATCTAACCCACAAATCAAGTCAATAACAATCCAATAACATCAAACCAACACAGACAAACAAGATTCAACCAAAATAACACAGATTCCACAATAATCATGCAAATTCACAAATATTCAGAAAATAAAAGAGAAAATGAAAAAGGAGAAGGGTGCAAACCTCCAAGACCTACATCCAGGCCCTGGATTGTTTGAGCTGAGGTACTAGCAGAACAAGTACCAGCTTCCAATGTACCTGCTAAGAAGAACAAACCAAAGTGATGAACAAATATCAAACACTTTCTGATTTTCGAAACACAAGTCTTATTGGTTAAAACCTTGCCTCAAAAACCTTCAATCATATAAGTGGAACTCAGATTTAGGCTATTCTAACACCAACTTTTAACAAAACATAAAAGAGATTTCATAAATATCAGAAAATCAAATTTTATTAACTTAAAAAGGGATTACAAAGATTGATAGCCTAAAACTGGAACAAAGGGACTCTCATAGGTTGAGGTCTCCTTTTATAGACATATGCTAAGCTAACACTGTTCACAAACCCTAGAAGTGAAATTCCAATATTATCCTTGAGGTCTTCTAGTCGTTTCTTTGATGTGAGCTGTCCAAATTGATCAGGGACGTTTATCTTAGCTTTGGGGTGAAGCTAAGAGTCTTTGCCGTTGATTTTGACACGTGGCAGGCCTTGGAGAGAAAGTCGTCACATGATTGGTGGACGGGTTTGAATGGTGGGGTCACATGGTGAGTGGGAGTGAGGGTTTTAAGGTTGGGATGGGTTTCTTGGCGTGTGAATCAAGTGTGGGTAAGGGTAATTGAAAATTACCCTTTGTTTTAAGTGATGTAAAAACTGGGTTCTTACTTGCTACAGTAACAATGTTTGATCCGTTTTTTGTGGATTGTGTTTGTGTTTGGCGCATTTTCTATTTGAATGTTTCAAATGGACATGTTTACCCCTTGTTCTTTTGGGAAAAAGTGTATAACAAGTATTTCAGCCACTAAAAACGAATTCCCTTTGTTATGAAAGTTTTCCTTTTCACATTTTTGGCACAAAACTTTGGCAAAAGGTTTTAAAGGGTTGTTTTTGCCATTTTTGGATATTTGAGGGACTGATCTTGGACATTCTTGATCTTCAAAGGTCTTCAATGTAACTTTGACTTCATGAGGGACCATTGTTGACAAATTAAAATTTATGAGGGACTAATCTTGCCATTTCTTCAAAGTTGAAGGACCTTTTTGAAATTTTGACAAACTTAAGGGACCAAACTTGTAATTATGAATTCACAAGGGTTTTAAGTGTCATTTCTTCATTGTTTGAGGATCAATCTTGCATATCTTCAAGTCTTCAAGGGTAAATGTTGGACAATTCATGAATTAGGGCCCGGTTCTTTGTACGGCTTCGTTTCTCGTGTCCGTTTTTCCTTGTTTCTTGTGATCTTTTGTCTTTTTCACGATATCCATACCTAAAACACAAGTAAACAAATACAAGCATAATATATGGTATTTTATGACATTTTTATGCATTTAAAGCTCAAAAAGACCGATGAGATCATGTATAAATGCCATCTCATCACTCCCCCATACTAAGCCATTGTCGTGCCCTCACGCAATGCTAGAATAAAGTATCTAAGCATTACCAAAGTTCAATTTTATTAACCTTTATTGAAGAGTAAAAGACTTGCAACAATACTACGAAAATGTGTAAAGACATAATGTATGATTTTCATCACGAAAGTGACTTCAGGGTCAAAGAATAGAAACAAGTAAATGTCCAATAGAGTAAATTTCGTCATCCTTGATTGTCATACATTCCATGCTAAGTGCAAAAACGAGATCATTGTTGGTACAAGTCACAATGCTAACACTACTCATACGTCCAAATTGTGTAATAGTTTTTCTCCCCGCAATCCTAGTTATTATAAAAGGAAATGTGTTACTAGCATTTTTTAACTATTTGTCATGGATCACAAGTGATTCATATTGACTTATTTGAGTAGTTATTAGTCCGAAAGCAAAGTAGCACGATTTAATCGATAGTTAGCCGAAGGACAAAATCTTTTAAAATGACGTCTCGTGTATCTCCTTAAGTTCATATCTTGGCATAACTCGTTTCACGATTTGAGACCTTTCTCGGACCGATATTTGGCATGTACTTCATATTTCAAATCTTGGGAAGACATTCTTGAAATTATGGTCTTCTCTTCATTTATTTGTAATTTCTTCACTTGACGTTTTTGAGAGATTCTTCATATTAGGACCACGACTTCATCATTTTTCTTCAATCTTTATTTTGGACTTTGATATACAACGATCCGCATCCTTTTAGGACTTGGATATATTTATCCTCATACCTTGTAAGGGTCTTTTTGGATAGACTTTCTCCATGATCTTTAGGGGAGTAATTGCTTTTCGTCGTGTGTCTCGATCCTTTATATTGATTTAGGAATAATGATACTTCACATCATCTTGGATCTTTAGCAACAAAATAGGGCTCCTCATGCCTTGTTAGGGCCTTTTTGGATCTTCACCAATCTTCGCGTCCCGCTTCAATAAGTTATGCCTTGGCTATGAACTCTATTCAACCCCGAGCAACTTTTAAACGATCTTGCGCTAGAGGCTAAGTAACCTTTCAAATCGTACGACCTTACTTATTGCAATTATTTTTATTCCTAGTGCATTGATCTTATGGGAAGAAAAAGCCACA
The DNA here is from genome assembly GCA_025667525.1 of Glebionis coronaria. Classification (NCBI taxonomy): domain Eukaryota; kingdom Viridiplantae; phylum Streptophyta; class Magnoliopsida; order Asterales; family Asteraceae; genus Glebionis; species Glebionis coronaria. The sequence goes on from JANFOE010000535.1 coordinate 297,596, forward strand.
ATTAAAAACATATGAGTTTTTGAAAGAACATTTTCATGTTCTATGTTTAGCACGATCACTTGTCTAACTCTATCATCTTTCGTTCTTCACTATATAAAGACCTCTAATTAAAGAGACTCGTGAATACTTAGCCATGCAAGTCAAAATTAAGCCAAATTTGGATTAGCTTTCATTAAGACTATATCAAATCAAAGTTTTGGGTTTTCAAGCCACCTATAGGATCTTGCACTTTCTTGGACTTTTTCAAGTTTAGAGAATGCATTTTATAGTTCCCTTTATAAGTGACTTTCTAGGATTAATTATAGGAACTTGCGAAAAGTTCTTGTTCTTAACCCGAATGAGCTAAGACTTTCACGTTTTAAAGCTCCCTATATAAAAGTCTAGCAAAACATGAATTGAGCGGGTTAAGGAATGTAAATGGCTCCAAATGCCCATCAAGTCAAAAATTAGCTCTTATTCTACCCATCGGAAAATATACATTCGTGTCTTAAAAACACTTATTAAAACTAAGAAAAATTTTAAAACTGGGCTATTTTTAGACTTATTAGCAACAAAACAAAACATTGAAAGTTGGAAAGCGTGAGGGCGTAGCAAAGCAAGTATCTATTCACCCCATACTAAAAGTAAACATTGTCCTCAATGTTTCGAGTCTAAAGGTGGAGCACCCCCATACTAGAGAGGAAGAATCAAATGCTTAGGATCTAGCATGGAAAGGGTGATCAACAATATATCTAAAGCCGTTTATTAAGTATGCTAACAGATAGTAGTTAGAACAATAAAGGATATGTCAATGGATTCGTGAAAACTTCTTCAAGCAAACGATGGAGGCTCACGTAAACGATCACGAGAGTCTTCAATCGTAGATGATGATGATGATCTAGATAACACAATCAGAAACAACCACGAGACAACGAGTTGGAAGGGCACAAATCCCCTCTAATTAGTGATTAGTAAGCATGAAAGGATAAGCATGGGATCTCCCCCACGAGACACCTCGTTTTTGATTACCGAGTCATGAGCTCGAATCGATCCCCTCAAAATGTGAACATTTAGGGAAAATCATGGTATGGTCAATTTTTGATGGGGCTTACATGAAAAACAAGGCCCAAAAAGCAACCGGTGTTAAGGACTAAGTCCTTTAATGGTGCAAAATACCGGGATCGAAGATGGCGTGTCGTTTTTATTGGATAAACAAATCAACGCCACTTCAACATGTGCCATAAACTCAAAGAGTTTGAAGAAAAGAGATGAGAAGTAGAAGGGTGGGACAATTGGTAAGACAAACTTTTGAGCTACTCGAGGTTGACTCGCACCAAGCAAATAGATATAGTTTCCATTTATTGCATCGGTGGAAGACCGAGATTTCCCTTTACATGAAATTCTGGGATCAAATATCTCGTCCTCAGTGGAGAAAGGGGAGGGAACATAAGGGGCTTCCCCCACACTAAGTCCACACAAAGCATCGTCAAAAGGAGAAGACGAGCTTGTAGCACTCAAAACACGTGGTGATGACGGAGTTAGATTTGTAGAAAAATCTTTTAAATCACATTTAAAATCTTTTCCTTCTTTACCTTTTAAACTCTCCTTATGAAAACCCTTTTTGATTATGTCGAAAATATTTGGTGTTTCTAAGACGATGTTAGTCACACTAAAAATTCACACATTTGAAAACCTTTTTGGTTTTGGTGGTGGTAAGTTCTCAAAACGTTTGTCGACAAAGAAAACCTCCCCATCGGGGTCTACATATTCGTCATCCGAAAGATCTTCCGTAGAAACCAGCAAGTTATCAACACTTTTCAAGAACGAATGTTCGAGGTGAGGTGAAGGATTTTTCGATTCAAGTATTGATGGTTTCTTCTTTGTAGGCTTTACACTCATAACCTCCACCGGCGGAGGAAATGTTAAATTGTTTTTGGCGACATTTCCTAAAACTCTTGGTGAAAATTCTTTGCAAACGACATTGGTTGAATTACCATGGTTTAAAGTTGCAATAGAATAGACATGAGAAAGATTGGAGTTTTGTGTTGCATTGATGACAAGTTCTTCTTCATTGAAACACAGGGTGATTTTTCGAGCATGAACATCGATAAGTGCTCTTGATGTATCCAAAAATGAACGACCCAAAATGAGAGGAACTTTTTGATCGATAGGAATGTCTACAACGATAAAGTCAACGGGATAGTAAAACTTTCCGACTTTAACGATAACGTCCTCGGCTACTCCACATGCTAAAATCGTAGAATGATCGGCCATCTCGATAGACATGTTCGAAGGAGTAAGAGCCGGTAGCGAAATCGATTTGAAAATCTCAAGAGGCATTAAATTAATACTAGCACCAAGATCGGCCAAGGCGTAGCATTCCTCCATATCTTGAATTGCACACAGAATCAAAAATTTACCAGGATCACTGACTTTTTGTTTTATGCGGCTAAGAAAAACCGATGAACAACTAGACGATTGTTGTAACTTCTCTTTGTTGTTTAGCATACTTTTGAAGTTTGCGGCGAATCGAGGCATCATGATAAGAGCGTCGGCAAAAATTATGTTAAAATGTATATCACGAAACATTTTCATAAATAGCTCAAATTGATAATTATTCCGTTCTCGTGCCTTTTCCTTGTCACGTCTCGAAGGGTAAGGTAAGGGTGGTGTGGGTTGGACATTAGGCAACGACCTTGGAATCTCGGGTTCCATAATTGGTATTGGTTCATCCGAAGGTGTGGTATGAGCGGTACTTCGTGGGATTGTCATATGCTCCTTTTCGACCATCACCTCGGTCTCTTTCTCGATTTCCTTCTCCGTAGAAGTACTTGGACGAGAGATTGGTTCCTTAAAAGTTTTACCACTTCGTGTAGTAATAACCTTCATTTCTCCCTTCGGGTTTGCAATGGTATCACTTGGAAGACCACCCGAGGAAGAGGGTTTACACATGATTGCTTCAAACATTTTTGCCATTCGGTCCTCAAATTTTGATTGCCTAGCATCCACTTTTAACAATTCTTGCTTAATTTCATGTTGTCCTTGTTCCATTTTTTGTTGATTTTGTTGAAGACGTTGAACATTTCCTTCCATTTTATTAGCGTGAGTTTTAAGTTCATTAGCAAGTTCGTTTTTAAGCTCGTTTTTCAACACGGATCTTAAGCTAATCATCTCACGTTGCATGTTATCAAACTTAGCATCATTTGCTTTAGCATAATCCAAAAATTCTCCTTGAAGATTTTTAGTGTGAGCATTTTGAAAACCTTGTGTAGTGTTTTGAAAATCACGGTTTTGGTTTTGATTAGTGACTTGTCCATTCCCACTTTGATAATTCCCTTTGTTGTAGTTACGTGAATTGCCTTGATAATTACCACCTTGGTTGTTGTTTCGATAGTTATTAGCATTTTGATTTGGTGGAGCTTGATTTGGGCGGGAACCTTGGCCGTTTTGGTTATAAGTTCTCGTTGCTACGTAAGCACTCGAAGTGTTACCATCCGCGGTAATGCACTCGGAAAGATCATGAGCTCCACCACAAGACAAACAACTATTAGCAACCGCTTTAACCGAAGCGGAACTCAAAGCTTCTTGAGCTTTCCAGTGAGTCATAAGATTAGCAAATCTATCGAAAAACCGATTTTCCTCATTAGCTTCATCATGTAGGGCATTAATGCTACGAGACGATGACGACGATGACGAACCCAAATTGGCAACACTCGGTGTGTTACGAGGGCTATAAACCTTAGATCTATTCTCGATAATCTTTAAAGCTTCATCGGTCGTTTCGCACAAAAAATTACCACCCGCGGCGGCATTCAAGTAATCTCGTTCATGATCATTAAGCCCATTATTAAAAGTGTCAATTTGATGCAATTCGGAAAAATCATAGTGTGGACATTCAAGTAATTTTTCCATAAACCTTTCCCATGCCATTGAAAAACTTTCATTATTTCTTTGAACAAATATTGAAATCTCATTTTTCAAATGTGTTGTTTTAGATGGTGGAAAAAATTTGTTCACAAACTTAGAAACGAGATCACCCCATGTCAAAATCGAATTTGGCGGTTCTTTCTCAAGCCAAATTTTAGCGGGTCCATCTAACGAGTATGGAAAAAACATCATCTTAATGGCGTCATGTGGAACATCCTTAAACTTGCTAGTAGCGGTGAGACGGTTAAATATCCTTATGTGGTAATGCGGGTTGTCTTTCTCATGACCTCTAAACTTATTAGCTTGCAACATCGACATTAATCCCGTCTTAATCTTGAAATTCCCTGCAAGGATAGAGGGAATCACAATGGCCTCTCCAAAACCCTCGGTGGGTGCTTGTAGCAACTCCATCATAGTATGATTAGCCATGACGACTTCTTGTTCTACAATAGGTTCAACAATCGGAGGTTGTTCTTCAATCAATGTCTCTTGATTGGCTTGCTTTTGAAGACGTTTACGAGCTCGTTTTGCTTGATTATGAGTGATCATAAACTTCACGAAGAATGGGAGGTGAGCAAAGAAGATTCTTTTTGCGTGTTTTGTGGATTTTCATTTTTTTTGTGTTTTTGATTGTTTTTAATTTTTTTTGGATTTTGGTGTATCTTCGTAGACAACAATCTACCAAATCTCTCCTCGAATCAAACTCTTGATAAAAGAAGCCTCAAAGGAATGAAAACGATCACGTGGAGTGAACGCCTTCGAATGACTTTAGAACTTTGGTGAAAACCAAATTGTTCAAGAGGGTTTAATCACAAAGAAAACCAAGCAAATATATTATGCGTAATAATACTTTGGGCGGCAAAACCCTCGATTAGCCTTCAATCTCAAAATACTCACAAGCAAGCGGGCAAACGAGGCGCCGCGAAGCACTTAAGAGCCTTTTTCCTTAGGGTATATTTTATAATACCCGCCTTATACCCACCTTATAGTTCGTATTTTTCAAAATCGAGCTTCACGAAAGTATTTATCTATTTTTGCCTTTTTCTTTTTGTTTGAGATTCGAATACAATAATTAGGAGATCAAATCTCAATTAAGGTTGTGTTTTCACACTTTTGGAGATATTTTGTTTTGATTGTGATACTTAATACAATATAGTAATAATAATTTCACAAGAAAAACCAAAAAACAGATAATACGTATTAGTAGAGTTCTACTAATACAAATACTCTTTATGGTTAGAATTAAAAACAACAAGACAAATTAATCACGACACACCTCCCCGGCAGCGGTGCCAAAATGATTGCAGTGTTTTACCACACCTTTAGGAAAAGGAGGGTAAATAGGGTAAAAGTATTAAATACGACGGTTTAGGAAAACCGTGTACAAATGACCCTAATGAAGTTCGAAGTTCGTTTCCCAGGGAGGTATATGTGTGTGACTAAAATGTAGCAAGGTTTGAGATTAATATTGGTTAGAAGGGGATGAGAAAAGAGGATGACGAAGACGTGAAATTTATTACTACGACGACAAAACGTAAAACCGTAAAATAAGCTAAAATAAAAATTAATTCTAAAAATTACCAAAAATTCACCAAAAATAAAAATAAATAAACTAAGAGTTTACCAATGATCAAAACTTTTTCAAACCTTTTAATTAATTAAATATTCAATTTTTAAATGCTAATTAAAGCCCTAAAAATCAAATTAATTATCAAAAAGCCCAAATAAAGATTTTTCAATTGGTAAACCTCTAAAATGACTTAAAAAGATTAAAAACTATTTTTAGAAATTTTTAAACTAATAAAAACTATTTAAAATTATTTAAAAACTAATAAAACTTAAAATAATTATAAAAATTAATCTAAAAGTGATAAAATTAATCTAAGAGTTGCAAAATTCCTATTTTAATGTATTTTAGCTAAGAAAAATGTAAAAAGTGCAAAAATGTGAAATTTGAAAAATAATAATAAAATAATATTAAAATAATATTAAAAATACAAAAATTATAAAAAATTCTAAAAACGTGCAAACTAGTTTATTTTGACCTAATTAAACAGAAAATGAAAGTGAAATGACCAGAATACCCCTATTGGGCCCTCAAATGGGCCAAAACCAAAAAAAGTCAACACTAATGGGCTTTTTAGCCCAAAAAGTCAAACTTGGCCCAATTGACTTGGAAAAGCCCAATCTGACGACCTGCTTACAAGCTTGTCTGAAAGCGAAGTAAAATCCTGCTTCTTTGACGACCAGCTCACAAGCTTGTCTTCCCCTAGAAATTTTACGCTACCAAAAGTGCTTTTTCGACTATCAAGGCAACCTGTGTGATCAGAATCTGAAACAGATGTTAGATGAAAACCGGTTCCCTTCGGATACCAGAGTCTCATGTGAATGGTATTCTTAAGGTACCGAAAGATCCGTTTAACCTCTTTGAGGTGCTTTTGAGTAGGTCTGGCTTGATATTGTGCACAATAGCATGTGGCATGACGAATATCAGGCCTGCTGGCTGTGAGGTACATAAGTGACCCGATCATACTGCGATATCGCGTTTGATCTATGGGATATGAGTACAAGTCAGTGTCTAGGGATTTGGTCGACAATGCTGTACCAACGCGAGCACATGAGGTCATACCATGCTTTTTAAGTATCTCTTGAGCATACTTAGCTTGGTAATTAAAGATACCACGTGGGGATTGATGAATCTGGAGGCCTAAAAATAATTTTAGCTCCCCCATCATTGACATTTCAAATCTTCTGTGCATTAATTTTTCAAAACTTTTTGAAAGTTTTGGGTTCGTAGAACCAAAAATGATGTCATCAACATAAACTTGCACCAGCAGTGTTAGGACCATTGGAATAGTTAATTGTAATAGGTAGACTAGGAGGTATGTAGTTCCTCCTAGTCATAGTAGTAGTAGGAGCAAGTCGTGCTCCTGGTCCTAGTTAGAGTCAAACTTTATTATTTATTTATTATTCTGTTATGATATGCATGAGATATGTTAGGAAAGGATATACATATCAGTTTTACACGTTTTGTTTAATGATGTATTAGGGTTTCCTTGTAGTATAAAAGGAACCTTAGGCAGAAGGGTTAGACACACCTTCATCAAATGTAATTCTAGTCATTATCAATATTAGAAATCCTTAGAAAGGATCAAGTCATTATAGTTATTCTGTTCTTCTTTATAGTATTTATATTTCACACTTATATTGTGTATAGAGTCTCTCTGTGAATAGACTTGTGATTACAGAAGTAGTTCACCGTTCCTAACAGGCTGCAAGATCCACATCTAGTAGACCCAACAAGTGGTATCAGAGCCTGGGAGAGTCTCTGTACAAGAAGAATCAATTTTTCTTATTACTAACATTTTTTTTAATCATGTCTGCCTCAAGTTCTACTCAAACAGGAGAAGATAGCACTCCTAAAACTCTGCAACCTTAGCAGATCGTTGCTACGGTTTCCAACACAAATGGTAAGTTTCCTCTTCTGAAAAAGGACTAGTATAATAGTTGGGCAATGAAGATGGAATGGTGGATCACCAACACTGATCAAGACCTTTGGAAGGTTATTCTGAATGGGAACAGCAGGAAGCTGACTGGAAGAGACAAGAATGGTAATATTACTCTTCTTGACCCTAAAACTCATGAAGAAATCATAGCCATTCAGAAGGAGGTCAAAGCAAAAACTATTTTGCTTCAATCCCTTCCTGATGATCACATGGGTGACTTTTACCATTTGGATGATGCTAGAGAGATCTGGAATGGAATAAAAGCAAGGTTTGGTGGGAATGAGGAGTCAAATAAAATGCGAAGATCCATGCTGAGAGATGAATTCACAGAATTCAAAATCTCAGAAACTGAAGGTATTCATCAAGGGTATGACAGGTTCCAAAAGATATTGAGCTAGTTGAATCAACTTCGGTCGAAACCTGACGATGGTGATATTAATGCAAGATTTCTTAGAGCCTTACCTTACTCATGGAATCAGGTGGTAATCTCTCTAAAAGCAAAAGGTGGGCTTGACTATCGCAACTTTGATGATTTATTTCATAAGCTCAAAACTTTTGAACCTCATGTGAGAGGATATTCAAGTGATTCTTTTCCCACTCCTGCTAATTCCGCCTTTGTGAGTTCTATGGCATCCAGTCCCATGTCTTATGCTAGTAGCCCAAGCAATACTGTGTCTTCTCAACATACTTTTCAGCATACTTCTGCTCCTGAACCAACAGCCAAGTATGGTAGCATGGTAGAAGCTGTTCTTCATTCTTTTGTTGCTGACGTTGATGCTCAACAGCAACTTACGTTTGATGACTTCAAACAGGTTGATAAACTCGACCTGGATGAAATGGATCTCAAATGGCAGATGGCCATGCTCACTCTTAGGGTTCACAAGTTTGAGAAGAAAGCAGGTCGTAAATTTAATTACAACCCACGAGAGCCAGCAAGGTTTAACAGAAGCAAGGTTCGATGCTATAACTGCCAGCAGCAAGGTCACTTTGCAAGGGAATGCCCTAACAAGAATGACCAGGAGAAGAGCAGATATTCAGCTTTTAAGGTTCAGGAGGTAAAGGATGACAAGAAGGCATTGGTATCTGTTAACTCTATGGTCAACTGGAATGATCATCAGACTACTACATTGGAATCAGCTGAGTCCTCTACTGACGTGTTTGCAATGATTGCTGGGAATCTATCTGATGCAGAGGAAGCAGACGAGTTTGCTCTTATGGGCATCTCACCTCAGGTAGAACATTGTCCTCTTCGTTGTCATGATAAATATTCAGAATTGTTGTCCCAATATAATGACTTAAATGATCAGAATGATAAGTATTTTTTAGAGGTTCAAGCCTATAAGGCTTCTTTAAACACATTGGAAAAACAAAAGAGGTGGCTTCAAGATACTCAACGTTAGTATGAGGATAAAATTAGGATACTGAGCATCGATTTAGAAAACACAACAAATATGCTTAAATACACAGAAAAGGTAAAAGATGACAGTATCAAAGAAAAAACAAGAGATGAAAGAAAGATTAGATGCTACACTGTTGAGATTTGAAAAATGGTAAAAGGCACCTAAAAATCTTTCAAAATTAATCAATAGTAGCATGCCTGGTAGGACTAAAAGAGGGTTAGGATTTGATAAATATATTGATTCAGAAGATGTGTTTGATTTATCTTTTTCGAGTGTCTTTGATGCCGACAAAGAGGAAGAGGGAGAACCTAGTTACAATAGGTTTAAACCAGCAGCAGAAATGCATGCTGTCCCTCCACCTCTTACTGGAACTTTCATGCCCACTTCTAGGCATAATGACTTGGATGGATCACAGATGCATGAGTCCCCAAGAAGTTCTACTAATTCTAATGACTTTGTCTCGTGTACTTTCAGTGACAAAGCCAGTGACTCTGCATCAAGTGGTTCAAGTGAAGAGTCGAGACCCACAAGTTCCAAGTCGAATGATCATGCTGCTACTGGTGCTAGGAAGTTGTGAAGAGAGAGTTACTTTTAATTCAACAGTGTCTAGTCCTGGTTTATTGAGTCCTAGGAAGATTGATTCTCCTAGAATTGTGTGTAATAAAGTTAGCAGTATGAAACAATGTCATTCTAATAAAAGGTGGATTAAAACATGTTTTGTTTATGGAAGTGCATTTCATTTGATTAATGATTGTGATTTTTATGACAAACATTCTTCTGTTCATCAAGCATTTCTTGCTCCTGGTCCACCAGGGGTTGTTCCATATTCTTCTAGAAGACTCAATCTAAGTGCTCAATCGTTTTCTTCTTCTAGAAGGACCTCTCCATTAGCTTCTGATCATTGGAGAAACATTGGATTAACATCAAATAGAACAACTAGTAACTATTTTCAGAATTTTAATCCAATTTATCCACATAATTTTGACCACATGTATTTTGGATTGGGAAATTTGGGAACTGCTGTTAAGCCCTCAGCAGGTTGTTCTTGGTCAAACAATAATACCAGTATGATGACTAGGCAACCAAAGAACAACGGTGGATCTCATCAATCTTCTTGGCTATCTACTAAAGATCCACAAGGCAGGCTCAAACCTGAAAATGCTTGGGTCCCCTTAAGACACTAACATTTGCCTCTTTAGTATCTTGTTGTTGTAGGTTACTCCATACCAAGATCCTACTCTAGGAATTGTTGATAGTGGATGCTCTAGGAGCATGACATGAAATAAAAGTCTTCTATCTAACTTTGTACCATTTCAAGGCGGCAAGGTCTATTTTGGTGGAGGTGAAGGCAGGATCACTGGCAAAGGAACAATTCAGACGCCCAATCTTAATTTTGAGCAAGTCTACTATGTGGAAGCACTTCAACACTTCAACTTGATATCTGTCTCACAGATTTGTGACAAGAAGCAGTTTGTCCTCTTTATAGATACTGATGCACTTGTGCTATCCAAAGACATTAAACTTCCGGATGACTCACAGGTTCTACTCAGAATCCCTAGAAGACACACTCTCTATAGCATCAAGCTGAATGAAGTCAATCCTACTGGTCAACTAGCATGTTTGGTTGCTAAAGCCTCAGAAAATGAAGCCAGTCAATGGCACAGAAGGATGGGACATGTGAACTTCAAGACCATTCACAAACTAGCAAATATGAACCTGTTCTCTGGTTTACCTCCCAAGTCATTTAGAAATGATATTAATTGTCTTTCTTGCAGCAAAGGTAAACAACATAAAGCATCCTTCAAGGCCATTACTGCTCTCAGCCTTATAACTGAAGCATTGCAGCTACTACACATGGATTTATTTGGTCCTACCTCTATTAGGAGCATTGACCACAAACAATTCTGTCTGGTGGTAACTGATGGATATAGCAAGTTTACGTGGGTTTTCTTCATGGCTGCCAAGAGTGAGACCTACTCAATTCTAAAAGATTTTATTACCCTTATAGAGAATCAGTTGTCCAAGAAGGTTAAAGGTATTTGTTGTGATAATGGAACCGAGTTCAAAAACAAAGACCTCATAGCACTTTGTAATTCTAAAGGCATCAAAAGAGATTATAGTGCAGCAAGAACTCCTCAACAGAATGGCGTGGCAGAAAGAAAGAACAAGACTCTAATAGAAGCAGCAAGAACAATGCTTGCCGATTCCAAGCTTCCAACCATGTTCTGGACAGAAGCTGTTAATACTACAAGCTATGTTTTGAATAGAGTTTCTATTACAAATCCTCACAATAAGACTCCTTATGAGCTCCTAACAGCCAAAGTTCCAAATATTGCTCATTTGAAGCCATTTGGGTGTCCTGTCACCATTCTAAATACTAGTGACTATTTGGGGAAATTTGATGGCAAGGCAGATGAGGGATACATTGTGGGATATTCAGCTCACTCTCGGGCTTATCGTGTCTACAATCTCCAAGCCAAGCGAGTAATTGAAACTATAAATCTCAGGTATTTTGAGGAGAAGTCAAACATCCAAGGCAAGGGTCCTGAATGGTATTTTGATCTTGATTATCTTAGTGATTCATTAGGATATTTTCATTTCAAAACTAACCATGATGCAGGTCCACAAGTGTTTGCAACTTCTAGTACAAGTGCTCACTCTAGTCTTTCCGACTCAGATGACGAGGATGATATTTTTGTTGTTCCATCCTATTCCACCACAGTCTCTCCTACTCCTCCTAGTGATGTAATTCCATTGGATGTATTGGATTCACAAGTAGCTCTTGACACTTTACTCAAACAACAACAAGAGGCTACTACAGCAGCTGCTCAAGGTGGCTTTGAGTTTCCCTTGAATACGCCTACTGACAAAGCTGCTCCTAGTACTCCAACTACTACTCCTAGTGCTAGTTTAACACCTATTGGTAGTCCGGCTAGTGGGTCTACTTCCCATACTAGATTCTCCAGTCCTTCTGACCTGGGGAACCATCAAAAGAAGTCTTCTACCAAGCTGGATGATATTCATAAACAACCAATAGATGGCATTTTCAACGCTGCTTCATATGATGATGAATTTGTTGGGGATCTTAATAACTTGGCACCTGAAGTGGAGGTAGCTTCCAATCCAGTGTTGCAATCACACAAAGATCACCCTACTACTCAAATCATTGGAGATCCTGGTTCTACTGTCAAGACACGCAGAATGCATAAGAAGGCCACGTCTGATCATCATGCTCTTGTGAGCTATATTGAAGATCAAAAGCGTAATAATCATACGGACTTTCAACACTGTTTGTTTGCTTGTTTTCTTCCACAGGTGGAACCTAGATCAGTCTCTCATGCTCTTGAGGATCAAAGTTGGGTGGAAGCTATGCAAGAGGAAATGCAGCAATTCTTGTTTTAGAATGTTTGGATCCTAGTTGACTTGCCGGATGGAAAGACAGCCATTGGTACCAAATGGATTCTCAAAAACAAGAAAGATGCACGGGGTATTGTGGTGAGAAATAAAGCGAGGTTGGTTGCACAGGGTCATACACAACTTGAAGGAATTGACTACACTGAAGTTTTTGCTCCTGTTGCTTGGATTGAGGCCATTCGTCTGTTTTTGGCTTTTGCTTCCTATATGGGTTTTACAGTTTTTCAGATGGATGTCAAGAGTGCATTTCTCTATGGCAAGATTGATGAGGAAGTTTATGTCACTCAACCTAAGGGCTTTGTAGATCCACTTCATCCCAAGAAAGTTTACAAGGTGGTCAAGGCACTTTATGGACTTCATCAAGCTCCTAGAGCTTGGTATGAGCGTCTCTCAACTTTCTTGTTGAAACATGGCTATAGAAGAGGCACAATTGACAAAACACTATTTCTTAAGAGGAACACCAAGGATATTATCCTTGTTCAGGTGTATGTGGACGATATTATTTTTGGTTCTACTAAAAAGGAATGGTGTGATGAATTTGAACAGCTGATGAAGGGTGAATTTCAGATGAGTGCTATGGGAGAGCTTACATTTTTCCTTGGTCTTCAAGTCAAGCAACAGTCGGATGGGATCTTCATAAGTCAAGATAAATATGTTCATGAGATCCTTCAGAAGTTTGACATGGATCCTCTTAGACCAGCAGCAACACCTTATGAAGTTGCTAAAGTCAAACTCAAGAATGAGCCAGATCCTCCGGTAAATGTTCACATGTACAGGTCTATGATTGGCTCACTCATGTATTTGACTGCATCACGTCCGAATATCATGTTTGCAGTAAGTGCTTGTTCTAGACATCAGGTGGCTCCAACGGTTTCTAACTTGAATGCAGTCAAGAAGATTTTCAAGTACATCAAGGCTCAACCTAAGCTTGACTTGTGGTACCCTAAAGAATCACCTTTTGTTCTTGAAGCATATAGTGATAGTGACTATGCAGGTGCTAATAATGACAGAAAATCTACTACTGGTGGTTGTCAATTTTTGTGTCGAAGACTTATTTCATGGCAATGCAAGAAACAGACGATCGTAGCTACTTCTTTAACAGAAGCTGAATACGTTGCTGCTGCTAGCTATTGTGGACAAGTTTTGTGGATCCAAAATCAGATGCTGGATTATGGGTTCAATTTCATGAACACCAAAATTTTCATTGACAATCAAAGCACTATCTGCATTGTGAAGAATCCTGTTTTTCATCAACGTACAAAACATATTGAAATTTGGCACCATTTTATACGGGATGCTAATGAGAAAAAGTTGATACAGGTTCTTAAGGTTCATACGGATGATAATGTTACTGATCTGTTGACTAAAGCCTTTGATGGTCCTCGGTTCAACCACTTGGTGGTTCACATTGGGATGGTCAATCCTTGAGACCTAGGATTGAAGGGAGGCTAAGCCTAAGGGGAGGCTTAGTGTACATATTTATTTGCACAGACTAACATATTGGTAGCTTTTAACAACATATTGAATGGGTTCTGGTGGTGTGTGTTACTCCTAGTGGAGGTTTTTGCTCACTTCTGATGGTTGTCTTCATTCATGACTGGCTTCTAGTCCTTAAAGGTTAGCTTCTAGTCGTTCTTGGTTGGCTTCTAGTGGATTAGATTCCTTCTTTGTCTAGTGATGGTTGACTTCTGGTCTTGGTTTGGGACACTGTTCACTTGGCTGACTTCTGTTGCCACATTATGCTTCTAGTGTTGACCATTGTGCGCTTTGACTTTTAGTCAACGCATGCAAATTCTGGTATATATCCTCTTATTTAACTTTGGTAACTTGGGATTTGCAAATAATGTTAAAAGGGTCAAGTGGTTACTTTACATTAACTGCCTAATTTGAAAGGGCAACCCCCATTATTAGGGGTCAATGAACAGTTACTAAGATCATTTATGGTTAATTAACCCCCTTGACTCATTCATCACAATCATCACACACACATCCGCTCCTACTCTCTCAAACCCTAACAAATCATATTCCATTCCTTCTAATCAACATCAATGGCTGCCCTGGTATACCAACCTGCTCACAATAAGGTCGCTTATCTAGGAGATGGTCCACACCGTGATGAGTTCACTGACATTCTGGAATTCATTAGGCTTATAACCTCAGGTATGCTTTTACTGTGTGCCCCATTGTTTAATATAGTGTGATCCGTCAGTTTTGGGCTTCTGCTCGACTTGTGGCTGTGGTTGGTCGTTCACGTGAACTCCATGCTACCATAGATGGACGTTCTTACGCGGTTACTGAAGCTTCTATTCGGAGTTCTCTTCATCTTCAAAAGGAAGGTGGTGTTGTTTCGATCCCCAATGCTGAGGTTTTGGAGGGGATGGTTGCTATTGGGTACAATCATGGGGGGAAGTTTAACTTCTAACAGAATCGGTTTTCCCCCCAATGGAAGCTTCTAGTACACTTTTTGATTCATTGTTTAAGCCCAAAGTCTGGGAGTTGGGATTCTTTTCCTACTCCTTTGGCTACTGGTCTAATCTGCATAGCACAGGGTAGGGTATTTAATTTCTCTCACTATTTGTTTGATGGGATGGTTAGCAATCTGTCTAGTGCTGGTTCTAGGAAGAAATTTTTGATGTATCCTAGGTTCATACAGCAGATACTTGTTTGTTTACCTCGTGATAGGAAGGATTATGAGCCTTCTAAGCTTACTGCTAATGTATACTATAACACGGCTCATGGGTTTAGAGGGGAGTGGAGGCCCCTTACTGATGCAATGTTGGGGCTTGCTCAAGGTCCTCCTGATGTTGTTCCTCTAGTTGACCAAGCCGAGGAGGAACCTCAATTAGGTGATGACCCAATGGAGGAGGAGCATCCTGCTGGTGGTGCACCTAATGTGGTTGTGAAAGAGCCGGTTGAGGAGGTGGTGGTTGAAAGGCCATCCACTTCCATGGCTGCTCCTTCTTCAATGGCATATTCGTCTCCATTTCTGGATACTCCCCCTCCTAGTCCTGTTCCACACTCTTCTGATAAGCCTTCTGGTTCTCGTGCTCATGATGATGACCCCTCTATTTCTTCTGGTTCCAATGAAGCCTTCCCAGACTCAAGTCCTCTTGGTGGGAAAGCGGAGGAGCCTATTACACTTACTTCTTTACTTGATCTCATGCACAGGTACCATGAACGGATTCTTTCCTTGGAAGCGGATTTGAATCAACATCGTAAGCTTACCTGGGAATTTGTTCTTCCCTTGGCTGACCGGATTAAAGCCTTGGAGACACAGCAGAGGCGAAGGAAGAAGCATGTGGTTCAATCTGATTTTGATGAGGCGGTTGAAGATCTTGTGGAGGATGGTTTGATTTTGTTGGCGAAGGCTGCCTTTGCTGATAAGTTGTATGATGATCTGCCGATTCCTCCTACTTCCTCCAGCATTCCTTCTCCTGCTGCTGTCCCTACACCAAAGGAAGATGTTGCTGGTCCTACTGCTGGTTCCACTGCTGGCCCATCTCATGATCCAAAGGGGAAAGCCCCCATGACTGATGCTCCCTCACCCCCTCGCAAGCGTACACGCAGACAACTTGAGGAGGATAGGTTGGGTGAGGAGACTGCTCAAAGGATGCAAGCAGAAATTGACCAAGCTGCTTGGGCTGAGGAGGAAGCTCTTCAGCAGCAGAGACGTGAACAGGTGCAGCATGATGCTATGCATTTGGATGATAGTGATTAGATGCGGGTGTTGACTATTCTTACCTCGGATTATTCCCAGTTTACTGATCTCTTGGGTTCTGATGTGAATGAGCATAACTGTATTCCTCGAGAAATGGTGTTAATGCGCAAGCAACAGTTAGCGCTTGCTGCACAACTTCGTGAAAAACGTAAGAACAGGCCTTTGACGAAAACCGAGGAGCGAAAGCAGATGCAGTGGTATGTGAAGTATCAGTCGGCTGCTTATTTCACTGTTGGTTGGACATGGGAACGGGTTCGGGCATTGTCTTTTGATGAGCTGAAGGCGCTATATGAACGAATTATCAAGCATCAGAGCACCCCAATTCTGGAGCGTTTCATCTATCGTCCTACTCCACGTGTGGTGCCTACTTCTCAACCTGTTGTTGCTACTAGTTCTACATCTGATGCTCCTCTTGGTTCTGCTGCTATTCCATCGGTTGCTGATGTTTCTACAGTTGGTCCCACCCCTACACCTTCAGTTGCTCCTCCTGTTTCATCTCTAGGTCCTCCTACCACCACCACCTATGCTACCACTACCACTGCTACTTCTGCTATGGCATCACCATCACCACCCGTGCCTGGTCCTCAACCTATTCCTTCTTCTAGTGCAGCTTCTGTTGATCCTTTGGTTGGGCAAGCTATTGATTCTACTTCTGCTGATCCCACTCCTGCTGCAAAGGTAAAGATAAAGGTTGAACCCTCGCCTAGTGCTCCCACTCCTCGCCGTTCCATTCGCAAGCAGTTGGCTCGACGTGCTAGACGTGGAAAGTCTGTTCCCTATGAGAAGCGTGCTCCCGAAAATCTTATTGATGCAGCTTTCGATAGTGACTCCGACTTGCCATTGGGTAATGGTTCTCTTACTGGTTGGACGGTTATGCCTTCTACGAATCTACCGGGTACTGTGTCTCATAGGATTACTCTTAGCGATGGTTCTGTTCGGTATGCTTCGGGTTTGCAAGGTATTTTGTCTTGGGCGGATCGTAAAGATCTTATGGCATTATATGGGTTTGTGGATGCTGGTATGCCTGTTCATCCTAGTGAAGTGCCCTCCTGCCCTGGTCTACGAGTGTGGGCTGATTTGAAGATGATGCTTGATGCCCCTCCCTATGCTCCTGTTTCTGGTGTCTGGAAGGACCAGCCACAATGGGTCATCCAGCGATGGAAGTTATATGCTGGCTGTGGTGTGCATGTGTTAGAGTTGGAGTCTGGTCTTATGGTGTTCATGCTCACATATTTGGATTATCCGTTGACGATTGCTTCGATGGAGGCCATGCTTGCTTGTCACTTGCAGATTTCTAATGCCCCTTCTGGGAATGAGTCTTCTATGGCAACTACACTGGTGGAAGGGATCCAAGCTCGATTGCAAGCT
The DNA here is from genome assembly GCA_025667525.1 of Glebionis coronaria. Taxonomy (NCBI): domain Eukaryota; kingdom Viridiplantae; phylum Streptophyta; class Magnoliopsida; order Asterales; family Asteraceae; genus Glebionis; species Glebionis coronaria. Next base: position 314,908 of record JANFOE010000535.1, read on the forward strand.
GATAAGGTGGCTGCTTCTGGTCTATGATATGGTTGGTTTGTAAGTTTTTATGTTTTGTGTTTTTTGTTCATCTGTTCATACTGCAATTCTTTCACCAATATGTATAGTGATTGGTGACTTTCATTCATTATAGTTAAAAAAAATATACTTTTTATATAATATCTGCTTATACTTTACACAAATCCTGGATTTTATACTTGTGAATAATATACCATCTGCTGATTCAAACTTTGGGTTCCTGTTGCTGATTCACACTTGGGCTGGTTGATTGTTTCTTCTGGTGTTGGACTTGGTCCTCACAACAAATGGTCCTCAACTCACCATGTCTAACCGATAAGAAAGAGTTGATTCACCGTGAGGGTACGGCTCCTAGTGTGATTCTCAAATCCATTGATGGTTGCCAGGTTACCCAAAACTGGATGGTTTTCACTTGCCATGGTCCTCGACTGAAAAGTGGCTAATCCAAGGGGGTACGGCTCTTGTTAAAGATTTTATCAAATCCGTTGATAGCTGTAATAGCTTTCTTAAAGCTATAGGGTTTTCAACTCACCGATGCTTCATTGCTAAGAGTTGGCGAGTCCAGAGGGGTACGGATTCTGGTAAAGACATATCAAATCCGTTGACGGCTGTGATGGTTTGCCTAAAATCATCAGGGTACCCCCACTCACCATTGATTCACGTTCTAAGAGTTGGGCTGGGTTCTGGTCTCCCAGGGTGATGCTTATTCCACCAGAAAGACTGGCTAGCCCAAGAGCGAGCAGCTACTTGGTAAAGGCTCATCAAATCTGCTCATGTTGCTGTAAAGATTCAACACGATGCTGAGTTGTTTCAAGCTTTGGAGAAGCTTCTAGTGTTCCATGTTGCGGCGGTTCTTATGTTTCTTATCTTGCTGATGCTGCTGTTTCTTTTGTTGTTTCGATCCTCAAGATTTATTGAACGTTTTACCAAGAAACTTGAACTCAACAGGTCAAATTCAAGTTTAGGGGAGGATTGTTAGGACCATTGGAATAGTTAATTGTAATAGGTAGACTAGGAGGTATGTAGTTCCTCTTGGTCATAGTAGTAGTAGGAGCAAGTCGTGCTCCTGGTCCTAGTTAGAGTCAAACTTTATTATTTATTTATTATTCTGTTAGGATATGCATGAGATATGTTAGGAAAGGATATGCATATCAGTTTTACACGTTTTGTTTAATGATGTATTAGGGTTTCCTTGTAGTATAAAAGGAACCTTAGGCAGAAGGGTTAGACACACCTTCATCAAACGTAATTCTAGTCATTATCAATATTAGAAATCCTTAGAAAGGATCAAGTCATTATAGTTATTCTGTTCTTCTTTATAGTATTTATATTCCGCACTTATATTGTGTATAGAGTCTCTCTGTGAATAGACTTGTGATTACAGAAGTCGTTCACCGTTCCTGACAGGCTCCAAGATCCACATCTAGTGGACCCAACAAGCAGTATGTCATCCCCATATTTGTTAATAAAGAGAGTCGGATCAATAGAACCTTTGGAGAATCCTTTGGACACCAAGAAGTTTGAAAGTTCTTCGTACCATACCCTTGGAGCTTGTTTAAGTCCATATACAGCCTTCTTGAGACGATAGACTTTGTCAGGATGATGAGGATCGATGAATCCTTCCGGCTGATTCACATACACTTCTTCCTTCAAATGAACGTTGAGAAAAGCAGTTTTAACGTCCATCTGAAAAACCTTGAAGCCCTTATGTGTAGCATAAGCAAGGAATATCCTGACTGCTTCCAAACGAGCGACTGGAGCGAATGATTCATCGTAGTCTATGCCTTCTTGTTGACGGTATCCCTTAACCACAAGACGAGATTTGTTTTCGATGATGGTTTGTTCTTCATCCAGTTTGTTTTTCCAGATCCATTTGAAATCTAAAATTGACATTCCATATAGTCGGGTTTGAGATTTAGGGCACTTCAGGTTTTGATTGAACTTGCAAAATGTCACAAATGAACCCAATAAGCGAAATCAATCAACAAAATCCCAATAAGCAACACCAATAAGCCAGAATGAACCAATAAGCACTTATGAAAAAGTCAATTAAGTTGGTTTTCTAGTCAAACCTAAGAGTCAACCCACCAAATGCTCTAGTATGAACGAATGGGTCAAATAATGAGCACCTATTACAAAATCCAAGTTTTTGCTGGTTAAAATAAGCTATTTTAGCTTATTGATAAGCTGAAACCCAAAACACACTAGCAGTGGCTAGCAGCAGGGGAAAGGAGTTCCCATTGCTTTGACTATTTGACCAAGCTTTTTAGAGAGATCCAGTTGGATTCAAATGGAAAAAAGGGCACCCTTGTGATCAGTGAATCACAAAGAGTCAATAGCAACAAAGAAATCACAAATTGGTTCACACAATAAGCCCAGATTAATCAAACAGTCCACAAATATTGCACAGAATTGGAAAATAAGCTGTTATGAACACTTAAGCAGTTTTAGCATGAATAAGCACTCCAAATTCAACAAGATGCATACACAAGCTATATAAACTATGAATAAGCACAAACAAACTTAAATCAAGCACTGAAACAAGGTATGGAACAAGATCAAAGCAGATTATAGTTACTGATATGAGCTACAAGTACTCATGAACACTTTGCTGATCTAATTGACCACATATCCAATTTCAAGCACTCAATTCTCTTTCCCTGGTGTAATTAACCTAGTTTAATTACTTGTTAACCCTAGTCTATGATTATATCTAGGTGTCCCTTAAACTATAGCCAATTTTATCAAGTAACAAAGATTTTATAGCCCTTTTATGGATTTGGGTGTTTCAAACCACAAAACCTGCAAATAAGTGACCAAGAATACCAGATAAACAAGTACCAACAGATAACAACACAAGACAACCACTCAACAAACCACAAAACCTTCTTATGCAGTTAACCCAAACACCCCTTAATAATCTGTTTTGACAAATTTTCAAAGGATAATCCAAATCTAACCCACAAATCAAGTCAATAACAATCCAATAACAGCAAACCAACACAAACAAACAAGATTCAACCAAAATAACACAAATTCCACAATAATCATGCAAACTCACAAATATTTAGAAAATAAAAGAGAAAATGAAAAAGGAGAAGGGTGCAAACCTCCAAGACCTACATCCAGGCCCTGGATTGTTTGAGCTGAGGTACTAGCAGAACAAGTACCAGCTTCCAATGTACCTGCTAAAAAGAACAAACCAAAGTGATGAACAAATATCAAACACTTTCTCATTTTTGAAACACAAGTCTTATTGGTTAAAACCTTGCCTCAAAAACCTTTAATCATATAAGTGGAACTTAGATTAGGCTATTCTAACACCAACTTTTAACAAAACATAAAAGAAATTTCATAAATTTCAGAAATCAAATTTTATTAACTTAAAAAGGGATTACAATGATTGATAGCCTAAAACTAGAACAAAGGGACTCTCACAGGTTGAGGTCTCCTTTTATAGACATATGCTAAGCTAACGCTATTCACAAACCCTAGAAGTGAAATTCTAATATTATCCTTGAGGTCTTCTAGTCGTTTCTTTGATGTGAGCTGTTCAAATGATCAGGGACGTCTATCTTAGCTTTGGGTGAAGCTAAGAGTCTTTGCCGTTGATTTTGACACGTGGCAGGCCTTGGAGAGAAAGTTGTCACATGATTGTTGGACGGGTTTGAATGGTGGGGTCACATGGTGAGTGGGATTGAGGGTTTTAAGGTTGGGATGGGTTTCTGGGCGTGTGAATCAAGTGTGGGTAAGGGTAATTGAAAAGTACCCTTTGTTTTAAGTGATGTAAAAACTGGGTTCTTACTTGCTACAGTAACAATGTTTGATCCGTTTTTTGTGGATTGTGTTTGTGTTTGGCGCGATTTTCTATTTGAATGTTTCAAATAGACATGTTTACCCCTTGTTCTTTTAGAAAAGTGTATAACAAGTATTTCAGCCACTAAAAACGAATTCCCTTTGTTATGAAAGTTTTCCTTTTCACATTTTGGCACAAAACTTTGGCAAAAGGTTTTAAAGGGTTGTTTTTGCCATTTTTGAATATTTGAGGGACTGATCTTGGACATTCTTGATCTTCAAAGGTCTTCAATGTAACTTTGACTTCATGAGGGACCATTGTTGACAAATTAGAATTTATGAGGGACTAATCTTGCCATTTCTTCAAAGTTGAAGGACCTTTTTGCAATTTTGACAAACTTAAGGGACCAAACTTGTAATTATGAATTCACAAGGGTTTTAAGTGTCATTTCTTCATTGTTTGAGGATAAATCTTGCATATCTTCAAGTCTTCAAGGGTAAATGTTGGACAATTCATGAATTAGGGCCCGGGTTCTTTGTACGGCTTCGTTTCTCGTGTCCGTTTTTCCTTGTTTCTTGTGATCTTTTGTCTTTTTCACGATATCCATACCTAAAACATAAGTAAACAAATACAAGCATAATATATGGTATTTTATGACATTTTTATGCATTTAAAGCCCGAAAAGACCGATGAGATTCATGTATAAATGCCATCTCATCAATTAGGGGTCGGTCACAAGTTCCCAAACATTTAGGCGTTCAATCTGATGAATTTCGTCTTGCATTGATTCAATCCACGCATGATCAGTCATGGCTTGTTTGATGTTTGTAGGTACAGTTTGAACTCACGGTGAGTGCATACATACACACATCGCCATCGGTTTCGAGTTGTCTGCGTGTTCAAACCGGTTGTGAAGGATTTCCAATGACTTGCTCCAATGGATGATCACGTGTCCAATGGTTAGTGGATGGATACGGTTGTAGAATGTATGCATGTTGGATGGATCAACATTTTGAGTTGAAGACTCTCCGA